>CM016722.1:13987821-14319542 GCA_005771605.1 Scutellaria baicalensis | reverse complement strand
ATATGTATTATGATCGATATTTATGTGTACCTTGAGCACAATGCCCCCAACTTGACCGTACATAGTATTAGATATATATTTTTTCAAGCATCACGTATTAATGTATTACTTACATACATAACATAAAATCGATACATTTATTGAATAAGTAAGTAATACTTAAGGATATACAATGCGACACCTGAATAATATATACCTAATACCTATTATTGAATATAAAGTAATACCTTAAAAGTATGCACGTGATACTTGAAAAGTAAATATCTAATATCATGCTTTAACATAAAAAAGTAATATCTTAAAGAGTATACATGTGATACCTGAATAGTACATATGTACCATCACACGCTGGGTCACGGATTTAAGATATGTACCAAAGGTATATAAGTTTTTTAATCATGTATTATAAATGTGTATGCTACGTGTCTTTACTTTTTAAAATAAGAAAATACGAAAAGTCATTAAGATAAAAGGTTATGTGAAGTTTAAGTTCCAGATTAAATGAAACAATAAAAATAATGTCCTATTAACTTATTTTTGTGGATATTACAAATTTTTATATCCATATGATATTATATAAGTAACTAGTAGTGTACCCGTGCGTTGCACAGTGTGTTATATATAATTATTAAAAAATATATAATAACATATAAAATGTAATGATTATTATTTTAACAAAAATATATTGATACTCTTTTAATTTGTATTAGTATAAAGCTAGGTATTTTAACTTTAAATTTATGTCATTATAAATAATTATATTCGAAAATATTAGAAATTTGAAATATATAAAGTAATATATTAATCTATGGATTCAACAAACAAATAAAAAAATGACCGGAAATTTTAAAAAATAAATTTAATATCTAAAAATAAGTTATATGTATTAGAAACGTTATGATTTAAGTATTGAGATAAATAAATTTATATTTTATTGGCATTTATAACTATAAATACACACATATTTTAATAATTTTTTTTGGTTCAACGCCACATATAACTCATTTATTTTAAATCAAATAAAAAATTATATCAGCTTATCAAATACATGAAAATCTCTCTTACTATCTATTTAAATTAAACAATTCAAAATTGGACTTAATCTACACATTTTGAATAAAAAATTTATGAATAATAATTATAAGATTGATAAGTCAATATATCAGGGACTAAGAATGATGAAATTTTAATTTGTGAAAAACCAGAAAAATTACCTATGTCCAATCACTTATGCCACCTCAATTAATCAGAATATAAATATAAATATAAATAAAATTTGACAACAAATAAATATAAAATAAGAAAGATAAAATAAAATATTTGTATATTTCAAACGAATAAGTTGGTTAACTTGCAATAATAATTTTAATCTAATTTTTCTATTTGATATGTTTTATATGTGTAATCTATTAGGTACACCTATAATATTTTTTTATTTATACATTTTAATATTAATTTACAATAAATTAATATCATATATCATAAAAACATTTAAAAATGAAAATTCATTGAAGCCCACACACATACATTTCCATATTTCAGTTTGATAAATTTTATATGAATATTAAATTTAAAATCATTAAATAATGATTGCTTTTATATATTATATATTTAAAATTGATTTAAAATAGGGTAAATTATAAAAAACAACCCCAGCTATCGACTTTTTTAAAATTGCAATATAATCTGTTTTTTTTTTAAAGATTTCACCCAATCTTTCTGTGGTTTTGCCGATTGCAAAATTTCCGGTTATTTTTCCGGCAAATGAATTAATTTTTTTCACTTTGTAACCCAAACCTTAATTTTTTTGTCCAATCGCAAATCATGATTTTTTTTCGCTTCACACTGATACCTTTATGTTATATATATGAGTGTGACATTTATATTATATAAGTGTGATCGATATTCATAAAATAAATATCAAGGAAATATAGGTCAAATTGAGTGTGACATTTATGTTATATGAGTGTTATTTATGTATTTATTTTTTTATTTGAAATTTCTATACAATAAATACTAAATTGAGTATCATAACTGATTTCTTAAATTAAATATTTATTTATTTGTATTGAATTTCTTAAAATACAATAAATAGGTTTATCTATTTTTATTTGTATTGAGTTTCTTAAAATACAATAATATGTTTATTTGTATTTATTTATTTGTATTGAGTTTCTTACAATAAATACAATATGAAAGCAATTAATAGGTTTCTTAAAATAGTAATTATTTAATAGGTAGATAATTTATTACAGTTATTTTTGGCAGAATATCCTGCTTTTATATATATAATGATGATGATTAAAAATAGTTTGCAAAAATAAAGTAGAATTAAAAAAATTACTCTTATGCAACGCACACGGGCATTTTTCTTGTAAACATTAATGCTTAAAATGTTTAGACAAGTTTAAAAGATTCTTATCAAATAGAATTGCATGAAGAACTGACCTACGGCATATGAAACGACACCGCTCCAGTCTCTACCTTCTTTTTCCTTCTTTTATGGGCCTGTATTCTCTCGCCCCTTTTGGGCCTCCCTTCTATTCTACCATATCTAATTCAATTGTTTACCCTTAGGCCCTTTGGGCCTACTTCTTTCATCCTTTATTCCATACCTTTTACCCACGCCAACGACATTTGTCATATTTGAGAATTATTTGATTTTATAAATTGAAATTATTCAAAGTTAGATAATATGACTATTTAATGATATTAAATAGCATAAAATAAAAATTTTATTTTCTTTTATAGAAAATATTAATTTAATAAAAATGTGTATTGCACAGACTATAGTCTATATTAGTTCCAACATGATTTACAATTACATTTTCTGTCATACTCTATGACCGGTAGAATTTATACTTTAAGTAAGTTTCTATACTAGTCATAAATTGGTTTTTCTTGTGTTGTTTACAATAGCATCTGAATCTAGTTTCCGGCATCATAGTGCGTAATTATGTGGTGCTTCATGTGATCATAGTGCGTAATTATGTGGTGCTTCATGTGGCTAATGGACCTCCAATACATATCCATTTATTTACACGTAGTTACATGTGGATCCATTTACCACACGAAGCGAGTCATTCTATTAAAATAATGCCGAAAATTGAATGTCGGAAGCTCACGTAAATGGTATGTGCAAAATTTCAACAAAACAATCTATTTCGAACTACAATTGAAACATATCAAAAGTTATGAGATTTAATTGCAAAAAAACTAAAATTTGTATGAGATTGAAATTTTCACAAATTTCTTTTTAAAAAATCCAGTAAAGCCACAAGCTTAAAACTAAAATTGCAAAATTATAAACTTATGAGAATATTTCGGCCATGACTGGAATTATGAGACTTGTTAGTCATTGGACCCATTTTTCAAATTTTATGATTTATTTTGATTCAAATATTTCGACAAGTCATTTTGCAAGGTAAAATGCAACATATAGTAATCCAAAATAAAATATCATTATAAAACATAATAACTTTAAACTTACAGATTGTGTTTTTAAATATAATGATTCAAATTGTTCGAAACTAATTTATAATGAATAATTGGATTACCTTTGAACTATTAGGATAGTGGAAATTAGCATAGGAGCAAGGGGTGTCATGTGAGGAGTGAGGTCACCCATGTAGTCAGGCTTCGATGTGGGCCTGGCCCATGGCCCAAATAGTGTATTGTGGGCCAGAACCCAACCCAATTCTTACGTAATCATTTAGGCAATATGGAGCCCATACTTTCCATAGTGGGTGTTTTCAAATTACCAATTCAGTCTCTTTCCTATAGCCTTAGCCACTATGTTAAACACAGTATCATTGAGTAAAATTGCAGATTTGAATCCTTTTAACTTTCATTAACTCAAACAAAATAAAATAAAATAACTCAAAAATTGTGTATCACAAGAAGTGATTTTGTTTAGTATTAATGGAAGAATTGGTCAATATAAAAGTGACAAGTGTTTGAAGTGGAAAAAAAAAACTGTTTGCATAAAAAAGTGATATTGTAGTGTTTTGTAAAAAAATAAAAGCAAAATTTTGATCATATCATATTTAATGGTGAATTGCTTAAAATATTTTTGACATAACTAGCTAGAAATAGCCCTAACAAGTTTGACATCTTCAGGCTCCAACAATGTGCTGAATTCTTAAGAAGATTTATTTATTGGCAAAATCTCAGGTGAGACCGTCTCACATGCGACGGAATTTCAGATCACATACTTATAGCAGAAAAAGACATACTTATGAGTGTAAAAGACATATTTCTAAAACTCATGTTTATACATGTAAAAACATACTTATAAAATACATACTTATACATATAAAAGACATACTTGAATTTCGTCGCACGTGAGACGGTCTCACAAGAGACCAACTCTTATTTATTCTAGCAATGTTTTAGAAGTCCATATTAAATTACATCAACCGTCAACCCGTTGAATCCAACACAATATCTTGCATTAAAATATATTCTTGTATTTTATGGAATATATTTTCTTACTTTGAAGAATAATGCATCGGTGTCAATTTCTATATGAAAATAATGTAAAATTTATCATTATGTTTTTTATAGTAGAACAATCCCTTTCAATAGCTTTAGAATGGATGATTATTTAAAGCTAAAGCTGAAGCAAAAGCTATTAATTGTTTAATTCTACACTCATCCAAATGTATAAAGTAATGGTTGTCATATTTAAATATTCGGTGTCATGATCATTTGTACCAAGGTAATCTTTATGATAAAACTTAAAATTAAAATCCTTAGTAAAATAGTTGTTTAAAACCATTACGTTAATTACATTAAAACGATCTCATTATATAATGATGGGGATTGATAGATTTGAATATAAAACTATAAAATGAAAAAAGGCAAACATAAATATAGAGATGAGTATCAATTAAAGAGGAACATTGTGCAATATGAGTAGGTCTTATGTGTGACTATCTCACAGATCTTTTTAGTGAGACGGGTCAATTAATAGCCCACACTTAACAATTCATATGAAAATTTGTGGATATGAATTCAATTCACGAATAATAAAGATCCGTCTCATGAAAACTATCTGTGAGACCATCTCACATGAGTTTTTGTGGTGCAATATGAGACGAAAACGACATCCATAATTGGGTTGATTATTTGTTTAGCATAATGTTACATCAGTACACCCATGATATGTCTTAATAAGTGTATTAGAAACAAATAATTTAGATTATATCTAAAAAAAATAATAATAATAAAAAAAGAGTAGGACTTGTGTGCTTTTTGGTACTTTGTACCCCAATGCAAATTTGTAATACATTTAAATAATATGATTAATACTTTAACATGTAATAAATAATATTTTCAATAATAATTTTATTAAAACATATATTTTAGTTATACACATAATGCAACTAATACTTTATAAATATAACATTAATACCTTCAGTAATATATGATTAATATCTTATAAATATACCAATAATCCCTCATGAGTACGTAACAAACACCAAATTAATAATACAAGTAAAAAAATGTAGGTAGTGAAATTAATCCGCAGTGCACGATATGTTTCTGCGCATTGGGCGCACGTTAGTTGACCGGCGCACCCAACTATGCGTATAAATTATAAGCTCTTTTGCTTCAACTGCTGCCACACGCATTTGCAAAAGTTCTGCTTCCTCACTGGTATGGATTCTAATTCTATCTTGAGCTCTTGCGTTTTCATGATCTGTGGCTAATCTGCATTTGGAGTTTATATTACTGATTTTTCACTTAAATGTGTTGTTAAATTTAAATAGCTGTTCTTTTTAGCTAAGCCATCGTGTCAATGAGCTTGCTAATACGTGTTATGCGATAATCAGCGACAATTCTGGATAATTTGATGCCTGTGTTGAAAAAAGCGGAATGAATAAGATGTTTTTCATGTGAATTCATCGTCTAATGCAGGTATTTCTCAGATGGATTTTGCTGCACAGAACGATTTGTTGATTTCATCCTCGTGGTGTGCTATCTATCAATTTAATTGTGCTGTTCGATTTTCTATCATAGAGCATGCTGGTTTACAGTTTAATTCTAGTTTATGTGATAAAAGTTAAGGCTGCTTCTTGAATTTACTTTATCTGCAGCTTAATGGATCAAGGCAACTCTGAAAATGGAACGAAGGAGGTTCGAGTGCTTCCTTCATATGAGGACGAGCATGAAGGCGTCATAGTGGAAATGAAGGATCCCATGGATCCCAAAGATTTTAGTGTGATTCTCAGATGTTCACTTTCTCAGTGGAAACTGGAGGTACTAATGACACTCGCTCCCACCTTCCCTTGACATCGTAGTGTTCTAATTGTGCGCGAGTGCTTGCAACTTCAGTTTGTATGATTCACAATCTACTAAATGGATAACTATTCCAATTTACATTCTAAGAGAGCTATAAATCTACCCCTTTTATGTTCTTTAGGTTAGTAAAGTAATTCTCAGGTAATAAAAGCTAATGGATCCGAGTTAACGTGTTTCTCAGGTTGAGATTAGAATTTGCAGTCTCTAACTTTTAACTGATGCTTATCTGCAGTCTGATCTGTATGACAAAATGATTAGTTTAACTTCGACCCTTCATACTTTAATACAGAGTTGAAGTTACAACCTCCAAGGCCATTTGGTCTAATTTTCAACTTGTTTTTTGAGAGGGGCGTTGCCCTTGCCAGAGATCATGACTTCGGAGCTGCCAAACTTTGAAATCTATTTGACATGATCACTCATGTTAGCAGAAGATATTCTTCTGCTGACAAGCATGTCTAAGTTAGTAGGCACAGTTCTATAATACAATTTGTAGATTGAGTATTAGCCAGTTCAATTTCAGTTTGCACTTCCCTTGCTTTTACAATATGTTTAATAATATATACCATTACATGTAAGTACTTCCCTGCCCCTCCATTCACTTATGACAGTTGTACACCTCTGGAGCAGCTAACATAGTCTTTAATTTTCGATGCCATGTATTGCCGTTCAATGAGCATGTACATACCGTTACTTTTTATAATTTTCATTCGTTTGTTATTAAGTAGTCAATGATGTGGCGTTAATTTTTTTGAGTATTTGCTCTCTCGATTATCAACTTCATAAATATCATAGTTCGATATCAATAAATTAGCTATTTATTCTTGCAACTCTCTTTTCTCCGTAAATATATTGATGTGGGAAGGATGAGCCTATAAATGTTTTGGAGGAAAAAGATCATGAAAAATGCTGGCACCATTACCCCGAAACACCTAAACTCCTAGAATTTGTAAAATGACAATATGACAAAACTGCCCTCACATAAATGCAGAACTGCCCCTCGGCAGACCTGGAGGCAGAAGTGAACGAGAGAAGAAAGACTTAAAGCAAAGAGACTCTGCGTAACTATGAGTCAGCAGAGCTCATCTAGTGCAGACGCGGGAGCAGAACTGGAGGAGACAGAAAAGGTCAGGAGCAAAATGTTCCACGTGATCATAAGAACAGCAGAACTCCCCCAATGCTGACGCAGAAACAGAAAGGAAGAATAGAGTACCCCGTGATCACAGAGGAACGGAACTTGCAGAAAACAAAAATCTTACAAGGCAGAAGTGGTGATACCGTAACAAGAGGCAGCCGAACGGATTCCATAAGCTCGAAGTAGAGGATAATAATTCATAGCACAATGATGAGCATCCTAGATGAGTAGCTGACATGGCTATAAAGGACAAAAAGCACAATATCTCCTCCTTAACAGAAAGTAGAAGATTCTGGAGAAGAAGTGGTGTACTCTCAGCAATGAAGAAAGTACCTTGACAAAAGAAATAGAAAATGTAGCTTAACCAACAAGAAATATCTAGGAAAGTGACTAAAATGTCCTCCTGAGGGGAGAGAAGTATAAATAGGAGCAAGATTGTACATCCAAAGGCACTTTTACATTATCTCTGAATATAAAAAACTTTCTAATCTTTTAGCAAGTCTTTTTCCTTTATCTTGTGCATCCTCTTGTGATTGATATACACATTGTGATTTTCCACCTACACCTCAATGGCGCCGTCTGTGGGAACAAGGGGGGAGGAGTGAGTTTCCTTCTTATCCTACCTGTTTTCCTCTGGTTATTGTTCTTGGTATTGTTTCTCTTTTCTTTTGTTTCTCTTTCGTGTTGGTTGGGAAGAAGAGTTGCAGTAATTCGTTCAAAGTTAATCGTGATAATGGCTGATCGGATGATCCGAGATCTCGACGGGGATTTCCGGGAGGTAGCTAGGCCGGAAGCATCAAGGGCGAAGGAGAGAGCGGAAGAGGTGAGGGAACCGGCTATGCCAGGCATGTGGACCTTCACCCCAGAACAGCTGGATGGTCTCATCCATTCCGCCGTGCAGAAGGCTTTAGACAAAGCGGCCGCTGAGCAAGGAAAAGAAGGAGGAAGGCGAGAGTTTCTGGGAACGGAGGCTACCAAGATCCCTACACAAGCAGACCAGCCAGGCCGATCAGGAGCGGCGCGGGAACAGAGTGCAGATAGTCACCCATCCCAATGGAAATACGCTTCTCACGAGGTGTCGTCGGCAGACCTCTCCGCACAACGGATGAAAGATCAGGACGTACAAAGACAGATGGAAGCTATGCAGAAGGAGATACAATTGCTGAGGCAGAGAGTAGGCACCACCAGTCAGATCCAGATGCCAGGAGGAAGCCCCTTTTCAGTGGCGGTCCGAATGGATGAGTTACCAGTAAATTTCAAGCCCTTAACCTTCGAATATGACGGGACGACGGATCCGTACGATCATCTTCTGCGCTTCGAAAATGTGGCCCTCCTCCACCAATATACGGATGGGGTCAAATGCAGAGTATTCTTGACCACGCTTACACAAGCTGCCCAGAGATGGTTCGGGCAGTTAACAGAAGACAGCATCCATTCATTCCACGACTTTAGTTCTGCCTTCCTCCACCAGTTCGCTAGTGCCAGAAGACAAAGAAGAACATCTCAGTCTCTATTCGCATTGAAGCAAGGGGCTGAGGAGTCCTTGAGAGCTTTCATAAAACGGTTTAGTACCGCTGCCTTGGAGGTACCGTCTGCCACGGCAGAGGTAAAAATCAGCGCCATAGTACAAGGTCTGCGGGAGGGGGACTTATTCCGTTCATTGGCAAAGAAACCAGCTAACACTTTCGAGGAGGTCTTAGCTCGGGCAGATAAGTTTATTAACCTTGAAGACGTCAGTCGTGCCAAAAGAGCAGAGAAACCGGCCCCCAGAGAAGTGAATATGCGGAGACATGGGGAGCCCAGATTTGATGGCAGAAGACGGGAAGAAGATCCCGGCAGAGGAGATTATGCCCGATATACTCCGTTGAAAGCTCCACTGGCAAGAGTGTTCCAGCTCTCCGAGAAGACCGCTCCATTCAGATTCCCTCCCAACAGACCTCAGGCCCCAACGAGACCGAAGGGACGATACTTCTGCCTATTTCACAATGAATATGGTCATGACACGAACGAGTGCAGACATCTGAAAAATGAGATAGAGCGCCTGGTCAGAGCTGGGGCATTGAAGGGATTCGAAGATAAGAGCAAGACTTACACTGGAGGTTATGGCAAGAGGAATGAGAGATCGGAAGAAAGAGAGGGCGTTCAAGACAAGGAGAGGGGAAACGAGGAAAAAGATCTACCCCCACCCCCGAAAAAGGGATTTATTAACATGATTGCTGGCGGCCCTCAGGGAGGAGACTCAAACAGAGCTCGGAAGTCGGCCCTGAGATATGCGCAGGGATGGCATGACCAACACATGGAGGTGTCGGAGGTTCAACCGTCTCCGGATATCGTGTTCAGAGCAGCCGATGAAACTCCCATGCTTAAACCTCACAACGACTCCTTGGTGGTGACGGCGGAGATAGCTGGGTATGATGTTGCCAGAGTATTTGTGGATACAGGGAGCTCTGCGGACATCATATATAAAGAGTGCTTTGAGAGAATGGATATCAGAACCCAGATCCGCCCAGTAAACACGGCACTGTACGGTTTCACGGGAGGAGCAGTCCACCCTTTGGGGGTGGTGACTCTGCATGTTTTGGTGGGAGAGTGGCCAAGGCAGAAGAGATTAATGATGGATTTCCTAATAGTTGATGCTCCTTCCGCGTACAACGTTATATTCGGACGACCAATACTAAATGAGTTGAAAGCTGTGGTCTCCACATACTATATGAAAGTCAAGTTCCCCACGTCTGCAGGTGTAGGAGAACTGAAGGCGAATCAAGTACACTCGAGAAAATGCTATGTTGAATCTGTTAGGGTAGCACATAAGTGGTCTTCGCCAGTAATGAGCAAAGCTGTAGACGAGGAGGTCAAAACGAAACGGCAGAAAACAGATGAGGAAGAGGAAGAAGGGCCCAAGAAAATGACAGCAGATGGAGAACTCCTATCGGTAGAGCTGTATCCAGGAAAAGAGGGATTCTGTACTAAGATCAGCGCAGAAATCCCAGGAGCAGAACAGATGGAATTGATTGAATGCTTGAGGAGGAATGCTGACCTGTTCGCCTTTCAGGCAGCAGATATGAAAGGTATCCACCCGGACATTGCGATGCATCGGCTCAATATCAGTCCCGAAGTGAGACCCGTTAAGCAGAGGCTTCGGAATTTCGGAGCAGAAAAAGACAAAATCATACAAGCAGAAGTACAGAAGTTATTGGACTCAGGACACATAGTGCCCGTTCAGTTCCCGGAATGGCTATCCAACGCTGTCTTGGTGCCTAAGCCCAACCAGAAATGGCGCATGTGTATTGATTTCCGCGATCTGAATAAGGCTTGCCCCAAAGATCACTATCCGCTGCCTCGCATAGATCAATTAGTGGATTCCACGTCTGGGTGTGCCCGTTTGTCTCTGATGGATGCTTACCAAGGGTATCACCAGATCCAGCTGGATCCTGCGGACGTCAAAAAGGTCTGCTTCATCACAGCTGCCGGGACTTATGGGTATGTGCGTATGCCTTTCGGATTAAAGAACGCAGGAGCCACCTACCAACGTATGGTAGACAAGCTATTCAAAACACTGGTTGGCAGAAATATGGAGGTTTATGTAGACGACATGTTGATAAAAAGCAAAGAGGCCGAGCAACACATTGCAGATCTGGAAGAGGCCTTCGCGATCATACGTGGCAGCGGGATGAAGCTGAACCCGGAGAAGTGCAGCTTTGGCGTGACGACAGGGAAATTCTTGGGATTTGTAGTTACTAAAGAAGGCATAAAAGTAAACCCAGAGAAAGTGAAAGCAGTGATGGATATGACCCCACCCAAAAATGTCAAAGAGGTGCAAAGGCTGTTGGGGAGGATAACCGCACTGAACCGCTTTGTCTCTAAATCGGCGGACAAGAGCTACCCTTTCTTCAAAATATTGAGGAAGGGGTGCAGATTCCAATGGTCAGAAGAGTGCGACCAAGCCTTCAAAGAACTGAAAGAATACCTCGCTAGTCTACCCCAGCTCTCCAAGCCTGAGAAGGATGAAACTCTATACATGTACCTCTCAGTCGGAGAGGCAGCAGTCAGTACAGTTCTGGTCCGGGAAAGGGGGCGACAACAGATGCCAGTATACTACGTCAGTCATATGTTACAAGGGCCCGAAACCCGATATGCAGAGATAGAGAAGGCTGGGTTAGCTGTTATCACCACAGCTAGGAGGCTGCGTCCCTACTTCCTGTCGCATAAGATAGTCACGCGCACCAATTACCCGCTGGCGCAGACCATGGGCAAGGCAGACACCTCTGGTAGAATGGTCAAGTGGGCAGTGGAGCTCGGGGCTTATGACGTGGAGTTCGAACCCCGAAAAGCCATCAAAGCACAGGCTTTGGCAGATTTCATACAAGAATCACAAGCTCTGCCAGAGGAGGAACAAAGCTGGAAAATCTTTGTGGATGGGTCTGCTACCAAGGAGGGCTGCGGAGTTGGAGTGTTGGTAGAATGCCCCGATGGACAGGACATGCAATATGCCATCAAGCTAGACTATTCCGTGTCTAACAATGAAGCAGAATACGAGGCTCTAATACGGGGCATGAACATAGTGAAGGAGGCCGGGGGAAGTGACTTAATAGCCCACACCGATTCGCAATTGGTGTTTCAGCAATTTGGAGGGACATATGAAGTAAAAAAGGAGTCATTGTCCGAATACTTAAGGGAGATCGCCAAACTCCAACTATCCTTCAACAGATTTGAGCTGAAACAAATCCCGAGGGCAGAGAATGCTCAAGCAGATTACCTAGCCAAGGTAGCCAGTTCTTATCCACTCTTGCAGCCGAGAAGAATAACTTTGTTGGTGGCAGAAAAGTCAGTCGGGATAGCAGAGGTGGCAGAGGTGGAGGAAGCAGATGATTGGAGAACACCCATCATAAACGAGCTGAGGAAAGCAGAAACATTGACAACCTCGAAATGGACCAAAGAAACTCTAAAGTATTGCATCATAGGGGAACAGCTCTACCGACGATCGTTCTCGCAGGCATACCTACGATGTTTAAATAAGGACGAAGGGTTATACGTGCTGCGAGAAGCACACGAAGGATGTGGAGGTGATCATGTGGGATCAAGAACGTTGACTCGAAAGATCCTACGAGCGGGATACTTTTGGCCCACCATGAATGCAGATGCCAAAGAGTTAGTGCAGAAGTGCCATAGTTGCCAAATTCACGCATCTCTGATTCACAGCCCAGCGGAAGAATTGAGAACAATGTGTTCCCCATGCCCTTTCGCTCAATGGGGAGTGGACTTGGTAGGACCGTTGCCCTTGTCCAAAGGGCAGAAAAAATTCCTGATAGTGGCCATCGATTATTTCACAAAATGGGTGGAGGCTGAACCATTGGGGAAAATCGACGAGCAGAGTGTCATAAAGTTCCTATGGAAGCAGATCTGCTGTCGGTACGGAGTACCTAGAGTTTTGATTTCAGATAATGGCACGCAATTCTGTGGAAAAAAGATTAAAGCTTGGTGTACGGAGATGAAGATCACCCAAAGGTTCGCGGCAGTAGCTCATCCCCAAGCGAACGGTCAAGTGGAAGTCACTAACAGAACTATCATCAATGGACTGAAAGCACGGATAGAAACCCTGAAAGGCAACTGGGTGGGAGAGTTGGATTCGGTCCTGTGGGCTTACAGGACGACACCAAGGGTAGCAACAGATATGACCCCCTTCAATCTGGTATACGGGGCTAACGCCGTAATCCCGGCAGAGGTGGGTATGGAAACCCACAGGATCATGACATTTGAGGAAGAACAGAATGAGAGACTTATGAAGGAGGATCTAGATCTGCTTGAAGAAGACAGAGAGGCAGCACGATTGAAAATTGAGAAGTTTAAGAGTAGAGTAAAGGCAGCGTATGACAAAAAGGTGCGACCACGACGTTTGAACAAGGGAGATCTGGTCCTCAGGAAAGCCGATGCTTTAAAACCCAAGGGAAAGCTGGAGCCGAACTGGGAAGGACCGTATATTGTATCAGAGGTGTTAAAAGGGGGAGCTTATCGGTTGATGACAGCAGAAGGGAAGGAAGTAACCCGACCGTGGAACATTGGCAATCTCAAAAGATATTACGCCTAGAAGAAACAAGTAAGAAATACCCCATAAACTTGAAAAAATTCGCCCTAGAAAGCAGCCACCTTAGCAGAGGTAGACCTCCGGGTCTAGCACACCTCTGACTAAGGTCGGTGGGGCCAGAAGTCAAAATCGCCCTAGAAAGCAGCCGCCTTAGCAGAGGTAGACCTCCGGGTCTAGCATATCTCTGACTAGGGTCGGTGGGGCCAGAAGTCAAAATCGCCCTAGAAAGCAGCCGCCTTAGCAGAGGTAGACCTCCGGGTCTAGCACATCTCTGACTAGGGTCGGTGGGGCCAGAAGTCAAAATCGCCCTAGAAAGCAGCCGCCTTAGCAGAAGTAGACCTCCGGGTCTAGCACATCTCTGACTAGGTCGGTGGGGCCAGAAGTCAAAATCGCCCTAGAAAGCAGCCGCCTTAGCAGAGGCAGACCTCCGGGTCTAGCACATTTCTGACTAAGGTCGGTGGGGCCAGAAGTCAAAATCGCCCTAGAAAGCAGCCACCTTAGCAGAGGTAGACCTCCGGGTCTAGCACACCTCTGACTAAGGTCGGTGGGGCCAGAAGTCAAAATCGCCCTAGAAAGCAGCCGCCTTAGCAGAGGCAGACCTCCGGGTCTAGCACCTCTCTGACTAAGGTCGGTGGGGCCGGAAGTCAAAATCGCCCTAGAAAGCAGCCACCTTAGCAGAGGGAGACCTCCGGGTCTAGCACATCTCTGACTAAGGTCGGTGGGGCCAGAAGTCAGAACTGCCCTAGAAAACAGCCACCTTAACAGAGGCGAACCTCCGGGTCTAGCATATCTCTGATTAGGATTGGTGGGGCCAAGGCCATCTTGCCTTAAAAAACTGACATATTTATTCGATTGATAACGCACACTACTCCTCTACTTGCAGATATGACTCGAAAGTTGGTTGAGGAAAAGGCGGAAGAGGGAAAACGAGAAGAAGCTTCTGAAATCGACTAACTTGAAAGGAGGGACCGGAAAGCAGGATATTACTTAAGAAATTGTCTTACAAGTATTGTTGTCTTTGAATATAATTTCTCTCGTGCTTTTCGTTTTGAATTTGCCTCCTTAGATTATCTATTTTGAATTGCATTTTCTGATTAGGGTGAAATAGCGTTGTCGTTTTTATAAGCATATTAGTGAAAAGGTCACACCACAAGCATGAATAACAAAATCTTAACAATAATAAAGAGAGCATCGTGGGTATTTGCAACAGTAGGTATGAAAAAGAAACATCAGCACATTAAACGAAAAACAAATAAAAGATGGTCTAAGCATAAGAAAAAATAAAATTGTTCCAAGCATAAAGAAAATGAAGATTGTTTGTAAAGGCAAGATTCCAAAAGTCAAGAAGTTCAATCTGCTGAAGGGACGGCTTCGGCAGGAGGATCAGATGAGATTGGCTCCTCTGGACCCTGCGGCTCTGGAAGAGTTCCAGAAAGTGGCTGAAGAGGCGCTCCTGTTGCTATCTCAGAGGAATCTCCACTCAGCACTATCAGATCCACCACGGGAGGATCAGACAAAGGTGGCGCTGGCAGCAGTGGGAACTTGCAGGAAGCCGGGTCCACAGGAGTGAAGGCGTCGTTGGTTGCAGAACATAGCCTGGCATATGCCTTCTGCAAGACCGGCAGCCACCACGGAGAATCTGGATCCTCCAAAGGGTCACCCTCAAAGAAAGGGGAGGCTGGCAGATCATCCAGAGGAGCGTTAAAATCAAGGACCCCAGAAAAACCTTGGTCCTGCGCCTGTTTCAGGGCTGAATCAAAGCCATAACCATAATAATGGCCTATGTGGGGCCCAAAGTCAACCAAAGAGCTGGTACTCCTGAGATAGGCTTCCTTCAGTCCAGTGACCACCTCTTCTAGAAAGCTCTGCCCCGCGGCCGTCATATGAAGATTCTTCTTGCATGCTTCCACCCCTTCAGAGAACTTCCTAGCCCCATAATCCCGACTGCGACTCTTTTCCTCGGCAGCCTTCTTCCTCCAGAATTCCGCCTCCTTCCGCTGCTTCTTGAGCTGTTTCTCTTGCTCCACCAGCTTAAATTTCAACGAGGAAATCTCGTTGTCCTTCTCCAAGAGCGCGGGAGCAGGATCCACAGCAGAAGCCGCCCTAGCCTGAAGTCGGCTCAAATGGACCAAGCTCTGCCAAAAAAAAAAAAAATGAGACGAGGTGTAAAAGAGCCTAAGACATAAAGAAAAAGGAGAGAACAATAGAATACCCTCAAAGCACAGTGAGCGCTCATAGCCAACTCATTATCCAGAGAGAGTTTGCTCAAAGCAAAAGTATCCGCGGGAGTCAGGCAGAGCTGAAGGAATTGGCGTGATTCCTCCGCAGTAAGCTCCAGAAGAGACTTTGGAAGTTCAAGAGTAAAAGCGTCGTTTGCGGAAGCCCTCACTCGACTCGACCTAGAACGCTCTCTCCCTTCGTGTCCACCTCTGCCAGGAGATTGCAGACGTGGTCGTTGGGCATCGGGGGTAGGATCAGAGGTGCTCAGAGGACGCTTGCCTCTATCACTTCTGGTAACAACTTGAAGAGGTGCAGCCACTTGAGCGTCGGAAGTCAACGCTACCTCTGTCTGCGGCCGAGGTGGGGGATTGGAGTCTCTGCGAGGAACAGTCCTCCTCCATGCAGGCTCTGCACCATCAAAATCACTCAACAGTTAAGAACACAAACAATCGTAAAACAAGCAGGAGAAGAAAAATAACAGAAGAAGAGAATACCAAATTCAGTAGGACAAGAGGTCTCTCCAGAACAAAGACCAAAATATGACAACACAGAGGGCTGCTCTACAAGATTAACTATATCGAAGGGCCCTACTTCATCCACAGAAGTGTTTAAGGCCTCGATTATTTCACGGTCAGAAGGAGGACAGCTGACAAAAAATTCCTTCTTTATTAAGGGTTTAGTATACAGCCAAGGGCCCACTGGGAAGTCCCACGTGTCAGACCAGGAAATGAAGAAATAGTCTTCCTTCCAGTTCTTATCTCGGCTCTGGGGCTTCCCCAAGAAATGAATCAGACCTCGAGGGTCAGCAGTAACATAAAAGAAAGGAGGTTTAAACTTAAGAGGAAAATTGGAGAAAAAGAGTTCGGCAGTAGGATTACCCCCATTGCCTTTTAAAATAATGTAAAAGCCAAGCATGAGTCGGATGGCAGAAGGTGTAAATTGGTTTAAGGGAACTTGATAGAAGTAGGATAATCTACAGAGATAGGGATTCACAGGAAAGCGCACACCAGCCTTCATCTGAGAACACCAGAAGGCAAGCATGCATCCCGAAAGAAAATTGGGTCTCTGGTGACCAGCAGGGCAGTATAAAGTAAAATCTTGTGGAATGTTATACGCCAATCGAAGAAAATCAACACGATCGGGAGAGAAAACAGTCCTATGACTAACAGCATTAAAATTCGGGTCGGATATACTATAATTAAGGGGCTCAGCGCTCGAAGCAGACGGCTCTTCTACCTCCTCTACTGGAACAGAGGGACTCTTAGAGGAACTAGAGGAAGTCTGATCACTAGGCAAAGGAAGGGCAGAAGGAGAAACACCCTCCATCATTTGAACATCCGAAGAATTAGTCTCTTGACCAGAAGAATCCATAATCACAAGAAAAGATGAAAAGAGGGTTTTTATTAACAAGAATCTTCCCAACACGAGCAACAAACCAAACCCAACAAATGCGACAACTAAAATCTTTCAATCTACGAGCACACAGGCACTGCACAGAAACACAAAAACACCAAAACAAGCAAAAGTCAGAAATTACCTCCTCTCGCCATCGAAAACCAAAGGAAGCAAATGAAGAACAAGAAGAGGAAGAAGAAGAGTCACCGGAGGAAGAATCCCGAAAGACTAAAAGCCTGAGAACCGCCGGAGAAGACGAAGGAATGGCGACAAAGAGAGAGAAAGACGCGTATGAGCAAAAGGGGGGGAAATGTGAAATTAGGGCAAATTCGAAACGTTTATCGGGATAAGATACGACCCTTTGAAGTCCACCGGGGGATGGTTGACACGTGGATGGAGTAGATCACATGCATTTAATGTGATGTACCAAAAAGTGAAGGTGATAGGACATCTATTGTCAGATTTAAGAGATTCGCTAAGATCTTCAAGAAGAAGAAAAAGACATAGCGCATGGGAAGAACTGCGGCCCGAGAGGGAAAAGAACAAGAAGTGCTGCGATCGACCAGCTCTGCCAAGTCAGATCTGCTCGACCGCACCAGGGGGAGTAGCTAAGGGGAAAATTAGCTTTCTGACCAAGAGAAGAAAAGCTAGAAGTGCTGCGATCGACCAGCTCTGCCAAACCAGATCTACTCGACCGCACCAGGGGGAGTAGCTATGGGGAAAATTAGCTCTCTGTCCGAGAGAAGAAAAACTAGAAGTGCTGCGATCGACCAGCTCTGCCAAGTCAGATCTGCTCGACCGCACCAGGGGGAGTAGCTAAGGGGAAAATTAGCTCTCTGTCCGAGAAAAGAAAAACTAGAAGTGCTGCGATCGACCAGCTCTGCCAAAACCAGATCTACTCGACCGCACCAGGGGGAGTAGCTAAGGGGAAAATTAGCTCTCTGTCCGAGAGAAGAAAAACTAGAAGTGCTGCGATCGACCAGCTCTGCCAAGTCAGATCTGCTCGACCGCACCAGGGGGAGTAGCTAAGGGGAAAATTAGCTCTCTGTCCGAGAAAAGAAAAACTAGAAGTGCTGCGATCGACCAGCTCTGCCAAAACCAGATCTACTCGACCGCACCAGGGGGAGTAGCTAAGGGGAAAATTAGCTACTCTGTCCGAGAAAAGAAAAACTAGAAGTGCTGCGATCGACCAGCTCTGCCAAGTCAGATCTGCTTGACGGCACCAGGGGGAGTAGCTAAGGGGAAAATTAGCTCTCTGTCCGAGAAAAGAAAAAACTAGAAGTGCTGCGATCGACCAGCTCTGCCAAAACCAGATCTACTCGACCGCACCAGGGGGAGTAGCTAAGGGGAAAATTAGCTCTCTGTCCGAGAGAAGAGAAAACTAGAAGTGTTGTGATCGACCACCTCTGCCAAGTCAGATCTGCTCGACCGCACCAGGGGGAGTAGCTAAGGGGAAAATTAGCTCTCTGTCCGAGAAAAGAAAAACTAGAAGTGCTGCGATCGACTAGCTCTGCCAAGTCAGATCTGCTCGACCGCACCAGGGGGAGTAGCTGATGTGGGAAGGATGAGCCTATAAATGTTTTGGAGGAAAAAGATCATGAAAAATGCTGGCACCATTACCCCGAAACACCTAAACTCCTAGAATTTGTAAAATGACAATATGACAAAATTGCCCTCACATAAATGCAGAACTGCCCCTCGGCAGACCTGGAGGCAGAAGTGAATGAGAGAAGAAAGACTTAAAGCAAAGAGACTCTGCGTAACTATGAGTCAGCAGAGCTCATCTAGTGCAGACGCGGGAGCAGAACTGGAGGAGACAGAAAAGGTCAGGAGCAAAATGTTCCACGTGATCATAAGAACAGCAGAACTCCCCCAATGCTGACGCAGAAACAGAAAGGAAGAATAGAGTACCCCGTGATCACAGAGGAACGGAACTTGCAGAAAACAATGAGAAGCGGAGGCAAATACATCACACAACCCAAAGAGGTCGCGAAAGCACTAAAAATCTTACAAGGCAGAAGTGGTGATACCGTAACAAGAGGCAGCCGAACGGATTCCATAAGCTCGAAGTAGAGGATAATAATTCATAGCACAATGATGAGCATCCTAGATGAGTAGCTGACATGGCTATAAAGGACAAAAAGCACAATATCTCCTCCTTAACAGAAAGTAGAAGATTCTGGAGAAGAAGTGGTGTACTCTCAGCAATGAAGAAAGTACCTTGACAAAAGAAATAGAAAATGTAGCTTAACCAACAAGAAATATCTAGGAAAATGACTAAAATGTCCTCCTGAGAGGAGAGAAGTATAAATAGGAGCAAGATTGTACATCCAAAGGGACTTTTACACATGATCTCTGAATACAAAGAACTTTCTAATCTTTTAGCAAGTCTTTTTCCTTTATCTTGTGCATTCTCTTGTGATTGATCTGAATTTCTCATTATCATATAAGCATATACACATTGTGTTCTCCACCTTGACATCAAGTAGGATAATCTACAGAGATAGGGATTCACAGGAAAGCGCACACCAGCCTTCATCTGAGAACACCAGAAGGCAAGCATGCGTCCCGAAAGAAAATTGGGTCTCTGGTGACCAGCAGGGCAGTATAAAGTAAAATCTTGTGGAATGTTATACGCCAATCGAAGAAAATCAACACGATCGGGAGAGAAAACAGTCCTATGACTAACAGCATTAAAATTCGGGTCGGATATACTATAATTAAGGGGCTCAGCGCTCGAAGCAGACGGCTCTTCTACCTCCTCTACTGGAACAGAGGGACTCTTAGAGGAACTAGAGGAAGTCTGATCACTAGGCAAAGGAAGGGCAGAAGGAGAAACACCCTCCATCATTTGAACATCCGAAGAATTAGTCTCTTGACCAGAAGAATCCATAATCACAAGAAAAGATGAAAAGAGGGTTTTTATTAACAAGAATCTTCCCAACACGAGCAACAAACCAAACCCAACAAATGCGACAACTAAAATCTTTCAATCTACGAGCACACAGGCACTGCACAGAAACACAAAAACACCAAAACAAGCAAAAGTCAGAAATTACCTCCTCTCGCCATCGAAAACCAAAGGAAGCAAATGAAGAACAAGAAGAGGAAGAAGAAGAGTCACCGGAGGAAGAATCCCGAAAGACTAAAAGCCTGAGAACCGCCGGAGAAGACGAAGGAATGGCGACAAAGAGAGAGAAAGACGCGTATGAGCAAAAGGGGGGGAAATGTGAAATTAGGGCAAATTCGAAACGTTTATCGGGATAAGATACGACCCTTTGAAGTCCACCGGGGGATGGTTGACACGTGGATGGAGTAGATCACATGCATTTAATGTGATGTACCAAAAAGTGAAGGTGATAGGACATCTATTGTCAGATTTAAGAGATTCGCTAAGATCTTCAAGAAGAAGAAAAAGACGTAGCGCATGGGAAGAACTGCGGCCCGAGAGGGAAAAGAACAAGAAGTGCTGCGATCGACCAGCTCTGCCAAGTCAGATCTACTCGACCGCACCAGGGGGAGTAGCTAAGGGGAAAATTAGCTCTCTGTCCGAGAGAAGAAAAACTAGAAGTGCTGCGATCGACCAGCTCTGCCAAGTCAGATCTGCTCGACCGCACCAGGGGGAGTAGCTAAGGGGAAAATTAGCTCTCTGTCCGAGAAAAGAAAAACTAGAAGTGCTGCGATCGACCAGCTCTGCCAAAACCAGATCTACTCGACCGCACCAGGGGGAGTAGCTAAGGGGAAAATTAGCTACTCTGTCCGAGAAAAGAAAAACTAGAAGTGCTGCGATCGACCAGCTCTGCCAAGTCAGATCTGCTTGACCGCACCAGGGGGAGTAGCTAAGGGGAAAATTAGCTCTCTGTCCGAGAAAAGAAAAAACTAGAAGTGCTGCGATCGACCAGCTCTGCCAAAACCAGATCTACTCGACCGCACCAGGGGGAGTAGCTAAGGGGAAAATTAGCTCTCTGTCCGAGAGAAGAGAAAACTAGAAGTGTTGTGATCGACCACCTCTGCCAAGTCAGATCTGCTCGACCGCACCAGGGGGAGTAGCTAAGGGGAAAATTAGCTCTCTGTCCGAGAAAAGAAAAACTAGAAGTGCTGCGATCGACCAGCTCTGCCAAGTCAGATCTGCTCGACCGCACCAGGGGGAGTAGCTGATGTGGGAAGGATGAGCCTATAAATGTTTTGGAGGAAAAAGATCATGAAAAATGCTGGCACCATTACCCCGAAACACCTAAACTCCTAGAATTTGTAAAATGACAATATGACAAAATTGCCCTCACATAAATGCAGAACTGCCCCTCGGCAGACCTGGAGGCAGAAGTGAATGAGAGAAGAAAGACTTAAAGCAAAGAGACTCTGCGTAACTATGAGTCAGCAGAGCTCATCTAGTGCAGACGCGGGAGCAGAACTGGAGGAGACAGAAAAGGTCAGGAGCAAAATGTTCCACGTGATCATAAGAACAGCAGAACTCCCCCAATGCTGACGCAGAAACAGAAAGGAAGAATAGAGTACCCCGTGATCACAGAGGAACGGAACTTGCAGAAAACAATGAGAAGCGGAGGCAAATACATCACACAACCCAAAGAGGTCGCGAAAGCACTAAAAATCTTACAAGGCAGAAGTGGTGATACCGTAACAAGAGGCAGCCGAACGGATTCCATAAGCTCGAAGTAGAGGATAATAATTCATAGCACAATGATGAGCATCCTAGATGAGTAGCTGACATGGCTATAAAGGACAAAAAGCACAATATCTCCTCCTTAACAGAAAGTAGAAGATTCTGGAGAAGAAGTGGTGTACTCTCAGCAATGAAGAAAGTACCTTGACAAAAGAAATAGAAAATGTAGCTTAACCAACAAGAAATATCTAGGAAAATGACTAAAATGTCCTCCTGAGAGGAGAGAAGTATAAATAGGAGCAAGATTGTACATCCAAAGGGACTTTTTCACATGATCTCTGAATACAAAGAACTTTCTAATCTTTTAGCAAGTCTTTTTCCTTTATCTTGTGCATTCTCTTGTGATTGATCTGAATTTCTCATTATCATATAAGCATATACACATTGTGTTCTCCACCTTGACATCAAGGATGAAAACATTAAGATGAAATAGGAAATCTTTTCAGAATTATGTATTACTATATTGGAGAATTTTATTGCCACTGTGAAGGGTTTATATTGAGGAATAATGGATTGGAGTTGAATGCTACAAGATGTCCTGTTTCTTAAAGAAGGGATGATCCATAATCAATGTGGATTAGAGATTTCCATTAGCTGTATTCTATACATCACTTGTTTAATAGTTATCTGTCTGTTCTTTCAATTCATGGTTCATCTTGATGACAGGTATTCTGTGACCGTTGTGCCGGCAAAGGAGATTCCATCGGACCAGTATGCTCTAGAATTTGCTGGTGAGTTTCTGAGACTTTCGTCTTCTGAACAAAGACCTGTGAATTATGTTGTTGAACAACTGATGATGATATCATATGTCTAAGGCCAAAGGAAGAAAGGCTATGTGGCTGTCAATTTACAGCAACGAAAATTACGATTGTGCCTTTCCACATTTTGAGAGGTATTGAGAATTCGGTTTTGTATTCTTGGAATTTATATCCAGAACACGTGACTAAAATTTCAGAAACTCTATTTTGGTTTCACTATGTAATTATTTCATTTGTGAATTTGTTTGAATGAGATTGGGAACTAAGTGCCTGTGTTGCCTGTCCCTATGTGTATTATTATGCAACATGTGGAAATTCCTCCAGCTGCCCTTTTTGCCGGAAGGTATCTTCATTGAAATATTTCACCAGTCGCTGAATATGATATATCCTCTGTGGCACCAACTGACGCTTCGTATCACAGGTTCGGGAAATGGTTGCATATTTGGATCTTGATGTCTTGTATTATCCTTGCCCTAGAAATGGCCCAAATTTTCGTCCCAAGGTTGCTCAATTGGGTGGAAAACAGCTGTACCCTTACATGGTTAGACAGTGAATGCATTGATATGGAAAGTATTATGTTATTGATAGAACTACTTCAGTTTTTCTATTTATGAAGTTCTTGCATTATTGAGTCTGGAAATTACATCAAAGAGGATTGTCGGATTTCAGATGCAAACTTATTTGATAAGAACACAAAAAAGTATAGGATATCCAGAAAACTTATGGCATATGAAATTTGTGTTTTAAATAAGTTCTCCCGACATTTAACAACCATCAAAATAATGATTGATCAATATGATTTTTCATGTTTAGCTCAAAGAGACTTTCTGAAGTTGATAAGCATAATTGTGAACATACTAACCTGATCCCCTGACTTGGTGTTGTGAAATACTCGTATTTTCTCTGAATCCACTTAATGGAGGTGCCTTTCGAGATAAACACTACTCTGTCGTGTTCTGGGCACATTCTAGAAGAATGACCCCCTTTAAATTAGTGACTCTCTTTCATCATAGTTTATTTCCTTAAAATTCCTAACTTTGCTCATCACGCAACTTTTGGAGAGGTTGAATCTTGTAGTTTTCTTTTGATTTAGGTGGATCCGAACACAGGAGTTTCTATGTATGAATCAGATGACATAATTAAGTACTTGGCTGAGAAATATGGTATGCTGTTTCATTCTGGTTTTAACTTCTTTATATTTGTTGTTTTTATTGTCTAAAAGCTTTAATGAAAATGTCTTACCAATAGATGACGTCAAAAGTAAAAGTTCATATGCAAGAATTTGATTTGTAGTTAGTTTCTAGTGGAATATGTCAGGAGAAGTAAAAGAGGAAGACACTTAAAAGACAAATGATTCATAAATTTTTTTTTTTTAATTTTATTTAGTGTTTGCTATGTTCAAATGCTATTTCGTATAAGGATCTCTAGCTCTGAATCAATGTGGGGATTCTTATAATCTTGTTAATTTTGTTAGTTAATTTATATACAAAGTTTAAATAAGCTAACTTTTTTGATGTAAATTTGACAGATTCTAGGAAACTGAGGAGTAACTATGAAGTTTATGAAGAAAACGAAGGTCTTGATATTGGTTTTGTGAAGGTTCCACTCTCGAATTATAAATGTATGACTCTATAATATTTTACTATCGTATGACTAGATGAATGTTGGGACATCGATGTATGATTTAGATGTATGATTTGTTAATGTATGTTTGACAATGATTAAATGTTGAAATATGTTTAATGAATTTTTTTTGTTTATTTAATTATTGAATATTATTATTATACAGGATACAAAATATAAAAAATAATTGAAAATAAAATTATTCAGAAAGACAACGCTTTTAAAGCGTTGCAAAATTGTTGAGAAAGACAACGCTTTTCCAAGCGTTGCACAAAAAAAACAAAAACATAAAAGACAACGCTTTAAAAGCGTTGCATGAAATGAAAATTAGAGTAAAAGACAACGCTTTAAAAGCGTTGCAAGTTATGTTGCAGAATTTATTAACAACAACGCAATCTGCAACGCATGAAAAGCGTTGTCGTATCCCAGAAAGACAACGCACTTTGTGCGTTGTCTTTCAGCGCCTGTCTTTTACAACGCTGGATACGACAACGCTTTTTTTCTGGGAAAGACAACGCACTATGTGCGTTGTCTTTCAGCGTTTTTTTTGTAGTGAATTAAATGCTTGAGAACTTTTATTAGATGAAAAAACTGGTATCCCAACTTAGATGTGGGTATAAGAAGATTGACTGTTGTCCACATGGCTGAATGTTATATTTTGGTGATGATATTGGTGAAACAAGCTGTAGATTCTGTGGAGAGACTCGTTTCAAGGAAAATGTTTCAACAAAGAATCGAAAAAAGAAATCCCAAAGAAGCAGATGTGGTACTTACCAATAATTCCCAGACTGCAAAGATTGTATGCTTCTAATGCAACGACTAAACATATGACATGGCATAATGATAATCTTCGTGAGCATGGATAGTTGTCACACCAATGTGATGGAGAAGCGTGGAAGCACTTCAACCAGAAGCACCCATTATTTGCTTCAGAACCAAGAAATGTGAGATTAGGATTGTGTTCAGATGGGTTTAGCCCATTCAATATGAGCTCCAATGTATATTTTTGTTGGCCAGTGATCTTAACTCCATATAATCTTCCTCCCGTCATGTGCATGAAGAGGGAATACATGTTCTTAACAATAATTATACCTGGTCATGGCAATCCCAAAAGTAAAATTGATGTCTATTTGCAGCCTCTGATTGATGATTTGAAAAGATTATGGGATTAAGTGGTTTTGACATACGATATATCAAGAAAGCAAAATTTTTGCTTAAAAGATGTATTATGTTGGACTATCAATGAATTCCCTGCATATGGAATGTTGTTTGGTTGGTCAACGGCTGGTAGATTGGGCTGTCCTATTTGTATGGAAAATTCTAAGGCATTTTATTTGAAAAATGGGAGGAAAACATGTTATTTTGATTGTCATAGACAATTTCTAGCAATAAATCATCATTTTTGCAAGAATAAGAAGAACTTCTTAAAAGGTAAAGTAGAAATGAGTATGTCTCCAAGGCGGTACTCAGGAGCTGAAGATTTTGTGAAATTATGTGAATTTCCAAAAATCACTAATTCCGGTGGTGGTCATAGTAACTTTAGTTATGGCTCTAATCATCATTGGACCAAACGTAGCATCTTTTAGGATTTACAATATTTGTGTGATTTGTTGAATCCACACAACATAGATGTCATGCACACTGAAACCAATGTTTTCCAAAATGTGTTCAATACGGTTATGGATGTGAAAGGTAAGACGAAAGATAACATCAAGGCAAGGATGGATCTTCCTCTATATTGTTATTGGTAGAATACATTTAACTATGTTTTGATGAAACAAAACTATAAAAAAGTAACCCTCAATCAATAAGCATAACCTATCTTATAAGGTTACTGCAACGAGATTACAGCAGGAAGATACGACAGAGAAAACTTCAAAGAAAGGATACTGCAGAGAATGGTGAAAGGAATCTGATAAACTAAAAGAGGATACTGCTTACTGTAGGAAGCTACCTGGAAGAGACCATGCCAAAGCAGCAAGCTACTGAAGACTCAAGCTACCTGAAAGAAAGCTACCTGGAAGAGACCATACCAAAGCATACTGCAAAGCAGCAAGCTACAGAAGCTTTAAGCCTCCTAACAGAGCAAGTCTAGGAAGGAAGCTCCAAAGTAAGCACGAGAAGGAAGCTATAAAGCAAGCATGGGAAGGAATCTAAAAGTTACCAGTAGAGAGAAAAAGAACGGAGCCAATCAAATGAAGGCACGTGGAAAGCAAAAAGCTGGAGTGTATCAAAAAGAGAATGGTGCATTAAATGCTGGGAACCTACCCACCTTCAACGGGCAGATTTCCTACACCTATAAATAGAAGACTGAAAGGAGTATAGAAGAAAAGAGAGTAGAGTAGAGGAATGAAGAAGAAGAAAATGAAGAAAAGAGAAGAGAGTGTATAGAAGATCAAAAGATGAGAAGAAAGCTCAAACACTCCAAACCCCAAAAACGTTAGATTATTTAGTCTTTCAGTCTTGCAGCAAGCAACAACAGAGCAACCTGCAAAAGAAGCCAAAGCTTACTACATCCAGTTGAAGAAGAAGACAACCTTTTAAGGACTGTCTCGGAGTGCTTATTCCTAGGACTAAGGTCCTGATAAGCTGCTTATTGCTAGGACTGGGGTCCTGATAAGCTGTTCACTTTCTGAAGAAGAAAGTAAGGATCCTGAGTGGGTCAGGTAGGACCTGTATAGGTCTGATAGGAGAGTAGACAAGCATCTGTGGATAGGCTTACCACTTACTTGTTAAGACTATGTTGTAATAGATATGTCTATATAATTCAACAAGATTAACAAATGTGGATAGGCTTGCCACTTACTTGTTAAGACTATGTTGTAATAGATATGTCTATATAATTCAACAAGATTAACAAATGTTCCCTCTTGGGAAGAGGCAGAGAGGATGTAGAAGGATTACTCCACCTTCGAACCTCTGTATATCTATGCGTATGTTTGTGCTTACCTTTCTAACTGTATATCAAATATTAGATGTACATCTTCTATACTTGTGTTTTCAATGAAAGAAAGATTTCGCAATATAACTCTGATAACTCGAAAGTAACCTCCCAAAAGGTTACTATTCTGGACCTAAAGCCTTAAGTAGGCTTATTCACCCCCCCCCCCCCCTCTAAGCTTACTGCCACTTGGGACCAACAAGTGGTATCAGAGCAGGTTGGATTTAGAACCAATCTGTTTTGGTCATCTATCCAGATCCCGTCATTGAAAACACCTCTCTCTCTCTCACACATCATAGACACATGTGACCAGAAGCATCACATGCCTTCCTTGAAAAGTATAAGTGATGTGAAGACAACAATGGCTAAGAAGAAATTAGAAGAACAGGCTGAGTTGTAGAGTAAAGCTGCTCAGGATCAGGAAGTTGGTGAACAGCAGGCTATGCTCGAGAAACAGGCTACTAAGTAGGAATGTGTACATGATGAGCAAGTTTTTACTTAGAAAAAGAGCGGAGCAGATCAACAAGTCAAGCAAGCTGCTGAATATAAAGCTTGAACATAAGAAAGCTATTACAAAGCAAAGCTGGGAGTATGGATCATACTGGAGCCTCTAGATGACAGCGATAATCAGACATCAACCTTGAAAGAAAGTGCTGAAGAAGTCAAGCGAAGGAGTGAGATAAGATGCACACTCTGTCAAACAGTCCACTCTTCAAAAGGAAGCAAGAGTCTACTCGATAAGCCATCTCTTAAGAAGAGAACGATGATGACAAGGTACCTCTTTCTAAATTTTGCTCTAGTATATCTTATGTCAAAGATAGCTACGAATATCTATATCTGGTTAAAAGTACAAGTGATCCTGAGCAATTTAAAATTCAAGAAAGCCGAAGAAAAGAATCCTCAGCTCGATCTACGGGCAGAAGATAACAGGCTTGAAGTCACTTGTATTGAAAATGAGAAGGGAAGTTTGTACGTTGATTTCCAAAAAGGAAGCTTCACCTTCTAATACAGAAAGCTCAGGAGTACCTAAATTTGTACTGAAAGTGACCCTACATCTTAAAGAAATAATCATAAAGTAAGGGGGAACTTATAGTACAAACCAAAGTGACTTAGCATGCAAGGGAGATAAAACCTTGATGGAACCCAATGGATATAAGTGTGCTGTAAGATGTCTGCAGCACTGTAGAAATCAAGCAGATAACATCAACTCTGAAAGGGAAGAAAACAATCTACCTTACTTTTATCAAAATTTGTTTTATCTATATCTAAAAGGAGTTCATACTCCAGAGAGATATAGTAGGTAAACACCTGCACACACCCAACCTCGTTTTTATCATATGCTTACTGACAAAAATCTTAAAGGAAAAAATAATTACTATAACAATTATCGGTTGTAAGGAAAGTTTGGATTCCTGAAAGAAAACTAACCCAAAAGGACCCACACTCATATGGGTACCTATGTAAGGATATTTGTTCTGCAGGTACCTTTGACAGAAGGCTACAAGAATCAACCTTCAGACCTCTGAGTAACCAAGAAAAAGATCTCCAGGCTCAAAAAGGTCCTACATGAACTAAAGCAAGCCTCAAGAAACATATCTGCAAAATCAACAGGAAGTAGACACCAAGAGCAACCTAAACAACAGAAGCAAGATGTGATTGCCACAGGAAGCTGAAAATTCTCAAAGAAGGTCACCCCACCCTAGACAATAGGCTACTGAATCCAGGGGAAAAGCTTTGACGAAGTTAAGGAATGAAAAATGAAGTTCTGACAACAGGACGCTAGACACCAGGCTATTGGATACTAGGTCGCTGGATAACAGGTCGCTGGATATCAGGACGCTAGATACCAGGTTGTTGGATACTAGGTCGCTGAACACCAGATCACTGCATACCGGGACACTAGACACCAAACTATTGAATACTAGGTCACTGGACAATCAGGGCATTTATCAACAAGTTACTAGAAAATAAGTCACTAGTGGGTTACATCTCATCAAATCCAGCGGTAACCGAAAAACTCTCGATAACTTGTGCGCATGAAAAATGGATCATCATTTCAGTAGTAGACAACCTTTTTCAGAACCCTAGGATATCAGCCGTGTGATCAGGAAGATCTAAGGGTTTATAATCAAATGTTGACCATACATCCAAGCAATCGCTTCATGCAGAGGTAAAAAGAAGCAAAGCTGTGGAAACTGCCAACAACTTTATTGAAAACCAGCGAAGCAGTTAATGAGATCTTTAAGGATCTAACCTCAACCGTATGATCAAACAGATCTTTTAACACAGGGAGTACCTTAAACTCTATATATACATGCACTCCTTACACATATCTTCATTCATATATTTTCTCTTATCCTTAACCAACATGACACTTGATTGTTGGAAACCATTCTCTCCATTCTTTCTTAGCAGCACATTCTCTGTAAATAATCAACCAAGCACCACTCAAGTCACGAAAAGTCACCCCTCACACTTAATCCTTGCTAAGTAGATCTTTCTCAGAAAATTCTATCTTCTAGCTTACTGCCCTCATCTCAAATCCGAGAGTGCCGAAGGACTTGCACCCAAGTTCTTCTCTTCAAGGCCGGAGGATAGAGAAAAGGATCCCTCTCCAGTAACCCCAGAGCTTCAGCTCGATGATGATGTCAAAAAGGGGGAAGAAACTGCGAAGGATCTTGGAAGATCAAAAGTCTTCCAAATGTGGAGGAGAGGAGATTCCAGCCCTTCCATGGGGTGGATTATCTTCTGCTTACAAGAGAATGAGAAAGAGAGACAGTCGGAGGAGTTGGTGAGATTAGAAGAAGGAAGAAAGGTTGCAGCAAGCTACTGTGCCTACGCTTCTCTGCTTCTTCACGTTCCCCTCCGACATAATCTACTTTCTCTCTCTTCAAGCCTCTTCACCTTTTTCCGCTTATCTCCCTAATCAAAGAGTAAAATCAATTAGGAGCAAGAACTTGCACAAAAAAAGGGAGAAGCAAGAAAGAAGATTAAAGCTAGCAGCAAGCTAAGGGGGAAAGAAAGGCAAGAGCAAGAGAAAGAAGAATGAGCCAGAAAAGCAAGATAGAATGTCTACATTGTACTCTGCTTACTGCGTTGTACTGTAAATGTTTTATCTATATAAAATATCTTCTGTTCTCTAAGCTCACTCCTTGTGACCTTCCTTTTTGACTTGTATGTGATTTAATGAAAGCAGTCTGCTCTACGATTATATATCTTATACATCTGTTTTCTGTGCTTAAATGATTATGACCTTTTGATCTTATCTGCAAAGGTTTTGTCATCATAAAAAATGGGGAAATTGTTAGAATATATTTAAGTATGTTTTGATGAGACAAAACAGTAGAAAAGTAACCCTCAATCAATAAACATAACCTATCTTATAAGGTTACTGCAACGAGGTTATTGCAGGAAGATACGGCAGAGAAAGCTTCAAAGAAAGGATACTTCAGAGAATGGTGAAAGGAATCCGGTAAACTAAAAGAGGATACTGCTTACTGTAGGAAGCTACCTGGAAGAGAACATGCCAAAGCATACTGTAAAGCAGCAAGCTACCGAAGTCTCAAGCTACCTGAAAGAAAGCCACCTGGAAGAGACCATGCCAAAGCATACTGTAAAGCAGCAAGCTACCGAAGTCTCAAGCTACCTGAAAGAAAGCCACCTGGAAGAGACCATGCCAAAGCATACTGCAAAGGAACAAGCTACAAAAGCTTTAAGCCTCCTAACAGAGAAAGTCTGGGAATGAAGCTCCAAAGTAAGCACGAGAAGAAAGCTACAAAGCAAACATGGGAAGGAAGCTAAAAGTTACCGATAAAGAGAAACGGAACAGAGCCAATCAAATGAAGACACATGGAAAGTAAAAGGCTGGCGTGTATCAAAAAGAGAACGGCACATTAAATGTTGGGAACCTACCCACTTTCAAATGGAAGATTTCGTACACCTATAAATAGAAGACTGAAAAGAGTAGGTACATGATGATGATGGAACTAATGGAGATTGAGGAGTTGAACTGGGCTGAGTATGTCTTCACCAGACTCAAGGAGAAGGTGGAGAAGAAGGTTGGTAAGCCAACTCGTGATCAACACCATTTTATGGTATGCTGGTCATGACCTGTTAAAGGGTAAGCTCATTCAAAAGGGCAAGTTCATAGGATATGGCAGAATCTTTGCCAATAAGGGAACCAAAGTCTCCCCAGTAACCAGGAAGGTTACTGAGGTGAAGGAGAAGGAGACTCAGAGGGAAGCAGTGCAAGAAAGTACGTCGGAGGGAGAAGCCTCGGCGGCTACTGCTTCTCCACCTAGGCAGGAGAAAAAGGCAAGGAGTGTAAGAGTGAGGGTGAAACAGGCTGTAAAGAGGAAACTAAGATTCTCCGATGATGAAGCATCCCCACCACCATCACCTGTGTTGATGCTTCCTGCTCCCACGCGCAAGGGAAAGGATGTCACACCCCATTTTCGAATATTTCATAAATAAAACATTTTACCAAATAATTATTTTAAAATCAGAGTACACGCAGAAATTCTAAAAAAAAAAAAAAGGGAGTGCAGCGATATCTAAAATTTCGACAAAAGATAAGTAACCGAAACATCGCTAAATTCAAATATTCGTAAAGTAAAATAAGTTGTAGAAAAATTTACAGCGGAAAGTTATTAAGTTTCATAATATAAACTAATACTTTTCAGAACATACTGATATAAAATATACATTCTTTTTATACATGCAAAAGTATCAGACGTTCTGTTCTGCCTTCCTCCGTACTAGTGTTTATCTGTTGCAATAAAATCATGGAAGGGGTGAGTGCAAGAAAATCACTCAGTGGGGTGGAAAGGGAGACACGTAAGCATATTATTTCAATCATCAAATATTCACTACACATAACCATAATAAATTATCATAACATTACTCGGGTCTTTAAGCCCGGCATAAAATTGGAGTTTTTAAGTCCAACATAAGTGGCCCATAATGAAACCCTCGGGTAGCTAGCCCACCATGAAACCTGGAGTCTTTAAGTCCAGCGTGAAAAGGACCATCTTTGAAACCCTTCGGGTATTTAACCCGCCGTGAATGGAATTCCAACATTATCATTAACAATGTACATTTATCACATTATATTGGAAATAAACGCTGAAGGTCAACGTTCAAATCCCATAAAGTACCATAATCACATATAGCATAATCGCATTTAATCATGTTCATTAAAATAAAGCCGTAAACAACAAGCATTTACCCCCACCTTCGAATATAGTAACCCGTGTCCAAAAAGCTTCCGTTGTCACGCTTCCTTACTCCGGTTCCTTGTTCGTATTTCTTACAATTTTTAGAAGTTGACTTAGTCTCTAACTTAAATATCTATAGAATACTTATAATATTAAATTCCTAATATACGATATTAATCGAAGGTTCTTAAATAAAGGTATAACTTGAACGAACTAGGGTGTTTCTCTATTTTGAAGTTTAATTCGTTGTTCGTATCAATCGTGGATTAAAACCAATGTCTATAACGCGGTATAGTAGTCTAAATACATTTATCGTTGAATTTTGGGTTCATAATATAATTTCAGTGTAGTTCTAAGGTTCGATTATAATTTCAGCATAATACAAGGATCAAGATGCAATATTACATAAATTCAGGGCTGAAAGTAATAATTCAAGAATTGGGAAAATTTTTGCAAAAAGGTCCTTGAACAAAAATCAAATTTTCAAACTAAACCCTAACCCCCACCTTCCCCTCCCCTGCTTCCCAGCCACCCCCTGCCGCCGATAGACACCCTACCGGCGACTGGCCTGTCACCGGCTCAACCTCCCAGCATGGCGCCGACACTCACGGTGGCGCCCCCCCCAACCCAGCAACACACACAACACATGCACACACACACGCACATCACACACACACACACGCAGCGCCGCCGCCGGTGGCGCTGCACCCCACACCTTACGCACGGTGCCGCCGCCCCCTGGACAGCGGCGGTGGTCGGCGGTGACAGAGAGAGAGAGAGAGAGAAAGAGAGAGAGGTTGATAGATATATAAAAAAAATCAAATAGATACATATCAACAATAGGTTGAACAAAAATTTGAAATAAAACTTTACCCTTACACACACCAAAAATCCTACAAAAGTGCCGAAAATGAAATGGGGAAGAAAGGGCTGCAAAAGTGCTGAAAATGAAATGGGGAAGAAAAAATGGTGTATCTTATCCTTATACAATTTGATCCAAAAAGGTGATACACGTGTGTTATATATATTGGAAGCAAAGAAGCAAAGACAAGATTTCTTCTCAATTAATTGAGCTAAAAAAAAAATCATGGGCCATAGATTGGGCTAATCAATAAAATGAAGTTTGATTTGGATCCAAAAAAATTGAACAACAAAATGGACTTTTACTTTAGGTAATTAAATGAATTTTTAATATGCTATAATCTCATTTATGTATATATATATAACTACATCTAGTTTGGATGTTATAAAGGATGTTGAATCAGAGATTCTGACTACTGTGCAGGCGGAGGTAGCTGTGCAGAAAGTCACTGCTCAACTAAAAGAGCAGTTAGGATTGGAGGAAGAGGAAGCTGCTGAGGACTCCGATGTTGAGTTTGTTCTAGATCTAGCCAAGATGAAAATGGAGTTCAAAAAGCAGTGGGATAGGTTTATGGCGTGGTGGAACTACAGGTACCTTCCTTGCCAAGATCTCATTTAGTGGTCTAACTTGGCTGCAGAGGAAGAGTGAACACTGAACTGGGCAGAGGTGTCTGATATTAAGGAGGAAAAGGTGTTGGATTCAAGATTCCTGAATGGTTTGCAAAGAAGAAAATGGAAGGACTTTCAGGAAAATTTTGAGGCAGAAATGCGATTGGCTACGATGTCTGAAAGGAAAAAGCTAGCCGCATCTCTTGAACTGCCACCACCTTCCCCGAGGATGATGAAGGGGAAGAAGCCCATCGAACAACCTGATTTCTTCAAGGATGATGTAATCTTGGAGGCGGCTACTGATTAGGTTAAAGCTGGCGATGACGTGGGCTTCGCAGAAAAGCAGGCAGAGGCGTTTGGAGTGGATGAAGCTGAGGAAATGATGCTGAAACAGGCCTTAGATGCCAGTCCAGTAGAAACGAGGATGAGACATAGGCACCTACCTATCCAGCCAGGTGAAGGTTCCTCCTACGGAACAGCAATCTCTGATCAACCTTTTGTTATTCAACTTATTAGTCAGAGGATTCCTTCACCACCAGCATCCAGAGATGAATCCAGCGGGGCATTCAGTCAGCTAGTGGACATTGAGACCCTTTGTGATGAGGAGGTGGAAGGCTTAGATGTCGCAGGAACCATCATTGTTCTTCAGGATATTCCTGTCATCCCCGAAAATGTTGAAACTCCAAGGATGGAGCCACCAACTACTCTGGAGGCTGAAAAGTTGAAAGTTCTTGAGGTTGTTGTGGTCCTAGAAGAAACACTTGAAGCAGCAACGACTGAAGAAAAAATCTCTGTGCCAGTACCCTCAGATGATCAGGCAGTACCGATGGGGTTGATCAAACGGCTGAGGAAATTACTCCGACGGAGATGGAAGCAGTAATTTCTGAGGATCCTGCGAATCATGGTGAGATGATTGCAGAGGAGGCCGCAACAGGTCAGGCTGCTAACATAGAGCCTACTGTTGAAGAGATTCCAATAGAACAGGCTGCTCAAACAGAGCCTACTGAAGAGGCTGCTTCTAAAGAGCCTACTGTTGAGAAGTCTACCAACATAGAGGCTTCGATGACACAGACAGAAGTTGAGGAGGCGCCTTTGGAGGAAGGGCCTTCTGAATAAAATGTAAGGAGGTTGCAGGGAGATGTTCCTTAGGATACAACACGAGCTGATAATGAGGAGGATATTGATGAATGGATATCTAGCTCCTCCAATAGCGATGATGGTTCACCCAGTGAACAGGGTGCAACCGGAGCCAAAAAATCCAAAACACTAACTTCTTCTCTTTATGTGCAAGCTGCTAAAGATAAATCTATAGACGAAGTATTCAAGGCAGTGGAAAAGGTTGATAAGTCTCTGTCCAAGGCTAGCCGTCAAATGAGAACTGAAGCAAAGAAGGATAGGTTCAAAGCTTCCTTCCTAGTTGACACTCTAAATGCAACCTTGGCAATGATTCAGACGACTATTAATTCCCTGAGCCCATCCACTGACCTTGTCGATGCCATCAAAAGCCTGAATGAGAAGCTCAACAATTAAGAGAAGAAGCTACTGGAGGTAGAACTTGAGCAGAAGTATGTATCTTCCCACCCTGAAGAAAATTGATGACTCTCAGTTAGAGCAGCAACAAACCTCAGAGGATCATACTGACATCCTAACTAGTATGCATTCAATGATAAGGTTTGGAGTAGGCTCGGCTTATGATGCTGACAAAAAGGGGGAAGATGCAGCAAAGAGGATCAAGCATAGAAGGCAGTAGGATCCTTTTTCTTGCAGTCAGCTAGCTATTTTGCCAAGGAAGGATTCAGGAGGAGATGGAGGAAGCTCCAGAGGATGACCAGATAGTAGCTCAGCCAAAAGAAAATTTGATGTTATCTCAGAAATCCATCCTAGACTTCGCAGAGGAGTCGATGAAAGGGAAGAGAAGACGAGGAAAGTTGAAGAAATGTGCAAAGCGTCAGATATTCACATTGAGGATCTGACGAAGGAATGCCTCTCAAAGCTCTACCCTCCCCAGAGGCAACCTAACTTGGAAGCTCTTGCAGCAGATGAGAAGTATGCACTGGAATCACTGCTCACCTTCCTGGATGGAAGTCCTGACTTTTGAAGCCCCAGATTCCAAGTATGGGAACTTCCTAAAATTGATCTGCCTATTACTTAATGTCCAACCTTCCTACAGATCGATACCTACAAACGAGCTGAGTATCTGAAGTACAATATCAAGCTGTGTAGGGAGTCCACCTATATTAAAGGAAGAACTCATCATGAGGGACTCTAATGCCGCAAGGACCTTGCCAGCAGAGGTGTGCTTCCACGTCAGATAAAACTAAAAGGCCGCATGAACAAAAGAGAAGTCATTCCCTTCTGTGAGGACTTTTGGTTGAGGTATGATGAAACTCCTGAAATAAAAAGGGTAATAGAGCCAACATACCAGGAATCCTTACTGAACTGGTGGAAGGAGTCTCGCAATGAAAGAAGACCAAGAGCAACTTGGTTTAAAAGACCCTGATTCCTGAAACCTCTCTTTCCTATTTTCTGCTTACTGCTTACTATGCTCACCCTTGTATCTTTTGTTTGTTTGTGTTGATATTTTGCTCTGATATCTCTAAAGTTTTATCAACTCAATAAAACGATCAGTATGTTCTAAAAAGCTCACTACTTATGAACTCATGCTTGTTCTGCTCTGATATCTTACTGATTTATATATATATATATATCTTGTTGATCACTTTCTGATAAAGTACATGTTTTTTCTATAATAGAGACTGATAAGTTTTTGATCCTCTTAAAGGAGTTTTGTCATCATCAAAAAGGGGGAAATTGTAAGGAACATTGTATAGATTTTGATGAAGACAAAACATGTAATAGATTAGGGCCTATGATCCTATGTATTTAACTTCTGTTGTAAAATTCTCTAAGTATAGGATCAGGAGGTTTGATGATCAAAGACTGGAGCGTGAAGACCTTGCTGCATAAAATCTTTAAATGATTTATATATAAGTCTCTGCAGCAGGCTGCTTCAAAAAGATATTGGACGCTCACTGCACAAGGATGCTGAGTTTGCTAGTTGAACTAGAGACAAGTAAGCTGAAGACGACTGAAGAACCAGGAAGCATTAGTAACCTATTCAGAAGCAGTTACCTCGAAATTTGTGTATGAGTTTACGTTAGGCACAACCGCAAACTCATCCAATCCAAAGATGCCACGTATCAACGCAAAAATGAAGTCTGAAGATATGTCAGACTGGGTATGGCGATTGCAGCAACAGATACGTACGATCTCAACAACCTCGTACGAGCAAATAAGAAAGAGCCACATTGCCCCATCCATGCTGCGAGAAGGAAGCTCCCTCTCCAATGGGAAGATTACTAATCGCCTATAAATAATAGAAGAACTTGACTTGAATGATACTTGAAACCTGAAACCCTTGCAATCAAAGCACTCAAGTTGTCCAATGCACTATCTTTCAATCTCTAGTAGTTTCAAGTCTAGTCTATTGCAACAAGCATACTCTACCCTAAGATAGCTAACTATACAAAAGCTTGTTGCCTGTGTTGTTGAAGAAAAACACCTTATTTACTTTCGTAGACTGATAGGAGTTGCTTGATCGGAGGTTGTTCCTGATCAAGTATTTGCGTTCTTAGTAGAAGAACAAGAGCTCTGTGTGGGCTAGTTGAGTTTGGTCACTGTGTAGTAACTCTGTGTGCGATAGACTAACAGTTCTTGTTAAGTTTAGGGTGTCTAAGTGAGGCTTGTGTAAATCAACCCTTATACTTAACAAAGTTCATCCTTGAGAAGGAGTGGAGAGGACGTAGAGGGATTACTCCACCCTTGAACCTCTATAAACCGTTGTGTTTATTTTGTTATAGCTTACTGCTTTTCCTATTCTTACTCTTGCTTATTTGCTATAACCTGTTGCATATATCTCTTTAGCATATCAACCGTTTTCAGAAAAGAAGCTTTGTTCAAAAAGAATTTCCGCTGTGCATAAAACTCATTTTCACTAAGTTTACCAAAGGTAACTGCTCAAGCAGTAACCTCCAGGACAGTAAGCTCTTCAAGCTTCCTACCTGGGTGACTTATCTTTCGGTTTTAAAGAAAAAGTTTGAAAATTAAGTAGGCTTATTCACCCACCCTCTAAACCTACTACCACTTGGGACCAACAAAAAGAGAAGAGAGTGTATAGAAGATTAAAAGAAGAGAAGAAAGCTCAAACATTTCAAACCTCAGAAATGCTAGATTACTTAGTCATTCAGTCTCGCAGTAAGCTACAGCAGAGCAACCTGTAAAAGAAGCCAAAGTTTGCTGCATCCAGTTGAAGAAAAAGACAAACCTTTAAAGGACTATCCACTACAAGAAAAACGCCCTACGACAACACACTATTTGCGTTGTCTTTGCCTAGAACAGGGGGTTGTAGTATCTACCGTTGTAAAAAATGTACGCTCTACGACAACGCACTATATGCGTTGTCTTTGGTCTTTACGACAACGCATATAAAGCGTTGCTTATTTGTGTTGTAATTTTTTAATTCGCAACTCATTGTGCAACACATAAAGAGTGTTGTATTTTCCTAACAACAACACAACTTTTTGCAACCCTTATTAGCGTTGTCTTTCTTGTTCTCTACTCAGTTTTTTTGCAACGCTTTTTTAAGCGTTGTCTTTCTTGAAATATTATTCTTATTATATTTTGTACCCTGTAATAATTATATAATATTTATAAATAATTATAATAAGCAACAAATGAATTTAAAACGTATTTAAACACAAAGTATACCATAAATTCTCCCACAGTAACTCTAGCTATAATACTACAAATATATTATCCAATTTTACATCTAAAAACTCCACCAATAACATCGATAATTTCGATCGTCTCAATAATAATAAAACTTTGTCCAAATTAAGACCATCACAACCTTCACAAAAACACCTTCGCCAAAACTCCATCATGAACTTCACAATCACTCATATAATGTCCTGATATATCTGTCAAACGTATGAAAAAAGTTAGAATGAATACTTATATATCATTTTATAGTTGTAAAAAGATTAAAAAATAAAATAAATAACATTGCAATGGGCCTACGTACAGAAATGAAATCACTTGTCCATAAATGATTTTATTGAGCACAAGCCAACAATCAACATAATACATACAAAACAATCAAAGTGCAGGAAATCCATGACTCACTTTAATTAACAAAGATTGGTCATGTTCAACTGCCTTCGTTGCCACTGAATCTACAAGAAAGAAAGGCAAATGAAGGAATAGCAACATCTCAATTTAGAACCAGTTAGATGGATCAAGAGGTAATAAAATATGCAGAAAACTTCACTAAAGAAAAAGCACATGGAGAATCCCAAAATCTGCAAAAACAATGAAACAGATTTCTACATACAATGAGCTACATATTCAAATTTAATATCCCAAACAAAAACTGTGCTTCTAATCCTGGATAAGAAAAGAACAAGTTAGACTGAAATACAACTTAAAGAAGCTGCATGTTAACTCCTCACCAAGTTTGAACTCCATTTTTGTTTGTTAACTCATAAAGCCTAATTCACAGGAAATTAAAACCATTGAAGAATGAGAATTGTTATTCAATTGGACACATTCACTCCCCTAAATCCACCCTATGCACCCTAACAGAAATAAGAAAAATATCAAGATGTAAGATTCATTTCTTGATTCAAAAAATTAATTCGATCTCACTGATCACAAACACAAAACAAGAGGAAAAAACAAAGGGATCTCAATAATTTGAAAAACTTTGTTGCCTTGGTAATAACACCACACCAGCTGGAGATTAAAATCTAAACAAATAATCAAAGAACTCCAAATTCTGTAAATGTAACAAAACCACAAAATTTCTTGCTCAACCCACAAACACACCAAAAACAAAATCACGATTAAAAAAGTGCAAACACTAATTTCCAACAAAACAAACAATTAAGCAAGATCTCTAACCTCTTATTCAAGCTCTCCACTTCTTCATCAGTAACCTGCCCTCCAAACACCACCTTGCTGATCCCATCCGACGGCTGTCATTCAATCCAACTTTACAATCCCAAATTCCCCTAAAAAGAACAAAAAAAAAAAGCAATTCCGCCAGAAACGGATACCTACCTGATGAGAGCGGGCAGAGGAAGCCGGCGCCGACGAAAAATCCGGCGGATTCTCCGACCACGTGAGCAGATCTGCCGTCGAAGTGTGGGGCTTCCTCACCGGCGTGCTTTTCTCCATTGCTAGGAACAAATTCCGAATAATCACTATCCAAAAACGAGGAAAACAAAAAAGGCAAAAAAGAACAAGAATCCCCCTCCTTCCTCGAACTCAGCAATCGATGGAAATGAGAAATGAGATCTGAATCAGGAACTGAATCAGTATTTGTTTGGAAATCGCCGCCGCTCGTCGCTGCTCGCCGCTCGTCATCGCTCGTTGCCGCTCTGCCTCCTCTCGCTCCTCGTCGCCGCTCATCGCTCATCTCTGCTCGCCGCTCGCCGCTCGTCGCCTCTCGCCGCCGACCACAGCGATTGGAACTAGGGTAGAAAGCGATTTGAACTAAGGTAGAAATCAATTTACCTAAGTTGATTTGGAGCTAGGGTTGATTTTCCCCCTTTTTACCACAAGTATAATTTCTTCTAAAGTTCAAATCTTGCTCTAGTCATTTTTTTCAATCGATTTTTTACTATATATTATATAAATTTCTTAACTCTATAATTTTTTTTGTGTATATAAACTACTACTTTTACTATATATTATATAAATATAAATTTCTTAACTATATATTTTTCTTGTGTGTATATAATAAATTACTAAAAGGTGGAGATTAGCAATTCATACATTTATTAATTTTTAATTTAATTTTATTATACAACAATCATATACTTTAACTAATATATAACCCATGTAATACATGAGATTAAAAAATTATATTAAATTTACTAAATTTAAAAAAAATTATTATTTATATAAGAAAAATATATATGATTTTTATAATACACAACGTTTAATTTAACATTTTAAAAACAATATAATCTGATTTATGTATTATCTAGTTGAAATATATGTTTTATTATTAACATAACTTTAAAATAACATAATTTTTTTAAGAATATATTAATTTTTTTGTATTTTAAGATATGTAGTTAAAATTAAAGTTAAAATTACTAATAATGAAATGTGGATATTAATAATAATGCATACCTATTAAAATTTCATTTTATTTTAAAATATTATATAATTTTTCCATAAACTAATTTATATTTTAAATATATCTATAAAATACTAACTTTTAATAATTATTTTTATTTTGAAATATAACTTTAATTATGAAATAATATTGATAACAATAATGTTCCAAAGAGAAAATACACTATACATGCAAATTTTTTTTTTAAAAAAAGGTCATAATGACAACACAACAAAAAGCGTTGCACAAAAGGGTTGTCTTTGTACGGAAAAATGCGCTCTACGACAACGCTAGTTAAAGCGTTGCATAAAAGGGTTGTCTTTGCACGAAAAAAATGCGCTCTACGACAACGCTAGTAAAAGCGTTGCACAAAAGGGTTGTCGTAGAGCGAAAAAATGCGCCCTAAGACAACCCTATCTCATAAGCGTTGTCTTAGACCTTATTTGCGTTGTCTTTGAGCACCTCCTTATACATAAAGACAACGCTTTTCGTTAAAAGCGTTGTAAATTTCTAAAAGACTACACAAATTCATTAAATGCGTTGTCGTAGGACATTTTTCTTGTAGTGATCTCAGAGTGCTTAGTACTAGGACTAAGGTCCTGATAAGCTGTTTACTTTCTGAAGAAGAAAGTATGGATCCTGAGTGGGTCAGGTAGGATCCTGTGTGGGTTTGATAGGAGAGTAAGCAAGTAGCTGTGGATAGGCTTGTTACTTTTTAAGACTGTGTTGTAATAGATAGGTCTATGCAATTCAACAAGATTAACAAATGTTCCCTCTTGAGAAGAGGCAAAGAGGATGTAGAAGGATTACTCCACCTTTGAACCTCTGTATATCTATGCATATGTTTGTGCTTACCTTTCTTACTGATATCCAATATTAGATGTACATCTTCTATACTTATGTTTTCAATAAAAGAAAGATTCCGCAATATAACTCTGATAACTCGAAAGTAACCTCTCAAAAGGTTACTGATTCTGGACCTAAGCCTTTAGAAAGAAAAAGTTTGAAAATTGAGTAGACTTATTCACCCAGGTCTTCGGAGCCTATGAATCTCTTCCAGTACTCTTCCATTATCTCCTTTCCATAGGTTGCCAAGTCACTGCTATCCATCCCTTCAGTGGGAAGCTGAAAGATCTTCCCGAGGAGACTGGTAATAATTTCAATCGTCTTCTTTCCCATCTTGAACATGATCTTTGTCTTGTCCTTAGACACCTCTGAGTTTGTATAGAAGTGCCTGACAAGGTCCTCGCAGTAGGGTTCCCTGTAATGCGAGCAGAAACCCCACACTCTGGACTGGTGAAGGTTGTTCAGGATCATCTACATAAGGTCAACGGAGTGACCTTCATCTTTGATGGTCTTCAGTAAGATTTTCTCGTCAATGAGATGACCATCCATGACTTGAGAGTTCTTGGGTGCCATAGTAATAGGAGGAAAAAGAAGATTCTACAAAGTACACAGATAGAGCACGAAAAGATTGTTAGGTTACTGCTTGCAGAAATTTTGAGTGTTAAGAATATGAGAGCGTAAAAGATTTTGATCACGCGCAAGATTCCTATGTATAGTAAAACTCCCTGTGTTTTGAAAAGGGCTCAGATCAACTCAAAATTTGAATGTTTTATCATCCTGCGGCTGAAGCTCCTGGCATTTAATGCGTGGATTCACTTTTTGACTTTTCAAAGATCTTCAAGGGCTTATTTGCAAAAATCATCGCCTTTCATTGGGTAACTTGTCCTGATTTGATGTGTCATGTCTTGGGATTGACAGTTTCTTTCGATCGTGCACTTCGTGGGTTCCTTTGTGATGATTACTTTTCCAGATGGCATGTGCTGACGTGTCTTTCAGTGAGCTTTGAGAGCATCCCACATCATGAACCTTTGGCAGGGACCTCTCTCAGTATCCTTTCTTGATGATTTTCATAATTTTCCAAGCCTTCTTGGCTTCCCCCTAAGCTGTAGGACACTTAAAAAGAGTTTATTAGAGAGAGTTAGCTTAATTTGATGATACCCAATTCATTTCTTAGATAAGAAAATCTTGATTCACAAAGAGGTTTGGTGAAAATATCAGCTAGCTGCTGATCAGTGTGAATCTTTGCCAGTAAGATGTCCTTCTTTTCCACATGACCTCTGATGAAGTGGTGGCGAATATCGATATGCTTTGTTCTTGAGTGAAAAATAGGATTGTGGGTAATCGTTATTACACTCGTATTGTTGCACATTATGGGTGTTTCCTTCTCGATGATTTCGTCATCTCGAAGCTGTTGTTGAATCCATAAAATTTGTGCACAGCAGCTTCCTGCAGTAACATATTCAGCTTCGACGGTAGAGGTGGCTATGGAAGTTTACTTCCTGCAGAACCAGGACACTAGGCGATTCCCCAGCATTTGGCAGGTTCCACTAGTGCTCTTCCTATCAATTTTGCAACCTGCAAAATTAGAATCAGTATACCCAATCAGTTTGATTCCTCCATCTTTAGGGTACCACAAGCCTACTTCTTAGGTTCCCTTTAGGTATCTGATAATCCTCTTAGCCGTTGTGAGGTGGGACTCCTTGGGTACGACTTGATATCTCGCACACATTCCAACTGCAAACATAATGTCTGGCCTGCTTGCTGTAAGGTAGAGCACTGATCTAATTAATCTTCTGTACTTGGTGATGTCAACCGTTTTTCATTCTTCGTCCTTATCTAGGCTTTCTGATGTTAGCATTGGAATGATTATTGTACTGGCATTCTCCATTCTAAATTTCTTGATCAGCTCATTTGTATACTTCATTTGGTTTATGAAGGTTCCTTGATCAAGTTGCTTGACTTGCAATCCAAGGAAGAAACTTAGTTCTCTCATCATACTCATTTCAAATTTGGATTGCATCAGGTCGGAGAACTTCCTGCATAGCTCTTTGTTAGTTGAGCCAAAGATGATGTCATCCACATAAATTTGGACAAGAAGGATGCTATCTTCATCCTGGATCCTAAATAGGGTTTTATCCATCTTGCCCTTCTTGAATCCATTATCCAGCAGGTATTTTGACAAAGTGTCATACCATGCTCTAGGTGTCTGCTTTAGTCCATAAAGAGCTTTTCTTAATCTATAGACCATCTTATCAGCATCCTCTTCGAAGCCGGGTGGCTGTTCAACATACACTTCTTCTACTAACATTCCATTTAGGAAAACGCTCTTTACATCCATTTGATACACAGTGAGATTCTTGTGAGCTGCATAAGCTAGAAAGATCCTGATAGCTTCAAGTCTGGCTACTGGAGCAAAGGTTTCATCAAAATCAATGCCCTCTTCCTGGCAGTATCGTTTTGCCACTAGCCTAGCCTTGTTCCTTACAACTTGTCCTTCTTCATCTAGCTTATTCTTGAATACCCACTTAGTGCCAATAACTCCTTGATGAGTAGGTTTGGGAACCAGGTACCAAACTTGGTTGCTATCAAATCCATTCAATTCTTCCTGCATGGCTTGAACCCAATTGGTATCTTCTAGAGCTTCCTCAGGGTGCTTGGGTTCTACATGTGATATGAAAAAAGCAAACATGGCTTCATGGGGATTTGATCTTCTCGTCCTCACTCCAGATGTGAAGTCTCCTATAATCAAGTCTCTGAGGTGATCCTTGAGCCATCTTCTTCTTGCTTCATCAGCTTGCTAAGGTTTCTCCTCTGTTGGATTCTGATTCATATCTGTAGGCTGATCTTCTTAAGGTTCCTGATTATTTTCAGGTTCCTGAGTTTGAGTCGGTACCTGCAAGTTAGAAATATGTATAATCTGGGATGGTGATATTCCATCCATATTTTGAAGATTTGGTAACTCCACATCAATATACTCAACATGATTGTTGTTGATGTGAGTCTTATCCAACTCTTCTTGAAGTTCTTTTATCAGTCTTACTGCAATGTGGTTTATCAAATACCACATGTACAAAGTCCTCTACAACAAGTGTTCTCTTGTTGAAGATTCTGAAGGCTTTGCTTACCGATGAGTATCCTAGGAATACCCCTTTATCTGATTTGGCATCAAAGGTTTTGACGTACTCCTTTCCATTGTTAAGCACGAAACACCTGCATCCAAAGATGTGAAAATAAGCAATACTAGGAGAGTAACCATACCACAGCTCATAGGGAGTTTTGTTCAGATCCTTGTTGATCAAGCACCTGTTCTGTGTGTAGTATACTGTGTTGGTTGCTTCTGCCCAAAATCTCTTTGGTAGTTCCACTTCAGCTAACATTGTCCTTGTAGCTTTCTTCAAGGTCCTATTACGCCTTTCAGCAACTCCATTCTGCTGAGGTGTCCGGGCTATTGAGTATTCGTGTCTGATTCCATTGTTTAAACAGTAGGCTTCTATGAATTTGTTGGTAAATTCAGTTCCCCTATCTGTTCTGATCCTTACTATGCTCAGGTTATTCTCTGTTTGCAGACTCTTCAAGAACTCTGGCAAACGTTGCTGAGTATCCGATTTCTTTGCAAGAAAAATCGTCCAAGTAAACCTTGAGTATTCATCTACTACTACTAAGGTATATTTCTTCCGAGATATACTAATCGGTTCAACTGGTCCAAAGAGATCCATGTGTAGCATATCTAGTATCTTATCTGTAGAACAAAGGGTTTTATTTTTTGAAAGAGCTTTTTACTTGTTTCTTTTTCTGACATGCTCCAAAAAACAGCTTCTTTCTTGCAAACCATGTCAGGTAGCCCTCTGACTAGTCCTTTCCTAGCTAGCATATTCATGGCTTTGAAATTCAGGTGGCTCACCTCTTGTGCCACACCTAGCTAGCTTCAGGTGTTCCTTTGGCAATGAAACAGGTAACTGTTGTTGCTGACTCCCAATCGGTAACATAGATATTTCTCTTCCTCGTTCCAATGAGTTTGACTTCCTGAGTCTTGTTGTCCTTAATCAGGCACTTGTTGAGATTAAACTCTACACAATAGCCTTTGTCACATAATTGACTTATGCTCAGGAGGTTGTATTTTAAGCCTTCTATGTGAGATACTTCTTTGATGCAGATATTTCCTCTGATTAGGTCACCAGTGCCCTTTGTGCTTCATTTGGAGTTGTCTCTATTGGAAACGTTTGAAGAATGTTTTGATGAGACAAATCCTTAAAGTAACTCTAATAAGCATAACCAATCTTAGGATAGGTTACTGCAATAGAGTTACTGCAGAAGATTAAAAGAAATTGAGAAAGTGTCAAAGGAAGGATACTGAAGAGAATGGTAAAGAAGAATCGGGTAAACTAACAAGGATACTTATGACTACATGAAGCTACTGAAAGAGACCTCGCCAAAGCAGAATGCAACGAGACAGCAAGCTACCTGGAGACCATGCCGAAAGCATACTGCAAGGGCAGTATGCTACAGAAGCCTCAAGCCACCTGAAGGAGCAAGCTAGAGAATGAAGCTCCAGAGTGAAGTAAAAGGATGAAGCTGCAAAGCAGGCATGGGGAGAAAGTCAAAGTTACCGGTAGACACAAGAAGTTACCGGTAGAAAAAAAAAGAGAAGATGAGCCAACCAGAAGAAGACACGTGGAAAGCGAAAAGCTGGCGTGTGTCAGGAGTACGGCGCGTTAAATGATGGAAATTTGTCAACCTTCAACGGGTAGATTTCACAACCTATAAAGAGGAGGACTGCAGACTGAAACCATAGAGAAGAAGAGAAAGAATGTGCAAAAGTTGAAAAGAAGAAGAAAAGAGCGCAAAAGAAGAGCGTAGAAAAAGGGGAATAGGCTACATAAAAAGAAAAAGAAGCCAAGTGGGGAGCAAAAAAAGAAGAGAGAGAAGAGAAGCTCAAACACCCCACACCCCAAAGACGCAGACTCAGTCTATCAGTTTGGCAACAAGCTTCAGCAGATCAGTCCGCAATCGAAGGCCAATCTTGCTGTCACCAGTTGAAGAAGGAGGAGACAAACCTTTTTAAAAGGGTTGTCTTGGAGTACTCAGTGTGAGGAGTAAAGTCCTGCTGAGTTTACCACTTTCTAGGAGAGAAAGTGAGGACCCTATATGGGTAGTTTAAGATCCTATGTGGGTCAAGAGGAAGTAGGCAAGCATCTGTGTGAAGGCTTGCTACTTACTTGTTAAGGGTGTGTTGTAATATATAGGGCTATGTAAATCAACCAGCTTAACAAAGGTTCCCTCCTGAGAGGAGAAAGAGAGGACGTAGAAGGACTACTCCACCTTCGAACCTCTATATATGCTTGTATCTTTATATGCTTACTGCATTACATGCATACTCTCCGATAAGCTGCACATCTTCTATTCGGCTCTGTAATAAGCTTCTGCAAACCACTCTGATCAGTAACCTCCCAAAAGGTTACTGATATTAGAAATGAGCCGATAGAGTAAGAAGAAAAGTTTGAAAAGAATGTAGGCTTATTCACACCCCCCCAAGCCTACCTACAGCTGTTTTGGGACCAACAAGTAGTATCAGAGCAGGTGGATTATTCATCCAAGCTCACCGGTCAATCTGATACCAACAAATGGTAACTGAGCAGATGGATGAAACAAAAGATCTAATCGATCTATCCAGATCCCATCTGTGAAGAAGCTCTCCTTAGAAAATCTCTCTCTCTCTCTCTCTCTCTCTCTCTCTCTCTCCCTCTCACATCAAAGATCACATCATTACCTTTTTAAAAGGAATTAATTGATGTGAAGACAACAAACAGCTAAAAGATAGAAAATCAAGTTGGGTTGTGAAGTAAAGTTGTTCTTGAGGGGGAACAGCAAGCTACCGAATGAAGGACTGCGAAGGAGGATGTCAAGCAAAGGAGCAAGAAGGGAAGCTCACTCCAATTTCTAGATATAAACAAGAATGAAAGAGAACCTATTCTTTTAAAGGATCAACAATGACCAGGTATCTCATTATTGTTCTCCACTCTTTAATTCTGGTTTTAATCATGTTTATCCTGTTAAGAAACTCAAGTGACTATACACTAAGATAATGAACTTTAAAATGTTGTCTATTGACTTCAAAAAGAGAAGGAAGCCTGCATGTTTATTTCCATATTAGAACGCTTCCTTTCTCAAAGCCTCTAAGTTATCTAGAACAGTGCTGAAAGTGACCCTACATCTTAAGAAAGATGAATCCTAAAGTAAGGGGGAACTTCTAGCACAACCTAAGGTATCTTGACAAGCATAGGAGCTAAAATCATTGGAGTAACCCAAGGGATAAGGGTACGCTGTAAAAAGTCTGCAACAATCTGATATTCCCTAAGGAATTATGCAGAACAGCGACTCTGGAAAAAGAAAGAATCTTGTCTATCTTACTAGTATCATGCTTCACCTTTTCTGTATTCAAAAATAATAATACTGTAAGAAAACACCTGTACACACCTTCATGTTTGTTCTTTAAAAGTCTTGAAGGAGTCAAACTCTCTCTACAGCAACCATGGGCTGTAAAGAAAGTATAAGCTCCTAAAATGAACATTAACCGTGAAGGACTCATACATTGTGTGAGTACCTATACGTGAAAACTTATTCTGCAGGTACCTCTGACAAAGGGCTATTGGATTTAGGGTGAACAATTGATAAAATGACAAAGCTCTGACTATAGGATGCTAGACACCAGGTTGCTGGAAACTAGGTTACTGGATAACAGGATGCTGAAAATCAGGACGCTAGACACCAGATGGATGGATACTAGGTCGCTGAACATCAGGTCGTTGTACACCAGAACGCTAGACACCGAACAATTGGATACTAGGTCACTAAACTTCAGAGTACGTGTCATCAAGTCATGAGAAAAGGTAGAAGGACTAATCGAGATTAAGGAACAAGATAAAATTCTGACGAAAGAACGCTAGACACCAGGACGTTGGACACTAGATCACTGGATAACAGGGCGCTGGACATCAGGATGCTAGATACCAGGCTGACTGGAAATTAGGTCGCTGGATGACAGGATGCTAGATATCAGGATGCTAGATACCATGGGTTGGATACTAGATTGTTGAACACTAGGTCGCTGGGCACCAGGATGCTAAAACACCAGAATGCTGGATACTAGGTCGCTGAACACCAGGTCGCTGGGTATCAGGATGCTAAACATCAATATACTAGATACTAGGTTACTAGACATCAGAACTTATCATCAAGTCACTGGATAAAAGGATCACTTGGAGGTTACAAATCAGAGCAGTTACTGAAAAATCTTTTTGGTAACGTGCAGGCATAAAAAGTGGATCACCTTTCCAGAAATAGACTACCTTTTTAGAACCCTAAAAAGATCTTAGCCGTCCGATCAGAAGAATCCAAAGGTGGAGAACCAGCTGTTGACCACGCACCTCAGAAATAGGAAAAACTATGGAAACTATCAACACCTTTATTGGAAAACGGTGAAGCAGTTAATGAGATCTTTGAAGATCTAACTGCAACAGGGAGTATCTCAATCCCTATATATACGTGCACTCTTTTTTCTTCATTAAGCATATAGATATCCTCTCTCTCTCTCTCTCTCTCTCTCTCTCTCTCTCTTATCCTCTATGCTTCATGGAACCCGATTGTTGGAAACTCTTCTCTTCATTCCTTCCTAAATGCACATTCTGTACAAATAATCAGTCAAGCACATCACAAATCTCATACAATCACTCTTCACGTTTGACATTCGCTAAACAAACCATTCTCAGAAGAGTTGATCTTCTAGCTTTCAACTCCCATCTCACTTGTAAGAACCTGCACTCAAGTTCTTCTCTTCAAGGCAGAGGGATAGAGCTAAAGACCCCTCTCCAGCCACCCCAGGACGTCATCTCATTGATGATGTCAAAAAGGGGGAAGAAACTGCGAAGGGTTATGGAAGATCAAAAGACTTCCAAAGGTGGAGGAAAAGAGATTTCACCTCTTCTATGAGGTGAATTCTCTTTTGAGATGCAAAAGAATCAGAAGGAAGGATAGTTGGAGGGATGAGTGGAGATTGAAGGAGAAGGAAAGGTGGCAGCAAGCTACTGGCGTCTGAACTTCCCTGCTTCTTTACACACTTTCCTCTAAACAAATTCCTTCTCTCTCTCGCATCGCCTCTCACATCTTCCAACAACTCTCCCCTCTAGCTAAAGAGAATAAACTACTGGGAGCAGATGACTACATCAAGTGAGGAGGAAGGAAAACAGAAGAGAAATGAGCCAACAACAAACAAGTAGGGAAAAGAAAGAAAGGAAAGAACAAGAAGAAAAGAAGAATGAATCTAGATAGAATGTTTATTGTACTCTCCTTACTGCATTGTAATGTACATATTTTATCTAAATAAAAATCTTCTGTTCTTAAAAAGCTCATTCCTTGTGCCCTTTCTTTTAGACTTATATGTGATTTAAATGAAAGTAGCATGCTCAATCTTGTTATATCATACATCTGCTTTCTGTGCTTGAGAGGTTATGTTCTTTTGATCTTCTGTATAAAGGTTTTGTCATCATCAAAAAGGGGGAAATTGTTGGAAATGTTTGAAAAATGTTTTGATGAGACAAATCCTTAAAGTAACTCTAATAAGCATAACCAATCTTAGGATAGGTTACTGCAATAGAGTTACTGCAGAAGATTAAAAGAAATTGAGAAAGTGTCAAATGAAGGATACTGAAGAGAATGGTAAAGAAGAATCGGGTAAACTAACAAGGATACTTATGACTACATGAAGCTACTGAAAGAGACCTCACCAAAGCAGAATGCAACGAGACAGCAAGCTACCTGGAGACCATGCCGAAAGCATACTACAAGGGCAGCATGCTACAGCAGCCTCAAGCCACCTGAAGGAGCAAGCCAGAGAAGGAAGCTCCAGAGTGAAGCAAGAGGAGGAAGCTGCAAAACAGGCATGGGGATAAAGTCAAAGTTACCGTTAGACACAAGAAGTTACCGGTAGAGAGAAAAGAGAAGAGGAGCCAACCAGAAGAAGACACGTGGAAAGCGAAAAGCTGGCGTGTGTCAGGAGTGCGGTGCGTCAAATGATGGAAATCTGTCAACCTTCAACGAGCAAATTTCACAACTTATAAAGAGGAGGACTGCAAACTGAAACCATAGAGATGAAGAGATAGAATGCGCAAAAGCTGAAAAGAAGAAGACAAGAGCGCAAAAGAAGAGCGTAGTAAAAGGGGAATAGGCTACATAAAAAGAAGAAAAAGCCAAGTGGGGAGCAAAAGAAGAAGAGATAGAAGAGAAGCTCAAACACCCCACACCCCAAAGACGCAGACTCAGTCTATCAGTTCGGCAACAAGGTTCAGCAAATCAGTCAGCAATCGAAGGCCAAGCTTGCTGTCACCAGTTGAAGAAGGAGGAGACAAACCTTTCTAAAAGGGTTGTCTTGGAGTACTCAGTGTGAGGGGTAAAGTCCTGCTGAGTTTACCATTTTCTAGGAGAGAAAGTGAGAACACTATGTGAGTAGTTTAGGATCTTGTGTGGGTCAAGAGGAAGTAGGCAAGCATCTGTGTGAAGGCTTGCTACTTACTTGTTAAGGGTGAGTTGTAATAGATAGGGCTATGTAAATCAACCAGCTTAACAAAGGTTCCCTCCTGAGAGGAGGAAGAGAGGACGTAGAAGGATTACTCTACCTTCGAACCTCTATATATGCTTGCATCTTTATATGCTTACTGCACTACATGCATGCTCTCTGATAAGCTGCACATCTTCTACTCGACTCTGTAATAAGCTTCCGCAAACCACTCTGATCAATAACCTCCCAAAAGGTTATTGATATTAGAAATGAGCTGATAGAGTTAGAAGAAAATTTTGAAAAGAAGGTAGGCTTATTGACCCTCCCCCCTCTAAGCCTACCTACAACTGTTTTGGGACCAACAATCTCCAAATATGACTTTAGGTCCTTTGACCAATGATGCCACGTATCAAAAGCAAAAAGGAAGTCTGAAGAAATGTCAGACTGGGTATGACGCTTGCAGCAACAGAGTACAATCTCAACAACCTTGTACGAGCAAATCAGAAGGAGCCACGTTGCCCCATGCATGCTGCGAGAAGGAAACTCTCTCAACGGGCAGAATTCTCATCGCCTATAAATAATAGAAGAACTGGACTTGGAAAACACTTGAAACTTGAAACCTAAAACTCTTGCAATCAAAACACTCAAGCTATCCAACGCACTATCTTTCCATTTTTAGAAGTTTCAAGTCCAGTCTATTGCAGCAAGCACACTCTATCTAGAGAGTTATCCTTACAAAAAGCTTGTTGCCTGTGTTGTTAAAGAAAACCATTTTATTTACTTTCATAAACTGTTAGGAGTTGCTTGATCGGAGGTTGTTCCTGATCAAGTATTTACGTTCTTAGTAGAAGAACAAGAGCTCTGTGTGGGCTAGTTAAGTTTGGTCACTGTGCAGTAACCTTGTGTGGGAAAGACTGACAGTTCGTGTTAAGTTTAGGTTATCTAAGCGAGACTTGTGTAAATCAACCCTTATACTTAACGAAGTTCCTCCTTGAGAAGGAGTAGAGAGGACGTAGAGAGATTAATTACTCCACCCTTGAACCTCTATAAACTGCTATGTTTATTTTTTTTGATATAGCTTATTGTTGTTCTTATCCTTGTCATTGCTTATCTGCCTTTACCTACTGTATATCTCTCATAAGCATATCAACTGTTTTCAGAAAAGAAGTTTTGGTCTAAAAAGAATTTCCGTTGTGCATAAAACTCATTTTCTCTAAGCTCACTAAAGGTAAGTGCTCAAGCAGTAACCTTCAGGACAGTAAGCTCTTCAGCAATCTGCCTGAGTGACTTAACATTTGTTTGAAAAGAAGAAAAGTTTGAAAATTGAGTAGGCTTATTCACCCCCTCTAAGCCTACTACCACTTGGGACCAACATTAACATTCTTAAAATTCTGTAATTTTGGTTTATAGACCAAAATAGTGGGGTGAATTGTTGGATTTGAGGGATTTTATATAATTCGATAATCTTTCTTGTTTTTCTAAAAAAATTCACAATTATAGTTTTTTGCTTTCGAAATAAAAAATGTACTGTATATTTTTCAATAATCATTTCTTTTGTGAAGTAAAAATATGAAATACTGTTTTATCAATAAGCCTTTTTTTGATATAGTTTTCCGTTTTTGAAATGAAACAACTTTTGAAATGATTTTATTTTATTTTGTGTTTATTTTAATAAGTATTTTCAAAGGGACTTCTGCTATTATATATATAGATATATATCTCTGAGACAAATTAAAGATAAAATATATTAATCCTTATTAATATATATATATATATATATATGTTTAGATAATATTATCACATTATATTATTAATTTTTTAAAATTAATATATCTTATATGGCGAACCGTGCCTCGGATGGGTATACAATATACTACTTAGTTTCTAAAAGAAAGGGTTAATGAGGAGAGAAAATGTGTGATGTGATATCATATTCCCTTTTTCTCATTTTTAATTGTTTTATTTTCTTAATACTAGTACTTCACCTATGTGTTGCATGAATTTGTATTTAAATAAATTTATGTAAGTGAAAAAAATAAAATCATCATAAAATCATTATTTTAATTGAAATCATTTTCTTCTAATTGGAAAAAAAATTCTAAATCATTATTTTTAATCCATCAAATTGGGATACTCTAGTACATTAAATTATGTAATATACTAAATGAACGAATTAAAGGTTTTCTTTATATTTAATACTCATCTAACAATATATTGAAATGTTTATTTATGTACACCATTTTTCATAATTATAAAAAATAAATTAATGTTTTTACTTTAAAATTCATAATAAGAATAATTATAAATATTTATAGCAATTTTAATTAAAAAAATTAACCACTTGAAAGCTTTTGTTGATCAATTTTTTTTTTGGTGCGGCTATCCGCACCCCGTCATTTTCTAAACACACCCCAAATACTAAATACACCCCAATTAAATAATATTAACTTGCAAAATTTCTTTGTAAACCCCAGTATATCCCACTTTTACCCTTTAGTTGAAAAAAAACAAAATGAAAAAATAGAAAAAAGATGAGAAAGGAAAAGAAAATTGTATCCCTATCCCGCAACCTTTCGTCTCCCACCCCTGCAGTGGCGGCCATCTCTCCTCCCATCTCAACCCTTTGTCTCCCTTCTCTCCCTCTTTCTCAAGTCTTGGTGTGCGGATCTTTTCGAAAAATTGTTGGCGTTCGACCCTAGTTGTCTCCCTCCTCTCCCTCTTTCTCAAGTCGCAGTGTGCAGACCTTTCTAAAAACTTGTTGGCTTTCCGCCCTGGTTCGCCGATCCCATCCTCTTAGTTCAACCAAAAGTGGTCAAACACAACCGAAAGGCGTCGAGCAGTCGAACTGGAAGAAGGTTTTTCGATCAAAAGGTGTCGACTTTGCAGTGGTATATTGGTCGAATGTGGTTGTGATTAAACACCTCATTTTTTCACTTTCTTCCATTTTCAGTTTTTGAGATTTCCTTTTTTTTTTTCTTCTTCTGATGAAAGCATATAAATTTCTGATGTGAGTTGTGAATAAGAAAGTTTGGAATATGAAGATTGTAATGTGGAGATTTGGAGTTTGAAGATGGCTGTAATGGTGGGTTTTGAGTTTGAATATACTGTAATGATGGTTGGAGAAGATGATGAATATCCAAAAGAAAAGAAAATTGCTAAGGATAATTAAGTCTTTTTATATATATTTAATTTTAATATATTTTAAATGGGGTGTGTTTGGGAATGAGTGGGGTGTATATAGTCCCATCCTTTTTTTATTGGCTTAATAGATAACTTAATAAGACAATGATTTTTGGAATTAGTTAAAACTTAAAAGTGACAAATTGATAATATAGTTTTGAAATATTTATTTATATACAACATTTCTCATAATTACAAAACACATCTTAAAATATGTTTAACTTTAAAATTAATAATAAGAATAATTCTAAACATTGAGTAATTAAAGTTAATAAATAAAAAGATTTAAAACTTTGAATGCTTACATTCTATTTGTTTCTATCTTTTGTTGAATCATTTTTCATTACTTGATAAATAATTGGATAAATTAATGATTTTTCAAGTTGGGTAAAAGTGATCAATTAACAATATAAATTTTGAATATTTACTTATATACAATACTTTTCAAAATTAAAAAAATACAAATACTTTTGTGAATCGGGTTCATGGATCTGGGATCCATACATTCGGGTCGACCCGCCCATGCTGTAACACCCCGTTTTAAAGAAAACCTGTATTGCATATTTCACAAATTTTTTTTTACCTTTAATTGAAAATGATTCGAAGTGAACTATTATGTTATTTAAACTTATGATTTACGTATTATGTTGTGCTCGATGATTTTTACGTATTTTATGATCTAATATTTCTTTCGAGATTTTAAAGCGTTTTTGCAGGATTGCTTACGGAGGAAACCAAGCTTGATCTCAACTCACTTGACAACATGGATGAAAGTAAAAAGATAAGATATAGATAAGTTTAAATGAAGATAAATGATATTAGGTTTTTATGCAAAGATTATATTTGTGTCGTAAATGCCTTTATTTTATTAAATTAATCATGATCTTTATATGTGATTACATGTAATAAAATAATTTACATGAAATGTATATATGTATCAAAATAGAGTTCTTATATACAAGTAAATTATATGATCATTCTTTAATACATGATTTATACATATCAAAATAATTATTTTCATTAATTATTTTTCCAAGTCCAATATATAAAGACATATATATGTATATATATATATATATATATAAAGTGTTATTTAGTTTTGTGGATATATTTTGTAAGTATATGAGTAAGCTTAACCATCCTTCCACACACACCCTTCTTCATAACACGTGTCCTCTTATCTTAGCTTTTAAGTGTTGGGAATATCTACCCCACTTTCTTCTCTTCATCTCAAAATCACCAAGGTGGAGAGGGGAAAATCTTTTTAGCAAATTAATCTTCAAAGCAAGAGGGTAAAGATTTATCTACTTTCTAATCTTCTCCCCAATCTGAGATGTAGATGTACATGTATGTATATGTGTGCAGTGTTGTGTGTTTATTATGTGTGTTGTAGAATTGGAAAGGGGAAGAAGTGGGGAAGAAAGGGGAAAGAAAGGAGGAAGAGGGGGATACGGTGGAAGAGAGGGCGGTGCTGTGAACAGTACCGCCGTGCTGCGGAATCGGGGAGGGGAGATGGTTGTATGTGTGTTGAGTGTGTGCGGTGTGCGTGTGTGGCGTATGTATGTGCGTATCTGTGTGTGCGTGTACGGCAGCGCCGTGCGAGTGCAAGGCTGCAGCACCGCCGCCGGCGGCGCTGCGTGCGAGTGGGTGTGTGTGCATCGGTGTCTGTGTGTATGGGTGTGTGCGTGAGTTGTGTGTTGTGGAGAAGGAGAGTGGCAGCGCCATGCAGGTACTGAGCCGGCGAAGGGCCCGTTGCCGACTGTGGGTAGGCGACGGTAGACAGGCGGCAGGGTAGCAGGGGCGGTGGCTGGAATAGGGGTTAGGGTTTCAGGGTTGATGTTGGAAATTTGATAATTTTCAGGGACTTGATTGCAAATTCCTTAATTTCTGCTTATTTCATTTCAGCCCTCAATCTCATACATATTTCAATTAGACCCTACAGGCTTTAAAAATATCATTACAGCCCCTGAAATTAGTTTAAGTTGCAGTGTAACCCCCAGAACTTTACAAGATTTATAATATGACCCCCAGATTTTATCGAAACTGCAGATTTACCCTAAACTTTACATAAATTACATTTTAACCCCAGAACTTTGCTACAATTATAAATTTAACCCAATACTTTACTGGATATTATTTTATGACCCCAAACCTCTATATTTTATGTGTCATTTTAGGACTAAAATTACTAGTTAAATATCTAAAGTTTAAATTATAAGTGTATTGGTTTGTTTTATATGTGAATCATGTTTCAATGATTTTTGTATGATAATATCAGCATCAAAACTTTATATATGGGTCTAATATATATATTGCATAATGTATGATTAATATAAATGCTTGAATAGTGTGTATAGAATCATGTTAATATTTACATTTGGTATGAAGTCTTTATATTTAATTACTAATGATTATGCTTTAGATTAAATAACCTAATATAAGATACAAAAGATCATGTTATATGACATAATAAACTAAATGATTAAGTGTGTCGATTGTAGTCGAGACAACCGGTGAATCCAGAAGCAATCCTCGAGCTGTCATCTTAAAGTGGGTAACTTCTGCACTCTACTATGCGTTGATAATTAAATTAGTAAGTTATGTATGAAAATCTACAGCTGAAGCTCCGTAGCTATAAACGGTAGTTGCTTCAATATTGGGCGACGACCATAAGGGCCATAGTGTCTGGTCTATGAAAGCAAGGTTTAGTGGGCGAGCGACTCCCACATTCCTTTATGTTATGTATGGTCCAGGGTGAGCGTGCCCAACGGACATATAGTATGTGCTTAGTGATTTAATTACATCAATATATATTAGAGAGTACAATTATCCGCTGGGATCCCTCTCCGGAGGTGTCTCATGATTCTACTTTTAATATTTTCAGGTTCGACGTATGATGATGTGGACGTGTAGTGAGCTGGACTGACTTCCCATCACCCCTTTAATGTTAATGTACCAAAACAATACTTACTTTTAAGATCAATGCTATATTTTGATATGTAAATTATGATAGATGATGGGCCTAAACTTATATTATGGTATATATGTGTGTTTTGTTATGTTATCTCATGTAGGTGTTTGTTTAAGCATTTGACCTAGAAATGTGGGTGAGACACGAGTTTTAGAAATAATTATATTATGTTTTAAAAAAAAAGTGTCTCGTGTTTTTGTTCAGTCTTCCGCTGTAAATTATCTTATGCATTTTTTAATTAGTAAATAAATAAAGGGTGACGGTCTGATTCCCAACTAATGTGGATCGGGGCGCCACACATGCATCTTAAATACACGCTTCCACGCGTGTCCCACGCGCCCTCACGCGCTCCCACGCGTCTGGGTTGATGCGCTCAAATCCACCCAAATTCGTACCAGGTCACATACATTTACGTTATGTTAAAGATATTATTAAGTTATGTTAGAGATACCTTGGTATCCTGATTTCATACCTTTAAATTTTTAAAGATACATTTATGCTATATATGTTAGAGATACATTTATGCTATGTTAGAGATACATTTATGCTATGTTAGAGATACATTTATATTATATTTATAATACTTTTAAATCCTAATTCATACCCTTAGAATTTTCAACTACACCTTCATACCTTTTAGCAATGTTAATTAGAGATACCTCTTAGTTATATTAAAAACACCTTTTAACTATGTTAGTAATACTTTTATATATTGGATAATGTATCTCTAATATAACATAAATGTATCCCTCACATAACATAAAAATATCTCTAACATAGTGTAAAGATATGTGTACAAATGTGCCGAAGTTAGGTTTTTTTTTTTTTTTTTTGAAGTTAAGGGTATGAAATCTGGGCATCAAGGTATTCTTAACACAACTTAAAGGTATGTAACATAACGTAAAAGTATCTCTAACATTATCTAAAGGTCATGACCAAAATCTTGAAAAGTAGCGTGAAAAAAAAAAAGGAAAACGGGTTAAGCGCCCCAAACCCGACCCGGGTGCATAAGATCCATGCACCTGATTCACAAGAGAGTGACTCCTAAAAAAAATATCTTAAAATTTATTTAACTTTAAATTGAGAATGAGAATTAGAATAATTTTAAATTTAAGTAGTTATAGTTAGCAAAAAATAAATTTAATTATTGTTCAACATTGAACAACTTTTGTAAACAACAATACAAATAAATAACAACAACAACAACTATTCTAAATATAAATAAGAATAATATATTAATACATTGAAAAAATGCTAACAAATATAATTGATTTTCTTGACAATACCATTATCTTTTATAATTTTTTTTATTAGCCAAAAGCTTGATGTGACGTTTTTAAGAGAAAAAATTGCAAACTTGTAATTTCTTCCAATGGTCTTGTTATTATATATGTAGATATAAATATATATTATTTAAATGTATGAATATAAATTTATATATTAATGATATTCTCGGATGCCTCGTGAAGATGAAAACAGTGATGGCGCACTATTGGAGATGCTCTAATATGCCAAATGGACGGAAAAAAATTTGAACTGCCATCCCCACCACCACAAGGCCAATATTATTTTTTTAGCCAAAAAACTTGATGTGACGTTTTTAAGAAGAAAAATTGAAAACTTGTAATTAATTTCAATGGTCTTGTTATTATATATATAAAGATAAAGATTATTTAAAAAATATGAATATGAATTTATATATTAATGATATTCTCGAATCCCTCGTGAAGAAAATAATTTCCCAAATGTAAATGTATGAATATAAATTTATATACTAAAGTACATATGTTATTTCAAATTTTCACCCAATTTTTTAATTTATATATGTATAATTAATAATTTAATTCAATTAATTTATTTAATGATAATTGCTAACAATTAGTAACCTATGAAAGTTTAATGATAATTAATATTAATTTGTAACCATGAAATCTTAGACAAGATATTTTAATATAGAAATTGATTGTAATTTTAATGAGGCATAAGGCAATACATTTTAATATGTATAAACTAATTACTAATAAGTATAATCATTATAATTGGGAAAAAAAATTAGACCAAGCATATCATGTAGAAGAACATTATGTACATATACTTTTTAGGTCATGTGAATGTATAAATATAATTTTAAGAATAACACAAATCAGTAAATTCATGAAAAAAAAATATTGATTGCTAATTAATATATGTTAATATTAAAATTTTGATGAATATATGTTAATATGAATATAGTAATATACATTAAGTTAAATATTAATAAAAAATGAGATGCTAATTTATGTTAATAAAAATTAATAAAAAACACTAAATTTAATGTACTTGAATTTTACTTTAAAAATGTGGCTAAAATGTATGTATTTACCTATAAATTGACAATACAAATACTTTTTAAGTTACGTGAATATGAAAATAGTTTTTGTTAACTAACATTTTTGATCTTCGATGCATTGTTGTTTCTTACTCAAAATATATTACATTTTTATATTAATTTTTTAATAATATTAACTTAGAAAATATCATTAACTAGTATATATCCGGTGTATGTCACAATATTTTTTTCTAAGTTAATATTATTAAAAAATTAATATAAAAATGTAATATATTTTTGAGTAAGAAATAACAATGCATCGAAGATCAAACATGGTATTTCACGAAAACTATTTTCATATTCACATAGCTTAAAAAGTTTTTGTATTGTCAATTTATAGGTAAATACATACACTTTAGCCACATTTTTAAAGTAAAATTTAATACATTATATTTAATATTTTTTATTAATTTGTATTAACATAAATTAACATCTCATTTTTATTAATATTTAATTTAATGTATATTACTATATTCGTATTAACATATATTCATCAAAAATTTAATATTAATATATATTAATTAGCAATCAATATTTCTTTTCATGAAGTTACTGATTTTTGTTGTTCTTAAATTATATTTATACATTCACATTACCTAAAAAATATATATACATAATATTCTTCTTCATGATATGCTTGATTTAATTTTTTTTCCAATTATAATGATTATATTTATTAGTAATTAGTTTATACATATTAAAATGTATTGCCTTGTTAAAATAACAATCAATTTCTATATTAAAATATCTTGTCTAAGATTTCATAATTTACAAACTAATATTAATTATCATTAAACTTTCATAAATTATAAATTGTTAGCAATTATCATTAAATGAATTAAATTATTAATTATACATATACATAAATTAAAAAATTGGATGAAAATTTGGAATATCGGAATGGGCGGCAAAAAGTTTGAACTGCCATGCCCCACCACAATGCCAATATTATTTTCTGATTCGTAGGGTTTCACCAATCCCGAATTTCTAATTCGACAAAAGCTTCCTGCTTTTGGCTTCTGTGTACGAATACACATAATGATGAACAAGGAGAATGCGGTGGTTATACCCACCGGAGGTGAATTATCAGCGGAGCAGCGGTCTCGGATTTCCCAAAGTTTCAGAGCCGCCAAGGCACTCCTCACCCGGAAACGGCCGAGCATTGTTTCTGGCATAGCTTCCGATAAGGTCTCAAGCATCAACAAGTGAGTTCTTGTTGATTTGTATTTTTGTTACTTGTCATAACTTCCTTTTTGTATCAATTTATCGTTATCATATTTTAGGTCGATTCCAGAAAATTTATAGGTGTTTTTCGTAATTATTTTCATTTGTTGAGTTTGATGCAAAATTAATTTGAGATTTGGTCGTTATTTCCTCTCTTCACTAGTAATCATTATGAGTTGGTGTAGGTCTGATGAGATTGAGAGGCTCCCTTTATCCGGGATTAATACAAACTTATCATCTCCAGTCTCCGTGAAAGGTTGCAAATTGTTAAAAAGGAATGCCGATGATGATGCAAATAATAGGTTTAAGAGCGAGACATTTCTAACGCCTGTTATACAAGCTAAATGCAACATCAAACCATGTTCAAGAGATGCCTCGAGCTATGGAAATGACATGTATGGTGAAGGTTTTGGTGTGCAAAAAGCAGGCCCTTCTTTGGGAGATAAATGTATTAGGAATTCAAGTTGTATTTTGTTGAGGCAACAAGACATATCATATGAAGGAGAGTTAAGTTCGAATAGTGGTTCAGTAATACCACTAGTCTTTCCGGATATGGATGCCTCTATCTCCATGTCTAATTTTCTAGGTGATGATTTTGATGAGTCAATTCTTGAACAAATTGATGCTATATGTGAACAGAGATCATCTCTGAATTTTGAAAGTGAGGATTCTGCAATGAAGAAAATGGAAAATGACTTTGTTATTGAGAGTTGTGAGGATGATATCACCACAGCATATGCTAGTGATGATAATCTAAAATCTGAAAATATTTTAGATTATTCTGGTGATGATTTGTGTGGCGTCAAAGGATTGGGTAGAGCAGAGAATACGTTTATAAAGAATATGCCTGAGGAGTTTGCAAAGTATATTCAATCTCTGAATGATATGCAGCATGAAGCAGCATGTAGTGACATTTCAATACCATTGGTAATTGTTGCTGGACCAGGAAGTGGAAAGGTATATTTTCTCCAATCTTTGAATTGCATGTCTTGCTTACATTTCATGATTGTAGTAATTGGTTTTGTGTCAGACATCTACCATGGTTGGACGTGTTCTGGTGCTTCTACATGAGGTATTATTACTATACAGTTAGATTGTTACTATAAGCATGTTTGTTACATTCTCTGCATACTGAACATGGTTAAGTCAATAATTCCAGGGTATCAGTGCGTCCAATATCCTGGCAATGACCTTCACTACAGCTGCTGCAGCTGAAATGCGTGAGAGGATAGGAGCAGTAGCTGGGAAGGCAGCTGCGAAAGAGCTTACTATCAGCACATTCCACTCATTCTCTTTGCAACTTTGTCGCTTGCATGCTGAGAAGTATGTACTTAAAAACCCATCACAGATAATTTTGATTCTGCAAATAAAGAATATAATTGTTCATTTGATTCAGTGGGTTTTCATGTTAGTTCTCATTACAGGCCAACTCTAAGATGATTAATCACATTGATGGTAATGTGTTGCATTCTCTAATTAGTGATGAGGAATGGAATCTGATCACTCTAATCAGAAGAGTGGTCAAAGTTATAGGCTTATAGCTTGTTGTTAGAACTCAGAAATCAAACAGACATACTGTTTGCCCAAAGCCAGCGGCTTCCTTAATCTCAGAAAAATATGATAATCAATGATCAACATTGTTCAATCCCTATCAGCTAATAAGCGTACACCACAAATCCCAAGCCCATAATTCTATCAGGCCCACTAAACAGAATAATAATAGCCTAAATAACAATAAGCAAGCAATAAAAATAAATAAAAGCAAAGCCCAACACCACGGGCCCTAAGCCTGGTTGTTCCGACGACGGCATCGGTAAACGAGCAGGGGTCTCGGTTCCTCACGCTCGCACACCAACTCGGCCCCCTGCTCCATATAAGTTGTGCCAATCTCCTTGTTAAATGTCGTTTGTTGAGTTCTTTGGAACAACCTTAGTTTACCAAGCATGGTTAGGTTGGGTTTTGTCTTGGACATCTAGTGCTTGTTTAGCAAATTTAGGACAATATTATAAGGAAAACTAGTCTTTTATTAAGATCTTAAATACATTTTAAAAATATTTGAAAGCTTGGGTTGATGGGTTTCATGATTCTATTAGTTCTCCTAGAATTAGTAATCTTCGAAGATGAAAAGTGTAAATTATAGATGCACAAAATGTGCTTAATAATCATTCCGGTTAAATTCTTTAGAATAGCAAACTTGTGAACTATTTCTTTTACTCTATGTCCAGGCTCATCTTGTTACATTTATCATTTTGATTAGAAGGTATGTAACAAGTGCAGGTTGAATTTATTTGATTTACTATTCTGCTTATATCATTTTTTGAATGTAGATCCTTATTATGTTTCGTGGAAACGAGAACTTGAGTGCAAACAAATGCTTTCAGTTAATCTGTTTGTCTTTAGTTTGCACATTTTTCCACCGACTTGTGCATCCATTCATTTTCATGGATATCGATAAAAATGTTTGCACCGTTTTTCAATATAAAAGCATGATAATGGCTAAATTTTGTCACAGCATATGAGACATCCTATTTACTTTTAAAACAATATATATATATACATATATATTATTTTTGTTGTTGACTTAATGACTTGATGCTTTGAAGTCTCCCTCCTTTAATATTTAAGCTGGTTAAATGAATCTTGTGGAAGTTTCTCAGTTCTCATATTACATTTCTAATGAAATAAAATGAACTGATCAAATAGGTTAGGCCGAACCTCTGACTTTTTAATATATGGGCATGGGCAACAGAGAAAAGCTATAATAGAGGCTGTCCGCCTGTTGGAGGATGGAAAGAGAAAGACCAATCAGGAGCTTTGCAAGCTTACTGAGCTTTCCAATATCAATTCTCCTAAACATTTTAAAGACAAGTCTAAGAAGTGGCTCAAGTTTGTAACTCAGGTAGCATGTCTTCTACATTTTTACCATTTCACATTTCTGAGTATGATTTTCGACCTCATTTTAGAATTTGGTGATCTGGTAGTATTAATATCAGTTTTGCCTCCGTACTTTGGTAGAGATTTGTAATATACCAGTAAATGTACAATTAATTACATAGAAAAGTGAGTGCCAGGTCTAGCATGTGTTAGAAATTCAAGAACATGAAAGAGCTTATGATTGTGGTAAATATTAAATTAAGTTAATATGATTTTAGAGTTCAAAATTTTGGATCTATTATGTTAGTCTCAGAATAATATTATTGTAGTTTATGGAAAAGCAAATAGGCATGTCAAAAGTTACCCTGGTGGGGCTTTTCAAGTACATCATAAATATGTTATATGCATTCACACCTCGGACTTGGTATCCTTCAGGCTAAAGCTGCAGGAAGATCACCTGAAGATTTTTATAAAATTGGTGAAGAAGCTGGAGTAAGCTATTACCAAAGTAGTTTATGACTGGTTTGTTTTGCTTTTCTTGTATTTCTAACTCAGTGTTCTTTGTTTATTGAATCTACTTCAGGCAATAATTCTTCAGAACTACAATGACATTCTAAAGTCTTGTAACGCACTGGATTACCATGATTTTATTAGCTTTTCTGTGAAGCTACTTACTGATTTTCCAGAAGGTTTTTACCACCCAAACATATAAACTGGAGTTCAAAAATTTTAACGAATCCTTCTTTTATTGATTTTATTTTTGACTGAAGTATTGGTAGAGTGTCAAGAATCCTGGAAAGCAATTTTGATTGATGAGTTCCAGGATACAAGTGTCATGCAGTACAGGTTGCTGAAGATTCTTGGATCACATAAACAAATAACTGTTGTTGGTGATGAGGATCAGGTGGATTTCATCCTTAATTTCTTCAGTCTTCTATAAATCATTCTTCAGGATATACCTCATTCTAGCTTTTTTCAAAGTCTTGTACCCTTGATTAACTAATCAACCCATCTCATGCAGTCAATTTTCAGTTTTAATGGTGCTGATGTTTGTGGATTTGATTCTTTTAGGAAAGATTTTCCAATGTACAAAGAGGTTAGGCTAATATAAAGCTTTTTAATTCCCAGATATCCAGCCTCTTTACAAAATGCTATAACATATAAATATCGGGGTGCCTTAAGATTGTTTTTTCTGTCATCATTTATTTAGGTAAGACTAAATAAAAATTACAGGTCCACACGCTGTATTGTGGAAGCTGCTTCGCATCTTATTCAAAATAATCTAAAACGATGCAATTCAAAAGAAGTTTTGGCTGACAATTCTACGGGATCAAAGGTGAATATCCTTCAAAGAGAGGTTGTCTTTCCCTTTCTATAATGACTAGTTTAGACTAATGGGCCGTCCTGGTCAGATAATTGTTAAGGAGTGTTGCAATGAAGATGCACAATGTGCTTTTGTGGTTGATAAAATATTGGAATCCAGAGCAGATGGTTCATCTGCTAAATGCTCCTATGGTAATATTGCTGTTCTGTACCGGAGGCAGGTCAAGTTAATTCCTCCTATAATCTGGCAGTTGGCACAAATTATACTATTTCTGGGTTTTCTAAATATGTGTTGTCTATTCTCATGTAAACAGGTGACAGGAAAAATATTCCAAACTGCATTCCGCAATAGAAAAATTCCATTTAACATTCATGGTGTAGCTTTCTATCGCAAAAAGGTAGCTGACTTTTCCATTTTTGTCATAGGGGACTTATGTGGATTATTTTACTATTGTTGAAGGTTCAAACTAGAATTCCAAGTTTTTCATGGATGAAATCAATATACTGAGCTATGAGTCATATTTTGAGGTATAACGATAAACATAGGAGGAAACTATGTTATCAATAGGAAATTATAGGATGTTGTAACATTAGCTAATACTATGTTCCTGGAGGTAAATATATAATTTAGATCCTAAGGAATTAGCCAGCCAATCATTAGGATAAAATCGCTTATCAATCCTACATAATCGAATAACCTAAAACAAGCTCTCTAGATTAAATTCATTTAATGCACTAAATCCCCAAGACAATGGAATAAACTAGACTTTGAATTCACAACTTGATTCAAACATTCTAGATTCATAATAATACCCTAAAAGATACCCGAACCATAGTTCTCTACTTGTGAAAATCAGATCGCTACTATAACAAATTATGACACAAAAGTCTAGCAATAATTATTAACAACTCAACCTGCAAGTTTTTTGTTTTGTTCTGGTGTTGTTGTGGTAGTGTATCTTGTGGTTTTCCTTGATATTCTAATTGACTCCTGTATTCCCAAAGGGTTTTTCTCTCATTAAAAAAAAAAAAGGAACTACTCAACCAAAGTGATCAATACAAATCAGGCATTAATAATTGATAAGCACCACAAAAACTTCCAATCAAGAGTTTAAGAAAATATTATGTGATTGATTATGAAATAAATAAGTGCACCGCTCCAAACATCCCTTCTGACTGGAGAAAAAACTTCTAGCCTCATTTCCTTTTGCATAGAACACCAATTGTCATGAGAAATAAAGAAAATCCAATCTAGAGTGGACCTCACACGCCTCCTTGGCTTTTCTTCTTCGTTCAAATCTTGCTTGGAGGTGTGTGGCAACGTCTTCTTATCCGTTGAGAGAGGAAACCTTTCTTCAGCCTAAAATTGGTGAAAGTCGTGCATGGGCCAACACTAGGAAGATGGGTTGGCATTGGGTATAGGCTGCAACTTAAAATTGGCTCGATCTTGTTTCAAACCCAGCCTACGATTATGTTCCTTTGGTCCAAAAACTCTCTAAAACAAAAATCTAAAGTATTTTGATATGAAACATACAGAGAGGTACCAATAACGGGAGAGGGACACTTGTGTGCCTCAGGGATATGGTGCCCTCAAATTAATTATTATATAATGTTAAATATATACTTTACAGATATCATGTATATACTCTTCAGGTATCACATGTATAGTCTTATATACATATGATACCTGTAGAGTATATTTATAATACCAAGAAACATAACACCTATAGAATATATATATAACACCTGAAGAACATGTTATATAACACCTATATTTGTGTCCCTATGTGCCCCAGTGGTATATAAGTTTTTGCCATAACGGGAGTTACTCTCCTGTGCATAAGTTGCACGGAGATCCGTGCAACTGGGCCGTGTGCGGGTTGGGCTGATCCGCTCAACCCGCGCATCTTTACTTTTTTCGTGTGTTTTGGTCGTTATTTTCACGTTATGTTAGTGTTGCCTTCGTGTTATGTTAGGGTTACCTTCGTGTTATGTTAATATGACCCCATCTCCAGATTTCATACTCTTAGTTTAAAACCATTGAACTAAAATAATACGAAGGTAACACTAATATAACATGAAGGTAACACTAACATAACATGAAAGTAACATTAACATAACATGAAGGTAAAAAACAATGTTACTCATACCTTCATGTTATGTTGGAGTGACCCCCACGTTATGTTAGAGTTATCTTTATATGAATGCCAGTAACCCTAACATAATATGAGAGTATGACTGCCTGGAGTGAATTTTGGTGGGTTTGAGCGCACCCACCAGACACGTGGGGCGCGTGAGAGCGCGTTGGGACGCGTGAAAATGCGTGTCAGAGGCGTGTGGGACGGGTCGACTAGGATTCATGCACCAATTACACAAAATATTTTGCCCAATAACGAATATGTGCTACACAAAAATACTTAAAAACACATGTTTAACTATTAAAATTAAATCATGCACATCTTCCATACCCATCAATTATTAAGCTTGTAGAAGCTTAAGCTTATAAAATGAACCAAGAAAGAAATGCTTGCAGACCTATAGGCTACTACTAATTCCTTTACTCTTTGAAATAAATGACATAAATCTTATCTCAAGATGTCAACAAGCGAATAAAACCTTGTTCTCTTCTATGTTAGGAAAGAGTACTCTATAAAGAAGTTAGAGTTTACGTCCTATTAGTTTTCTTTGCCAGTTTTTATCTTTGTAGTATTACATTCCAATTTCTCATACACTATACATCTTATGCATTGGAGGATCTGATCTCATTGTTGCCCATTCTATTAACATTCATCAGTTTGATTATATTTTGTTTTTTTAACAGGTAGTCCAAGCCATTATTTCCATGCTGAGAACTACATTGCCAGGTTGTGATGATGGCTCATTTCGTCGAGCATTCAAGGCTTTACTTCCGTTTGATAAGGAGGAAAAAAAGAAGGTATCTCCAGTTTTGTACATCCATCTGGTTATAGGTATCACTTTTGGTGACTAGTTGACTATAGTTTTAATTCTTACTAATCCCTTATTCAGGTAATTGAACACATTGATAAAGTTCTGACAGTAAGGAAATGCAGCTTTGTTTCAGCAGCAGGTGACATATTTAGATCAAAAGTATCAGGAACTTTCAAAAGGTTGTTATATAACTTATTTCCTGAAGAAAGTGAACTTTATACGACAAAAGAGACCTTCTTTCATGCATGTTTGTGCTTTGGTCCTTGTTTAGACATTTTATATCTCGGTATTAGAGGTGTAATAAAATAGTTGATAACATTAAATATGACTTAGCTTTCATGAATGTTTTTTAATGGGTTAGCTGATTCGTCCGCGGACTTCTCCTGTAGATTTTTTTTTGCTTCTTTTTCTCTAATTTGGATTCGTCTCCTTTCTTTTGGTGTCATCGTGTCTGGTAGAGTCCGGTTCTAAAGATTTGTTGAGAACTTGAGGGATTGGGGCTTAGTTTTGTAGGTGGTTCTAGAATGTTGTCACTGATGTATGCTGTTTTGTTGAAGGGTCTTGGTGTTTTTGTTCTTGTATAAGGGATCTCTCATCTCTCAATCTATGTCCTTTTAGTAATAAAATTCATTTCTTTTCAAAAAAAAAAAAAAAAAAACAAACTGAAGTCAGTCTAACGATACTAGTCAAAGTTGGCTGACTTGATAGTTTCCATTGGTACTATCTTTTCTTATAAAACAAGCTCAAGTTACATGCCAATTATGCTGAGCTTTTTTGTTTGTTAAATTGGTAAGATCAACTTAGAATGCTTTAATTATTATCTATTTCCCATTCTTTGAGCTATGAAGACAACTAACATTATTTAAGACCAAGAGAAACATGAATGCTACTGTATTAAGTAGATGAATCTATTCTGTAGGAAGTGTGGAAGTGTGGAAACATGGTAGGAAGTGTGGAAGTATCACATCATCGCTTGGTAGACCTTGCGGTTATGTTTGGAAGAGATTTTAGTGGGTTTAGGAAAATCCTGATTTTGAAATTCAGGATATTGTAGTAAAGACGAATAGTTAAAATATATGTTTGTTTGAGAATTTAGTAGAGTAGGATTATATTATAGATGTCAAATCAATAGTGGAAAAGGTGTGTTGATATATTATATTATTGTAAAAAGTTAGATTGATGTGATATTTTATTGTAAGAAGATGTGTTTACGAATGATTGAATAAGTATTTGTAATCCAATAAATCTAAAAACATACTTTGGGCTGCCATTGGAATTCCTTTCCAAACATACCCTACATTATTTTTGGAGTGTTAATATGGATGAGAGTGTTCTTTTGGGAATGCCTGCAGAATTGGAATCTTTTTAAAATCATTATAATGTAACTATATTAGAGAAACATTGTTGAAATCATAGTTTATGTAATTTCTCATGGAAGAATGTTGTATAGGAAGTATGAGAAAATTCTTCTGTCATAAATGTGATTTACAGTTCTAATATCTTTTGGATATTTGTGAATTTGATAAGCTCTACTTAAGAGTTATTTTGTTTGATCCTTTTTTTTTCCTTTATCTATTTTAGTGATATGTGTGTCTATGATTACCATTGACTTGTGAAGCTCGTGAAATCTCCAATAAGATGTACTTTATTTTTATAATGTAATGGATTGTAGGAGTCAACTGACGCAAGGGCGTAAGGTGCTGCTCACTCTAGAGATGCTTTCAAAACTTGTTTCCAGGGTAAGTCAACTTGATGAACTTGTGTACATTTTTAAATGTACTTAGGTTCCGTTTGAATATGGTGATTTGAAATTCAAAATCTAAAATGAGTGGATTTCAAATCCTTGGAGTGGATTTGAAATTCACCAAAATGACTCTAAAATTAGTTCCATAGATTTCAAATCCATATCCATCCAAATACTAGCAGTGGATTTACTATCATGGATTTTCAATCCCTTCTCAAATTCATTTATCCAAATGAACCCTTAGAGAACATGCCCAATTAAAGAGTGAATGAAGCACTTCGAGAAAATGTCAATGAACATCTAATGAAATGATTCTGTACCTTTTCTTGGATCATTTTTGTGCTTAATATTTTTTGAGAATTACATACACATGCCTAAAAATGATTTTTGGATCTTCTCAAATTTCTGTTTGTTATATACTCTTTTAATTACTCGTATTTCACCGCACTTGTGTCTGCAGGAACAATCAATTTCAGCTGTTATCACTTCTGTGGCAAACATGATACCTCAGGTTGGTTTTGCTTTTAACGGTTAGAAAAATAAAAGATGCATTTGACTATATGATGTATGGTTATAATTTGTCATTGGATTTTTAAATGCTGTTGTGCCCCTCTAGCAATTGCTAGTCTCTAACATTTTTGGTCTTCCAGTCCTGAAAAAAGGGTGGATAACACAGTTCTGCTAATGTTACTCATGTTTTTTTTTTTTTTTAATGTGAAAACATTTTGTATTGAGAAAATGGTCGATACCATAGTACTTTCTGTCCCAATTATACTAGGATTTCATTGACTTAATGATCTATTAATCTTCAGATTTTTCTTCTATGTTGCCAATCTCAGATTTATCTTCAGCATATTCTAAGTAGTAGGAAGGTCAATTTATTATTGTTGAACTCTAGTTGGATTGACTAATCCTGTTGCAATTGTATCCTTTAAGTGCATTCTCTGCATGACCATGACCTTTTCAAATTTGATTCGTATTACTGCCAGATATTTTATATGTATTATATCCAGACTTGTTAGAGGAGCGAGGTGCACGGGGCGCTGAGGTTAGCGCCTCTCTAGGGTTGAGGCGGACGCAGTTCTGGAGGCGAGCGCCTCCTGCGCCTATTTGTGCCTCCAGAGGCGCGCCTCGGGCGTGCTTCTCACACATTTCACGCAGACTTTTGTTTTCTTAAAGTGTTTTTATTTTTCAACTTTTGGTAATATATTTTGGTCCCTCTAGGGTTTTAGAAACTTAAATATTCACAATTTGGGCTTTAAGGTGGGCTTTTATAGAACTAAGGCTGCCGTAGCACCCGAGGCGAGCGGGCGCGCCTCTTGAACAATAGCTAAAAGTACTAATAATCTCTAAAAAAATATAAATTACATATAAAAAACTTATGAATCATATAATTTAAAGTTCACATACCAAGTTTCAACACAGATGATAATAAATAAAATGTAAAACACATCAAAATCAATTAAAAGTTATGTCCGGTGGCTGGTGGCGGTGCCGGCAGTCTCACCGGAGTCCGGCGACGACGCCGTCAGTGGTGGGGTTTGGTAGTGTAGGTTGTTGAGTGGGTGGTGGATTGAAGTTAGAATAAAGTATTGACCCTAATTCTATAAAAGCCCACCTTAAAGCCCAAATGGTGAATATTTAAGTTTCTAAAACCCTAGAGGGACCAAAATATATTACCAAAAGTTGAAAAATAAAAAAACACTTTAAGAAAAGAAAAGCCTGTGTGAAATGTGAAAAGCGCGCCCGATGCGCCCTCTAGAGGCGCAGGAGGCACTCACCTCCAGAACTGCGCCCGCCTCAACCCTAGAGAGGCGCTAACCTCAGCGCCCCGTGTGCCTTGCGCCTCGGGCGCTACGGCAGCCTTAGCGCCTCTGTGCGCCTCTCGCCTCTAAAAACTATGATTATATCTGTATTATCTCTCTCAAACATGTGCTTTGCTTTTCTAGAAATACCTTCTTGAACAACGAGCAGTTCTTGATGTTGATGGAGGCAAGCTTTTGAATGAAGATAATGATATTCGATCAGTAAGCATGCACCTCTTTCTTCTGTTATTTCATTCACAATGATATACATTTGGTATAGAATGTTTAGTTAACATTCTTTCTGAAATATCACTGACAGCTACTTTTCGTCAAGTGTGAGACGTATGAATTTGTAGATAAACAAACATAATATGGTTACCCTACTGTGCAGGTGCTGCAGTATCTGTTGGATGATGTGTCCTTGTTTTTGACAACTGTACATAATGCTGCAGAATGTGACAATACTAGTACAACACAAGGGAAAGGCTGCATGGCTACACTTAAGGCTTTTCTTGACTATATTTCAGGGCGGGAAAGAGAAAATTTTCTATCAAGAAAGCATGATAATGAAGACTCTGTTACCCTTACTACAATCCATCAGGTTCTCCTACACTCTGATCACCATAGGTTTATTTTTCTATCCTCGGGCTTGGTGCTTCTACATTGTCAACCTTCTGACCAACATCACCTTTTTGATTGTTGTTTCTTCATTTATGTCTTGCAGTCAAAAGGTCTAGAGTGGGACACTGTTTTCATTGTGAAGGTACTTGTTAAAATTATGGCTTGTCTATAGTGTCAGTTTGGCTGCTCCAGGAAAATGCTGCATTTATTAGAAGCTTGAGTTATTTTGTTCGTACAATATTTATCGCTTATGACCTAATGTTTTGGGTACTCAGGCAAATGAAGCTGAGATTCCCTTGTTGCATGAATACAATGGCACTCTGAACGAGAATGGCACCTCAGTTGAGGTAACCATATGTTTGTATCAGCGTCTTTGACGAAAAAGTCAATATTATCTGACACGTTTAATCATTTTTAGGAAGAAAGGCGCTTGTTATATGTAGCAATGACCCGCGCACGTAAAAATCTTGTCATGTTATATGTGATTATGGATTCTAATTGGCAGGTGAAACAAACAAACTGCTTTCTAGTTCTTCACTTACCTGTTTATGGCCTTTATTTATGCATCAGTATTTTTTTACAGGTTCTTCAACCATCACGGTTTCTTAGAGAAATCCCACAACACCTGCTGGAGACCCAGGTCAACTTTAGTTTCAATTATCAAATGATCTGTTATCAACGTTAAAGTAATACTGAACAGTACATATGCGTGAAACTTCTCTTATCTTGCATACATCCCACAACTTATTGTACTGTTTTCAAATCTTGATTCCTAAACCATTCCAAGGTTCATTGAGTAAGGAGGTACAATCAAATTGGCATAGATACAAACCTCCATAATTTTAAATGAACGACACTTTTAATTACTAGGAACTCCATTAGATTATTAAGGAGTATACTGCCATATATATAAACCCACACTATCAATTTCAATATTCATTGTTGCGTAACTCAAGAAGAAGATTTTATGGCGCCTTCTAAATTGATCTTTATTTCCTTAGAGATGCATTACATATCCATTGTCATCTAAGTCAGACTTAATGTTGGTAAGAAAAAACAAAAACGATTATATAAGATCTACAAATTCATTTTACCTGTTCACGATGAAACGATCAATGTACCAGACATCCTTGAACAACATAATTTGCATACGTATACAATGGACTTGCTTTTTATGACTCAATTGGAAATATAAGCGTACTGTTTTGAAACATGCAAATAGAACTTGCTAACCCTTAATAACTAATGAGATGAGAACTTTCTTCTCGAGACTCTGTCTTTTTATCATTTGTTTCCAACTATGAATTTGTCTGATGGTAGGTCCAGCCTAGTTCCAGATATTTTAATCATTGAAGCCTCAAGGCATCTTTGCTTAAGAAATTAATTAAAAATGCATTTTTATTTATTTTTAACCATGTAATGGGTAAGGGATTTAGATGAGAAATGCACAAAAGTATGGGAGTACCAGTCACAATTGAACATGGTACCCCAAATGCCAAAGAACGTAGCTAAGGAAGGGTAATATACAATTGAAATAACCTAGAAACTGCTTCTGTTCAATGGAGAGATTCTTCTTTCTGTTACCGTTGTGGATTTCTAACAAACAGTATATATGCATGGCATGTGTAATTAGCTGGTGATATATGCATTTAGAATTGAAAGTTAATTTAGAAATTTCGTTCTTGCTATATAACATAAACTACTTGTTGAGTGTGGATTTCATACTAGTTATCCTATCTATTTACTTTTGTGTAGGAAGAAGTGATTTCAGTGAACTCAGAAATGATTTACCCGCCGACTGATCAGGAAGCTGTTAGTTTCAGAACAGAATCTCCTGGTAACAATGCAATGCAACATGTGACTGTTCACAATTTACTCAGTGAAGCATCCAAAGAACATAGTGAACCTGAGCAGTGCAATAGCAGTAACTTTCTGAAAAGGTTTCTTCAAGACACACCTGTGATGAATGTATTGTTGTGGGGATGTTGGCAAAAAAATTTAAGCTTATTCAATTTATGCTGAACTCTTTAACCATAATTTTACATTATAGGTTTAGTGCAGAGAGCCGACCCGTTGTTTCTCATTTGTTTCATCAATGGGCAAAGAAGCCTGCATTTCATGACCCTAAGAGGTTACTTAACAAGGTAAACCTTAGAGGCATAGATGCCCACAAATTTTGCATTCAGTTCAAATTTCTGCAAAAGAGCAATTTCTTGCATCCTCTAATATGTATCCCTTTTTTTAAGTTTCGGACAAATAATGCTCATTTTTTCATATGTTTCAGTTACTATGGTGAGAGCTAACATTAGCCTCTCATAATTATGAAGAAACTAAGCTGTAGTCTTCCTCAATGGAAAATACTGGATGCTAAAATATTCATTGTATTACTAAAAGGAAATACACTACGTTTTTCACGCTAATTGAGTTTCCACTTCTTTAAAACAATTAATCCTGGTTCAACCTGTTATTTGGGAACTTGCAACTGCCAATGGTGCTCAATTATAGCTTTTATTGCCTTTCATATAAGAAAACATCTATATCTAAATTTTCATGGTAGCGTAGATGCTACTTGCTGTTCGGTTAGCTAGTTTAAAGGAAGTCAGGATAACTAAGTCATGTTCAATATAATGCTACTCAATTATCTTGAATTCATTCTGTTACAGGTTGCTTTTGTTATTGATGAACGTTTGCGGGTCAAAAAGAGCACACATAAGGTTAGTAGTAATCTCCCATCTCCATTTTAAAGATGTGTTTCCTTCCATTTAATTTCTATATCTCTTGTTCTTAATTGTGTGTTGATCTCTTATGTAGTCGATTGTTTTGACCAACTTTCACTTGAGCATAATTGTGTGCTTCAATGTACTTAAAATGAGTAATTTATTATACAAGAAAGATGACGTATTGAAAGAAAATGGGAAGTTAAAACCTTTAGGCAGTCGCAATCTCAAGTTTTTAAATTCCCAAGTCTCTTGCCTTATCTAAATTTTCAAGATAAATTGATATTTAATGAAGATGAAAACAAGTTAAAATTGAACTTAAGGGTTGTTTATATTTTTTTATCAAGTGGGATTGTCTTATTGTTAGTCTAGTGATAGTGCAAACCTTTAGTAGGATCTTTGAGAATCACCTTTTTTCTTTAGAGGCAAATCTTTGAAATCACTTATTACCTAACTCCTAAGAATGAAGACTTCATGGATGAACTTTATCCATGATTTTATATTAGCAATTACATTTGTATTAATGAGTAAATTGCTATTATGAATGTTGGAGGCGACATGACTACATATTTTTTCAGGATGTTTTGCGTGAGTTAAAGTCTTGTTTAACATCTGATGAGGCTTATCAGTTTGCTGTATCAGTAAGTTTCTTTTTCCTCGAACTAATTCAATATTGAAACGACAATGTCGACAGTGGGCGAACCAAGCTCAGTCACAGATTCTCATTGACTAAAATAATTCTTTGGATCTTTGCAATAAGGTTCTAAGGTGGGAGCAAATTCCTGCTGAAAAGCGTGCTCATTTAATGAGAGAGAAACAGGTAACTGTAGTTTTATTTCATTGATAGCACGCTCTTTGAATGGGGATAAAGAAAAGCTGTGAATGGGTTGTGAAACAATGAATATTTTCATGCATGCAGTCCTTTAATTTTGAGTTGATGTATCAGGAACACTTTCAGAAATTAAGAATAGAGACTGCGATGAATTCATCTGAACCAACTTCTAAACAGGTGACTTGTTTTCTTCCTTTCTTTCTATAATTTATATTGTCTTTGTGCTGGAGAAAATACCATCAATGATGACTTATGTTCTGCTGAAATTCATTATTCTTGATCATTGATTAAACAATCTCCACGAATCTATTTCTTATGCATCAAACTTCTTCATTTCGCAATCCTTTCCATTTTTCTCTTAGCATGGGTGTCATTTTCATATTACTGATTGAATCTAATTCCTTCATTTCTATAAGTTTCTGGCTGTTGATTATTATTGGATTGAAGATAAACAGTACGAATGTGTTGGTCCCGAATAGGTGTTTGGGTGATGCAGCAGAAGCACGATACAGAAACGTAAATCCGTTGATTCTAAGAATACCGGAAGATACGTGAAGGGATAACCCAATTTTTAATTCAATATTCAACTCCCTCAAATAATAAACATAACAATTATTTATACTAATATTATGGAATCATAAAAGATGAAATAAAATCACATAAAAATAGCAATAACAATAAAATCAATCTAAATCTATAAAATATATTTATTCCTTATTGATCTCCATCATTCTCCTCCTCTTCGAAAAGATTCGTCCTCGAATCTGCATGAATTGTATCTCCTGCAGTATAATAAACTCCACTAGTCGCTCATCTCGTCCCAGGATAACAAAATCAATTGATGCCTCCAAAAATTTCACCTCAAAAATATCTGCAGTACGTATGTGGCCTAAGGTCTTGAGACGATAAGCAAGTGGGGGCTTCGGAAAAGAATCAAAATAACTATCATTCGTGATGAAAAAATAATAGTAGGTTTGATTGATGGTGGCGGTGTAGGTCTGATAAGAAGATGAGTTCCGTCGTTTGGCGGCGATAGACGGTGGAATTAATTGAGCGGTGACAGGGGCGGTCGGATCCGGATATGATGGCGGGGCTATTGTCTTCAAATCCGGATATGATGGCGATGTTATTGCAGCGGCAGCAACAAGGGCTGCCAAAACTGGAGATGGTGGTGACAAGATCGCGGACGATTCCAGTTCGAGTTCGTCTCGTTGGCGGTAGCTGTCGAAGATCCCATCGACGATGGTAGACAATTGAGACCAGAGGAAATCAAATTCCTCATCCATATCGTAAGTCTGTGTCATGTTGATGAACTCCACAGAATCGTTATGACTCTGGATATCAACTGATGCAGCAGAAGCACGATACAGAAACGTAAATCCGTTGATTCTAAGAATATCGGAAGATACGTGAAGGGATAACCCAATTTTTAATTCAATATTCAACTCCCTCAAATAATAAACATAACAATTATTTATACTAATATTATGGAATCATAAAAGATGAAATAAAATCACATAAAAATAGCAATAACAATAAAATCAATCTAAATCTATAAAATATATTTATTCCTTATTGATCTCCATCATTGGGGGTGTTTGAATACATCATTTTCTTATATTCAGCTATTCTTTTTAATTTATTAGGGCAGGGTGGAGCTAGAACCTTTTTTTTTTTTTAATCTTAGAGGTGACTAAAAAATATAGTTTTTTTTTTTACTACGTTAACTGCCTAAAAAGATGGATCAATATGTGTAAGTCATAGAAGCAGAATATTTTCAATATGGATCAATATTTTCAAAATATTGCTTCATGGATATTTGTAGTCCTATGTATGTTGCGCATGTTTGATTCATCTCAGAACATTACCAAGTAAATTTGTTTAAAAGATCTTAGGTTGTGTTTTGACGGAGTGATTGAGAAGAGATTTGAATTTTTTTGATAAATGATGAATTTTAAAACCACTCTAATCTGAGTGGATATCAAATCCATTCATTCAAATCTTGTAAGCTTAACAACTTATAAACTTTTTGTCTTATTATTCCATGATAAAATAAGATATTTATATCTAAAACTTTACCGTACATTCTTTAAAAAAGTTATAAGCTTCTAAATATTTAGGGAAAATTACAAAATCCAAGTCAGACTATGATCATTTTTAAACTAAGGTAGTCGAAGTTTGAAACTTTATTATATAATCGCCAACCTTTGTTAATTTACCACATGACTGTCAAAATGTCATCATCGGTGGAATATCCTCGGGTTATTCCTTCATGTATATGGCAAATGAAGGAATATTCCGAACATATCTGTCGGTGGTGACATTTTAGCGATCATGTGATAAATTTGTAAAAGTTGGTGGTTATACAGTAAACTTTCAAAATTCGGCTACGTTTGTGCAAAAGTGCCTATAGTTTGTCTTGAGTTTTATAATTTACCCTCAACATTTTATGAGCAAAAAGCTTGTCAATTGTATAAATTTAATATATACTTTTGCAACTTAATCCGGCTCAAGCATCGTTGTTAAAAACTTTTACTTTGCATATTGAAAAAATGTAGCTTTCTGAAACGTGTTAGCACTTGATTTTGTTTCAGTAATATTCTACTTATTTGGTTTCTTTGTTTTTTATATGTAAAATTTTACATTTCATTCCAAAGCGAGCGTATGAATTACTTTAAATATTATTAGTATACATTGTAGTTTGGTTTAGTTGTACATATCTTAAAACAATTGATGGATAAGATATTTATTCTTATATAGTATTTTAAGGAGCATGTAAACAGAGACATTTTATAAGATTGATTTAAGGAATTTGTAGGTTTATAAGAACAATATCTAATTTAAGGAATTTGTGGGTTCAGACAAACAACCTCTTTTTCTCTATTCTTGAAATCAAAATTTTGTGCTCCCAAACTTTGCTTATAAATATATATTTGTGCTTTGTATTGTTGATTACAGATTGCATACCTACAAAGTCTTGGATGCACGACAGTACCTACTTCCCGTCTCCAGGCTTCTCGATTGATTGAGGAATTTAAAACATTATAACCGCATTTGGCTTTACAATGTTACTGTTACTATCCTGGAAAAATAAAAATGGAACCGTCACTATTTTTTCCATATTTATATCACTAATGTTATATAAGGAAATGTCATGATGGACCATTCTTATTATGTCGAATTTTTATTTACATGTTATTGTTTGTTTATTATTGTTATTTTAATAAAAAGTATAAAATATAATTATAACCCCAAACGAATTTTTTTATACAATATAAAGTAAATTCACTATTGAAAATGAAAAGAAAATACATATAAAGTCCTTTGTACAATAATTTTTTTTAAACTTTCATTCCCTATCAAAATGAATTTTTTTTACATGTGAATGTTTTATAATTATTGTAATTTTAACAAAATTTTTAAACTATAATTTGTAAGAAGAAAGTATTTAGATTTTGATGAGAGAAAATCCCGCTGTAAGTAATAGGATGTTAGAGTACCCCATTTTCTTTTCAATAAGTAGCAAACGTAGTAATCGTGAAACCTTCTACGACAATGAAAGCTATACGCTGCAAGCAACATGTAAAGGAAGAAGTCTGTTTATAGCGCGCTACACTTGGAAAGATTTCCGAAAGAAAGGATGTTGCACGCTAAAACCTGAAAGTTGCGCATTTTATCATGCAGCGACCTGTGAAGCAATGACACAAATAAGTTGCAGCAACTAAAGTCACGTGTAGAAGATCAACTAAGGATCAATTAGAAAAGCCTACTGCATGTCAAAGAATGTGAGGAAACATCAAGATTTCAGCTGTCACTGCAGTTCTATCAAAGACATTTGAAATAGTGACAAATACAATGTGTTAAGGGCAAATGAGAAGCCGCCATCTGTGCCTGAAGTAACTGCAGAATCCGCAATAAGAGGACAATCTCATTTAATGAAGCCGTAGCATGGAGAACGACATACCATACAACCTGTGAGCTTGCATTAATGAGGTTGTACCTGAGAAGATCAAGAGTATCAAGGAGTCAACCCTAGAGGATCATCAAGGACGATTTGAAGATCTAGATGGGTTAGACCAAGAGATGGGTTAGATCAGTATAAGACACATTGAATATACTTCCTTCAATGAGTACATTCCGCCACTTATAAATACAGGAAGAGTGAAATTGAAGAAGACAACTAAAAATCCGAATTTTGCCTATTGCTCTCACATTCATATTCTGGAGCTTGCAGCAAACATCATTCTTACAAAGAACAAGTGCTTTCAGTTCACTCAACCTAGGAGCAAGTCCTCAACATCACTCATATTCATTGAAGACTTAGCTTCATTTTAATTGGAGAATATTCTTTATTATTTAACCATTTTAGCTGTGTGCATTTTGTTTTAAGTGTCCACAGTGGAGAGGAAAAATACCTCACTATGTGTTTGAGTTCTTGTGAAGGATAATATCCTGTGTGGGTCCCTGTTTGGTCGCTGAAACTTAGGAAGGTAGTAAGGATCATAGTAGGTTGTATCCTTAGGTGAAACTTGTTTGAATTGTGTTGGTCCCAAGTAGTAAAAGGTTGGGGGTGGGTTGAATAAACCTTCCAAAAAATTTCAAACTTTTACTCCAAACAAATGTAAGTACGTGTTTTGAGTCAACAACAATCACGCCCCAAAAATCACTTTTGAAGATAACAGACTTTTCCTTTTGAAACTAAGGACGCGATTTTTATAACGATAATAACCAACATTTAAAAGTTTTGCGGAAGCGTATTTATTAAATTAAAACTTCTTAAAATAATTCATATCCCAAAAAAGGGAACCAAGATGAAAGAAATTCTTTTCCAAACACACATAGACTAAAACTTTAAAAGGACATCGTTCGTCAAAGAAATAATTTATTTAAAACATTTATTTCTCAAAGAAACCAATTCAAGAAATAATTCTTTATGCCACCACCACTCCACCATAGCTCGGCTCCTTAACCTGTAAATGTTAATTATGGGGGGTGAGCTACACATGCTCAGCGGGGGTTCACTTTTGTCAACATTAAATATAATATGCACAACGTAGTCACATATACAACAATAAATCAAAGTTAAAGCATAAAAATACATAAACATTCATTTCTTTCATTCCTTTACATTGGCTAGTGCATTATTGCACGACGGACAAAACTCGAAGACCGATTAAAGATCTTGGACCTTTTTGGGTGGTCCTTGGCAATCCTTTAGCACTAAGCGCAAAACCCAAAGATCGATTAACGATCTCGGACCTTTTTGGGTGGTCCTTGGCTATCCTTTCTTTAGCACTACGGGCGAAACCCGAAGACCAATTAGTGATCTCAGACCTTTTTGAGTGGTCTTTGGCTACTTTCTTTCATAGCATTCAACATCAACATCAACATCATCAATAAATTGCATAATTCATCATCATCGTCATATATCACATTGATTAACATCAGTAAATTTATATTCTCATCATAAAATTTTTGCATAGTAAACATACTCATACTTCATATCGCATCACCATGATCATCATAAATTCTTATATCACATTTCATATTGACACATAACATGCAATATTTATTATTAAAAAAGGTAGAAAACACCCACCTCAAAAACAGATAAATCTTGGTGCGTTTTAAGCTTATTCCTTACGTTTCTCTCATCTCAAACTCTTTGTCCCCTTAAAAGAAAATAAATGTTTTAGGATTAAAACCTATAGGAACAAAAGGATACAGTTTAAAAGATAGAGAGACTTAGCACAAAAGATTTGGAATTTAAGTTAAAAAGGAAAAAGAGAAGGATTTTGGGATCAAAATTTGAAATAAGAACACTTGGATCTCTCTTTTCTTTCTTCTTCTTAAAAGATGACAAGGTTTTAGGGTGATGTGCTCACCAGAAAAGAATGTCGGCGGTGACGACTAGGGTTGAAAGGTAGAAGATGGAGAAACCCTTACCTTAGGTGTGTTGGTGCTTCAAAGAGTGTAAAGGAGGAGCATTGTAGAAGGATAGATATTTATGGATGATGGTTAGAGTTCTTGGTCAAAAATCTTCCATAATTAGATTAGGGATCTTTCATTTCTCATGAGCCCTAATTTAGGTATCGATTGATTTTAATTCCCCAAATTTACCCCTTTCCTTGGATATCAAATCCCTAATTAGGGTTAGATTTATTCAATGTATTTGATTAAGAAATAAGCCCCAGTTCGTGGGGTCTTACAACCTGTGTGAGAGACTGCTAATCTTGTTAGGGTGTGATTGTATTAGTAGAGTCTTTATAAACCAATCAACCTTTAACAAAGTTCCTCTTGTGTAAAATGAGTAGAGTGGACATAGAGGGATTACTCCACCCTCGAACCACTATATATCTTGCTGCCTGTTTAATTGTTTATTTAAAACTTTATGCATATTTTATATCTATCATACTTTATCTTGTGTTTTCAGAAAACAACATATTTTTGAGTATTTTCCGCTGTGCATAAAACTCTTTAAAGTACATCTGCCTACTGCTAAGCAGTAACCTCTGATCAGAAGCAGCAAGCTCAGTAGCTTACTGCTTCCTGTAGGAACTTACTGTAACGCCCCAATCCCCATTAATTGGAAATCAGGTCGTCACCTTTTACTAAATAAAGAATTCATAAAATAGTTTACAGCGGATGACTGAAAGGAAAACATGAGACATTTTTTTTTAAACATAATATAATTATTTCTAAAACTCGTGTTTTACCCACTTTTCTAGGTTAAACGTTCAAACAAACTCTTACATGAGATAACGTAATAAAATAAACATATTATACCAAAATATAAATCTAGGCCCATCATCTACCATAATTTACATATCAAAATATGACATTAAATTTTTAAAAGTAAGTATTATTTTGGTATTCTAACATTACAGGAGTGATGGAAAGACAGTTCAGCTCGCTACACGTCGGCGTCATCATACGCCGATCCTGAAAATATTAAAAGTAGAATCATGAGACACCTCCGGAGAGGGATCCCAGTGGGATAACTGTACTCTCTAATATTCATTGAAACAATTAAATTATTAAGTACATATTACATGTCCGTTGGGCTCGCTCACCCTGGACCATACATAACATAAAGGAATGTGGGAGTCGCTCGCCCACTAAACCTTGCTTTCATAGACCAGACACTCTCGCCCTTATGGTCGTCGCCCGATAGTGAAGCAACTACCGGTTACCGCTACGGAACTTCAACCGTAGACCTTCGTACATAGCTTACTAATTTAATTATCATCGCATAGTAGAGTGTAGAAATTACCCACTCTAACATATATTGAAATAATTAAATTACTAAGCACATACTACTTTGTCCGTTGGGCACGCGCACCCTAGACCTTTCATAGACCAGGCACTCTCGCCCTTATGGTCGTCGCCCGATAGTGAAGCAACTACCGGTTACAGCTACGGAGCTTCAGCCGTAGATTTTCATACATAACTTACTAATTTAATTATCAACGTATAGTAGAGATTAGAAGTTACCCACTTTAAGCTGACGGCTTGAGGATTGCTTTTGGGATCACCGTTCGTCTCAATTGCACTTGACATACTTAATCATTTAGTTTCTTATGTCATATAATATCATATAACATGTAGATATTATCGAAAGACTTAAAATTAAATCTTTACTCTGTTCCATTAACTAACTCTTTATCTTTTATGAGTTTCTACAATTAGTGTAACATAAAAGATTCCATTAGTTAACATATGAAGTAAAGACTTATAAATAATCTACCCATAGCAATTAAATATAACTAAAGGAGATTCTTAAAGTTTACATACTTCTCTGGTTCATATATAATTTTAAGCCAGAATGAAAATATTATGGTAATTACCAATCGACCCTTTATTTAGCCGAACACACTAATCCTATACCCAAATTCTCTTTAATTTCTATATTACTTAAATAATTCCTTAAATTAATTTAACTAATATAACACTTTTCAAATCTTATTTTTGGAATAATATCACTAATTAATAGTGTATACCAACATTTTACACACAACATTTAATACTAAAAAAAATAAACTTATGTTGTCATGCAGGATACCAATTTCTTATTTAATTGGCAAGATAGATTATCTTTTAATACTATATAATTTAAAGAAACCACAATTGCATTGCTAGCTATAAATGATTTTGCAAAGTAAATAATTAAGATATATAATTAGCCACATAGTATAATAATTTAGAAATACACACCTCAATTAACAAAATAAATTAGCGAAACAATAACCAATGTACATAAATTTATATAAATCTTTAATAATCATGTAATCAACTCAAAATAGAAATACAAGTTGTAAGTTAATCCATTAACATGATTTCATACACATTATCCAAATATTTATATTAATCATACATCATACAAAATATACATATATTAGACTCACATATAAAATTTTGATGATAACATTATCATATAAGAATCATTTAAACATGATTAGCATTTAAAAGAAATCAACATACTTATATCCTAAGCTTTAGATATTTAAACTAGCAAATTCTTAGTCTTAAAAAATGATGTATAAAATATAAAGATATAACAATTTTAATATTTCATATATAATTCCTAAAATCACAATATTATTCATATGATCATATATATTCATTTAGGTTAAATACTGAAAATTCATAGATTTTAATTGCTTGTACAAAGAATTAAAAATCATTGAACATGATTCACATATAAACAACAAATATACTAATAATTTAAACTTTAGGTATTTTTAACTAGTACTTCTAAATCTTAAAATAACACATAAAATATAAAGGTTTGGGTCATAAATAATATTCAGTACAGTATGGGGTTCAACTTATAATTGTAGCAAAGTTTAGGGGTGATCCTACAGTTTCTATAAAGTTTAGGATCATATATTAAAATCTTGTAAGGTTTTGGGGTTAAACTGCAACTTAAACTAATTTCAGGGGTTGAATTCAAATTAATAGAATTTGCAGGGACTAAAAAGCAATTGAGCAATTGATCAAGGCTTGAACAATAATTAAGCAAAAGATATGAATTTGCAAAATGGTCCCTGAAACTATTCTAATTTTAAAACTCCAGCCCTTGCTCCTTCTCCCTCCATACCCGTTGACATCACCTCCCCCCTGCACGGCCGTCGCCTGCTCGCACCTCTGCACGGCGGCGCCACTCACGGCGGCGCCCCCTTTCCCCTGCACAACCCTTGTTTTCTCCCCCCTTCCTCCCTGCACCATGGCCGCCGCCCGTCGCCCCTTGCCGCCGCCGCCGCTGCTGCCGTCCGTCGGCAGCAGCACACCCAACCCGACCTCCAGATGGCGTCGCCGCACACGGCGGCACCCACAAATACACGTACAACATGCATATATATACAAAACGCACACAATAACACATACACAAAACACAAACAATACACACACCCACACACCATGGCGGCGCTGCTCACGGCGCCACCCCCTTCGCCTCTGCTCGGCGCCGCCCTGTGCGGCGGCGCCTCCTCCCTTCTCTCCCTATTTCCCCCTCTTCTTCCTCCTTTCTTTCCCCTGTTTCCCTTCCTTCCTTCCCCATCTCAAAACACAGCACACACGACTAATACATATATACACTTGCACCTATATACATACATATATATCTATAATCTCAAGATTGGGGAAATTTCTTTAAAGCAATTAGAGTTTTTACCCTCTTGATTTGAATATGAAATTGCTAAAGGAATTTCTTCCTGTTTCTTTGCAAAGAGGAGAAGATGAGATTTTTTTTGAGAGTTCATCTTCTTTCATAGATATATATATATATATATATATATAGTTTACACATGTAAGTGTAAGAAAGGTTATTACATTGACTTATCTCTTCAAATTCATCCTAATCTTATCTATAATATGCATAAAGTAATTAATTATTCATATATGTGTTTTAAGTAATTGATAAATATACATACATAATTTACATATATATGCTACACACGTACACATCTATATATATATTAGATCAACATTAATAATATCAAATATAATAATAAAAATAACATTACATCAATATAATTTATATACAAGTATTTACAAATACTATATTTTATGTAAATTATTTTATCACATAGAATCACATATAGAGATCACGAATAAATTTAATAAAATAAAAGCATTTACGATATAAACGAAAATCTTTAGCACAAAACCTAATATCATTTTCCCTCATTTAATAATATCTATCTTATCTTTTACTTTTATCCATGATTGTCAAGTGAGTTGAGATCAAGCTCGGTTTCCTCCGTAAGCAATCCTGCAAAAATACTTTAAAATCTCGAAAGAAACATTAGTTCATAAAATACGTAAAATCATCGAGTACCACATAATACGTAAATCATGACTTTAAGTAACATAATAGTTCACATCGAATCATTTTCAATTAAAAGGTATAAGAAATTTTGTGAAATATGCAATGCAGGTTTTCTTGAAAACGGGGTGTTACACTTATATTCTTTGGAATAAAAAAGTTTGAAATTTTGAAAAGGTTTATTCACCCCTCTCTAATCCTTCTTGTTAGAACATATTTAAGTATGTTTTGATGAGACAAAACCATAGAATAATAACCCTCATTCTATAAACATAACCTATCTTGTAAGGTTACTGCAACAAGGTTATTGTAGAAAGATACGACAGAGAAAGCTTTAGAAGAAGGATACTGAAGAGAATGGTGAAAGAAATCTAGTAAACTAAAAAGGATACTGGCTACTGCAGGAAGCTACCTGGAAGAGACTATGTTTAAGCATACTGCAAAATAGTAAGCCACCGAAGACTCAAGCTACCTGACAGGAAGCTACCTGGAAGAGACCATGCCGAAACATACTGCAAAGTAGCAAGCTACAGAAGCCTGAAGCCACTTGAGAGCAAGGCTGGGAAGAGAGCTACAAAGCAAGCATGAGAAGGATGCTAGAAGTTACCGGTAGAGAGAAGAGGAATGAAGCCAATTAGATGAAGACACGTGGAAAGCGAAAAACTGGCGTGTATCAGAAGGAGTGCGACACATTTAATGATGGAAACCTACTTACCTTCAACGGGCAAATTTTCTAATCTATAAATAGAAGAAGACTGAAGATTGAAGAAAAGAGAAAAAATAGAAGCGCACAAGAAAGAAGTGAAGAGCGCAAATGTAGAGAGAAGAAAGCGTAGAAAAGAGAAGAAGAGAACAAAGTGTAAGAGGGAACGTAGAAAAGAGGGGGAAGACCCATAGGGGGGAATAAAGAAGAAGAAAAAGAAGAAGAGAGAAAAGAGTGTACTCAAGATCAAAAGAAGAGTAGAAAGCTTAAACACTCTACACCCCAGAAACGCTAGAGTACTCAGTCACTCAGTCCGGCAGCAAGCTATAGCAGACCAACCTGCAAAGGAAGTTAGAAGCTTGCTGCATCCAGTTGAAGAAGAAGACAAACCTTTTAAGAACTGTCTCGGAGTGCTTAGACCATCTCCAACAGTGCACAAGATTTTCCTGTTAATCTTACACAATTTTTATGTAATAACTGCCAATGATCTCCAATAGTTTACATTATTCTCTGCACCAAAAAAGAATATTCCATAATATTCTTTATTAATTAATTAATTTAACATTTTATTTATTATAAATATTCGTTATTATTGTTAAATAATCTATTTTTCATCTTTATTATTTTCGTAAATCTAGTTCAGATATATCCTCATCCTTAATAATATTTATAATAATATTCAATATGAATATTTTACAAATATTTTCATAAATCTAGTTCAGATATATTCTTATATCCTTAATAAGTTCTATAATATTCAATATGGATATTTTACAAATATTTTCGTAAATCTAGTTCAGATATATTCTTATATCCTTAATAAGTTCTATAATATTCAATATGGATATTTTACAAATATTTTCGTAAATCTAGTTCAGATATATCCTCATCCTTAATAATATTTATAATAATATTCAATATGGATATTTTACAAATATTTTCGTAAATCTAGTTCAGATATATTCTTATATCCTTAATAAGTTCTATAATATTCAATATGGATATTTTACAAATATTTTAGTAAATCTAGTTCATATATATCCTCATCCTCAATAATATCAATAAATTTGTAGCAATCTTATTATTAATAAATCTTTATCAATTACTTACCTAATATCTATATATAGGTCATAGATCATACATTCATTTGCACTCCTAATTTCTTTTTATACATATTTTTTGTAATGTCTATATATCGTGGTCAAAGTTACAAGGCAATTGAAGATCGACATTTGTGTCGTATTTATTTAGATATTACAAAAGATCCAATTGTAGGGCGGAATCAAACCATGAAAATGTATGTTGTATGTTATATTGAATTTTTTTTTTCCAAAATCGGAATGATTATAATAGCACTTAATATAAAAAATGAGGAAAAAATGAATACAAAGTAAAAATAATAAAAAAGAACTTAAAAACAAAATAAAATAAGAAAAGAAAAAGAATAAAATAAATAATAAATAATGATAAGAAAAAAAATTAATACAAAGTAAGAATATAGAAAAAGAAATTAAAAATAAAATAAAATGAACAAAATAAATAAATAAATAAATAAGAAAAGAAAAAAAAAGATGGCGCAAGGTTTGACCTGTGGATAGTTGGCGCAAAACCAGCGGTTAATATGAGATGGCGCAGAGAAAAGATTTATTGTTGGAGATGAAAACAGGCGCCATCAAATTGTGATGGCGCACTGTTGGAGATGCTCTTAGTCAGGACTAGGATCCTGATAAGCTGTTCGCTTTCTGTAGAAGAAAGTAAGGATCCTAGGTGGGTCGAGTAGGATCCTGTGTGGGTCAGTTAAGAGAGTAGGCAAGCAGTTGTGAGGAGCTATGAGTAGGCTTGCTACTTACTTGTTAAGTCTGTGTTGTAATATATAGGGTTATGTAAATCAACAAGATTAACAAATGTTCCCTCTTGAGAAGAGGCAGAGAGGATGTAGAAGGGTTACTCCACCTTCTGTATATCTATGCATTTATCTGTGCTCACTGTTCTATCTGAATATCTTATGTTAGATGCATGTCTTCCATATTTGGTCTTTTAATGAGAGGAAGCTCCCCCAATATAACTCTGATAAGTAACCTCCCAAAAGATTACTGCCTCTCGACCTAAGCCTCCTGGAATGAAGAAAATCTTGAAAATGAGTAGGCTTATTCACCCCCCTCTAAGCTTACTACCACTTGGAACCAATAAGTGGTATCAGAGCAGGTTGGATTAAACGTCTGATCTAACTGATCTATCCAGATCCAATATTTGAAAAACCTCTCTCCCCCTTACATCAATAGACACATGTGATCAGAAACACCATATGTCATTCTTAGAAAGTGTAACTGATGTGAAGACAACAAGCAGCTAAGAAGAACCTTGAAGAATAGGCTGAGTTGTGGAGAAAAGCTGCTCATGAGCAGGAAGCTGGTGAACAGCAAGCTATGCTCGAGGAATAGACTGCTAAGCAGGAAGCTGTGCATGAGGAGCAAACTTCTACTCAATGAAGAGCAGACCAACAAGTGAAGCAGGTTGCTGAGCATGAAGAGGAAGCTAGTACAAAGCAAAGCTGGGAGTATGGACCATACTAGACCTTCTAGACTACAACAATGAACAAACAAGTAACCTTGAAAGGAAGTGATGAAGAAGTCAAGCAAAAGAGAAAGATGAAAAGAACACTCCATCAAACAGCTCACACTTCAAAAGGAAGCAAGAAGTCTACTCAGTAAGCCAAAAGAATAACGATGACAAGGTATCTTTTTCTATTTTAGCTCTTACATATCCAATGTCATGTTAGCTTAGACTTGTCAATATCTGATTACCAAGTTAAGTGATCCTGAGCGATTATTCAAGAGCCAAAGAAAAGAATCTTCAGTTTAATTTATCAAAGGGCAGAAGATAATAGGTTTAAAAATTCTAGTCACTTAACTTATACATGAGAAGAGAAGCCTGTACGTTAATTTCTAAAATGAATGCTTCAACTTCTTATGATGAAACATCAAGAGTACCTAAATTCGTACTGAAAGTGACCCTACATCTTAAAGAGATAATTATAGAGTAAGGGGGAACTTATAGTACAAACCAAGGTAACTCAGGTGGCAAGGGTTATAAAATCCTTGAAAAAACCCAAAGGATATGAGTATGCTGTAAGATGTCTGCAGCAACCTAACATTCCCTGAAGAAACCAAGCAGACAGCAGCAACTCCAAAAAGGGAAGAAAATTGTCTACCTTACTGGTATCATGCTCTTCCTAATCTATATCTAAAGGAGCTTATACTCCAGAAAGATACAGTAAATACACACCTGCACACACCCAATTTCCTTTATCCTATGCTCACTGGCAATAATCTTAAAGGAAGTAAACTATTTCTACAGCAACTGTCTGTTATAAGGAAAGTTTGGGTTCCTGAAAGAAAATTAACCTAAAAGGACCTATACTCGTATATGTACTTATGTAAGGATACTCACACTGCAGGTACCTCTGATAGAAAACTACATGAGAACAGCCTTCAGACCTTTGGGAAACCAAGAAGTAGATTTCCAGGCTCAAAGAGGTCCTACATATACGAAAGCAAGCTGCAAGGAACCTATCTGTAAAATCAACAGGAAGCAGACACAAAGAGCAACCCAAACAACAGAAGTAAGATGTGATTGCCACAGGAAGCTGCAAATTCTAAAAGAAGGTCACCCCATCTCAGACAATAGGCTACTGAATCCAGAGGGAAAGATTTGACGAAGTTAAGGAAAAATGAAGTTCTGACAACGGGATGCTAGACACCAGGCAACTGGATACTAAGTCGCTGGATAACAGGATGCTGGATATCAGGTTACTGGATACTAGGTCGCTGAACACCAGGTCGCTGCATACCAGGACGCTAGATACCAAATTTCTGGATACTAGGTACGGAACAATCAAGATACTTATTTTCAAGTCATTGGAAAAGAGGTCACTAGTGAGTTACATCTTATCAAATCCAGCGGTTACCAACTCTCGGTAACGTGAGCGCATGAAAAATGGATCACCTTTTCAAAAGTAGACCACCTTTTTTAGAACCCTAGGATGATTTTAGCTGTGCGATCAGAAAAATCTAAGGGTGGAGAATTAAATGTTGACCACATACTCAAGCAATCACCTTATGTAGATGAAAGCTGTGGTAACTGCCAACAACTTTATTGGAAACTGGTGAAACAATTAATGAGATCTTTAAAGATCTAACCCCAACCGTAGGATCTCACAGATCACTGAAAAAAGGGAGTATCTCAAATTCTATATATACATGCACTCTTTACTCTTATCTCCATTCATATATCCTCTCTCTTATCCTTAGAACACTATGGCACCAGATTGTTGGAAACCATTCTCTCTATCCCTTCTTAGAAGCACATTCTCTGCAAATAATCAACTAAGCACCTCCCAAATCACGAAAAGTCACCTCTCACGCTTGATTCTTGCTAAGCAAATCTTTCTAAGAAGACTCGATCTTCTAGCTTACTGCCCTCACCTTAATTCCAAAGGACTTGCACCCAAGTTCTCCTTTTAGAGGCCGAAGATAGAGTGGAAAGATCCCTCTCCAGTAACCCCATAGCTTCAGCTCGTTGATAATGACAAAAAGGGGAAAGAAACTGTGAAGGATCTTGGAAGATCAAAAGTCTTCCAAAGGTGGAGAAGAGAAGATTCCAGCCCTTCTATGGGGTGGATTCTCTTCTGCTTATAAGAGAATGAGAAGGAAGGGAACTGAGGAGTTGGTGAGGTTAGGAGAAGGAAGAAAGGCTAGAGCAAGCTACTGCGCCTAGACTTCTCTGCTACTTCACTTTCCTCATACGTGTAACCTCCATTCTCTCTCTTCAAACCTCTTTACCTTTTTTCGCTCATCCTCTCCTCACACTCAAAGAGGAAAACCAATTGGGGAGCAAGAACTTGCACAGAAGAGGGAAAAACTAGATAGAAGATTAAAGCTAGCAGCAAGCTAAAAGGGGAAAAGAAAGAAAGGAAAGAGCAAGAGAAAGAAGAATGAGCTAGAAAAGCAAGATAGAATATTTACACTGTACTTTGCTTACTGCATTGTATTGTAAATGCTCTATCAATATATAATATCTTCTATTTTCTAAAGCTCACTCCTTGTGACCTTTCTTTTTGACTTATATGTGGTTTAATGAAAGCAGTATGCTCTTTGTTGATATATCTCATATCAGCTTTCTGTGCTTAAATGATTATGAACTTTTGATCTTATCTACAAAGGTTTTGTCATCATCAAAAAGGGGGAAATTGTTAGAATATATTTAAGTATGTTTTGATGAGACAAAACCATAGAATAGTAACCCTCATTCTATAAGCGTAACATATCTTATAAGGTTACTGCAGAAAGATACGACAGAGAAAACTTTAGAAGAAGGATACTGAAGAGAATGGTGAAAGGAATCTGGTAAACTAAAAAGGATACTGCTTACTGCAGGAAGCTACCTGGAAGAGACTATGCTTAAGCATACTGCAAAATAGCAAGCTACTGAAGACTCAAGCTACCTGACAGGAAGCTACCTGGAAGAGACCATGCCGAAGCATACTACAAAGTAGCAAGCTACAAAAGCCTGAAGCTACCTGAGAGTAAGACTGGGAAGAGAGCTACAAAGCAAGCATGAGAAGGAAGCTATAAGTTACCGGTGGAGAGAAGAGGAATGGAGCCAATCAGATGAAGACACGTGGAAAGTGAAAAACTGACGTGTATCAGAAGGAGTGCGGCACATTTAATGATGGAAACCTACCTACCTTCAACTGGCAGATTTCCTAATCTATAAATAGAAGAAGACTGAAGACTGAAGAAAAGAGGAAAGAGATAAGCGCACAAGAAAGAAGAGAAGAGCGCAAATGTAGAGAGAAGAAAGCGCTGAAAAGAGAAGAAGAGAACAAAGCACAAGAGAGAGCGTAGAAAAGAGGGGGAAGATCCATAAGGGGGAATAAAGAAGAAGAAAAATAATAAGAGATAAAAGAGTGTACTCAAGATCAACAGAAGAGTAAAAAGCTCAAACACTCTATACCCCAGAAACGCTAGAGTACTCAGTCACTCAGTTCGGCAGCAAGCTACATCAGACCAACCTGCAAACGAAGTCTAAGCTTGTTGCATCCAGTTGAAGAAGAAGACAAACCTTTTAAGAACTGTTTTAGAGTGCTTAGTCAGGACTAGGATCCTGATAAGCTGTTCGATTGCTGTAGAAGAAAGTTAGGATCCTAGGTGGGTCGGGTAGGATCCTGTATGGGTCAGTTAGGAGAGTAGACAAGCAGCTGTGAGCAGCTATGAGTAGGCTTGCTACTTACTTGTTAAGTCTGTGTTGTAATAGACAGAGCTATGTAAATCAACAAGATTAACAAATGATTCCTCTTGAGAAAAGACAGAGAGGATGTTGAAGGGTTACTCCACCTTAGAACCTCTGTATATCTATGTGTTTATCTGTGCTTACTATTGTATCTGCATATCTTATATTAGATGCATGTCTTCTATATTTGGTCTTTTAATGAGAGGAAGCTTCTGCAATATAACTCTGATAAGTAACCTCCCAAAAGGTTACTGCCTCTCGACCTAAGCCTCCTGGAATGAATAAAAGTTTGAAAATGGGTACGCTTATTCACCCCCTCTAAGCCTACTACCACTTGGGACCAACACTTCTACCACTTGGGACCAACACAAAGTATAGCCTTTTGAATCATCTCCAAATACCAATTTTGGTCCTTTGCATTGTTGGAAGTTCCTCAATTAAAGTTTGTTTCTAGTCATGTGTCTTGAGCAGCCACTATCAATATACCATAAGTCCTGGCTGCTATTTGGCAACTGTACCTGCATGATGGTCACTCAAATTTAGGTACCCATACATGTACGGGTCTTTGGAGATTAGAGGTGTTCAAGTTCCTTTGTGCATAGATAACTTTCCTGTTTGCAGCATAAAACTCCTTTTTGCTGAGACCAGGTTTCTTAAACTTTTCATTTGATATAGGGGTTTTATCAAAGAAGTATCAATCTTCTTGTTGTACATTCTTTCCTGTACTCATATCTTGAATAGTCATTTGGTTCCCTTTCTATAAACCATGGGGTTGCTGCTTTGGGCTACTAGTTGCAGCAAACTTATACCGTTGCAAGCTGCAGCTTTCAGCAGATTCAGATGTTGAGGTTACTGCCTCTCGACCTAAGCCTCCTGGAATGAAGAAAAGTTTGAAAATGAGTAGGCTTATTCACCCCCCTCTAAGCCTACTACCATTTCAGACCAACACTTCTACCACTTGGGACCAACACAAAGTATAACCTTTTGAATCATCTCCAAATACCAATTTTGGTCCTTTGCACTGTTGGAAGTTCCTCAATTAAAGTTTGTTTCTAGTCATGTGTCTTGAGCAGCCACTATCAATATACTATAAGTCCTGGCTGTTACCTGGCAATTGTACCTGCATGATGGTCACTTTTAGGTACCCATACATGTACGGGTCTTTGGAGGTTAAAGGTGTTCAAGTTCCTTTGTGCATAGATAACTTTCCTGTTTGCAACATAAAACTCCTTTTTGCTGAGACCAGGTTTCTTAAACTTTTCATTTGGTATAGGGGTTTTGTCAAAGAAGTATCAATCTTCTTGTTGTACATTCTTTACTTTACTCATATCTTGAATAGTCATTTGGTTCCCTTTCTATAAACCATGGGGTTGCTGCTTTGGGCTACTTGTTGCAGCAAACTTATGCCGTTGCAAGCTGCAGCTTTCAGCAGATTCAGATGTTGAGGTTACAACAATATGTTCCTTGCCATTTGAGATAGAAAATTCTTTCCAGTCATTAACAATCTTTTCTTCATCAAGGAACAAAGTTTTACTTTTTTACAAAATCAGGGCCTTCAACAGATTTGTCTTTATTTGAAACATCAGATCCATTATACCCAATTCCAAATCTAGCTTCTAAGGTTTTCTATTGGTTAATGAAATCTCTTGATTTCTCAGAAGTTTTGCTGAAAAGGTTTATAGTGGATTTGAGTTTTATTATCTCAAGTCCTTGTTCCTTTTTTTTTTTTCAACCCAATAGTTTCCTTAGACACTTTATCACTGAACTCTTTTAAAGCTTCATAGTCATATTTCCATTCTTGCAGATTCAAAAGTTCTGGTTTTTTGCAGTGAGTTTTCCTTTTTTGAGTTTTTCATTCTCTATATTTAACACTTTAAAATCACTTAAAAGTTGTCTAATGAAACTATCTAGCTTCTCATCATCAAAATTAAAAGTCTGAATCTTATTTGTGTCCTCTCCGTTGGCCATAAAACATACCATTGTTTCATCCTCGGATGAGGAGTCTTCTGAGTCTGAATCTGAAGATGATCCTTCATTTCCCTAAGATGTTGATATGGCTATCTATTTGGCTTTCTCTACTTTTACCAGCAATGCTCTCAACCACTGTTTCTCATTTCTACTTCTCTCATTCCTTTGGGCTCTCTCCTCCGATGGGTATCTGTGGGTAGTTGGTTGAGGACAATTTATGGCATAATGACCAGACTTTCTGTAGTTATAGCATAGATCATGTGATTCTGATGTCTTCTATGGTTGGTGCACTAGTTGTTGTTGCATGGGAGTTTTCTTTTTGAACTGTCTTTTGTAATTTTTCATGAACCTTTTAAATTTCTTTAACAAGAGGGTCATGTCCTCGTCAGCTCCCTCTCTAGGGTTTGTTGTACGTGCAGCGCTGGTTGCAACAATTGCCTCCTTGGTCGTTCTTGCAGCAAGTGAAGTGACTTTGCTGCTTCCTTCATATATGTCATTCTTTCTCCTGTTGATATCAAAATCCAAAGCTTTCAGATTGGAGAAGAGATCAAAGATGTTCATCAACTTTAAGTCCATGGGAACTCTCATGGTTATAGTGTTGCTGTCCCATTCAGCTGGCATAGCTCTTAGCACTTTCAGATTCTTCTATTTATTGGAATAGTGTTTTCCAAGAGACTCAAGCTAATTCACCATCCCTGTGAATCATAGATCCAAATGCTTCGAATTTCAATCTAGTTTCATCTCAAATAGCTTAAAATTTTGAGTTGCAGTGGATATCTTGTTATCATTTGTAAACTCAGTCCTCTCACAAACTTGCTCCAGTTTGTCCTAAATCTCCTTTGCTGTTTTACATGATTTTACGTTGCTAAAAGTTCCCTTGTCTAAAGTGAGGAATAAGGTATCCTTTGCAATTTTATTCAAGTTGGAACTCTTTCTATCTTTACCGTTCCACTCCTGCCTTGGCTTCTCAATGTAAGCATGTATTGGTGGCATCTCCTTTTCCTCAACGGGTTCTTTATCCTTGTCCTTCTCAGCCTCCTCTGTAGCCCTTTCTACCTTTCTTGTTTCTTCTGTTGCTCTTGTAAAGACAAGGTTTGGCTTTGAGATGATGGGTGTGGTCCTTCAGTGATCACTAGTCACATTTCATCGTGCATGACTGAGAAATGTGTCTGCATTCTTATTTTCCAATAATCATATTCTTCAATAGAAAATATAGGTAGTTTCACATGATTATGACCCATGTTTGAAGAAAATGAACAGTTGTAAGACAAGTAAAACAAATACAACAAGCAAAGAGATGGTCATAAGGGTAGACTTGGGTAGGCAACCAGACAAGTTGGTTTTTAACCCAATTTGCTCTCATACCACTTGTTGGTCCCAAGTGGTGCAGTGGTTTAGCGGGGGTTGAATAAACCTCTATAGTTTTTCCATTTTTTAACTCTATCAAACAATTCTATGCAAATTATCGATACTTGCAGCAAACTCGCTCTTTAGTGTGTTCTTGCTTGTAGCACTAAAAAGGTGCAGCAACAAAACACTTAGAGTTTTATGCACAACGAAATTCGTGATAGATAGAGTTTCAACAGATCAAGTAACCTTTACCTAGAAAGTTAGAAGGTACATTACATATAAGAACATGTATAAACCCATAGATAAAACATACATCAAGATATAAGGATATGAAAGCTGTAAATGCAGTAAATAAACACATAAGAGTTTATAGAGGTTTGAAAGTGGTGTAAGTCTTCTATGTCCTCTCTTCTCATTCACAAGGATGAAATCTACTAGGCCAATTGATTTACAAGACTCTATCCAAACAAGCTTCGCCTATGGATACTGCCTACTATGATTCTTATTCCCTTCCTAGGTTTCAGCAATCAAACAGGAACTCACACAGGGTATTATCCTACACAAGGACTAAAACACACAGTGAGATATTTTTTCTCTCCATTGTGGACACCTAAAATAACCTACGCACATGGTTAAAGAATAAAAGAAACTCTCCAACTATGATGAAGTTAAGTCTTGATATTTCCTCGTATTCTTTGACATGCAGCAGCCTTTTCTGGTTGATCCTTGTTGTTCTTTTGGATGTGACTTTAGCTGTTGCAACTTATTGGGGTCGCTGTATCACACAGGTCGCTGCATTCTAAAACGTGTAGTTTTTAGGTTGTAGGGTACAACATAGTTTCCTCCGGAAATCCTTCTAAGTGTAGTGCGTTGTAAGCAGACTTCTTTCTTTCCATGTTACTTGTAGTGTGCATCATTGAATGACGTAGAAGGTTTCATAATTTCTAACTATGATACTTATTGATTCGAAATGGGTACTCTAAAGTCCTAATACTTACAGCGGGTTTTGTCTCATCAAATCTAAACAACTTTCTTCTTAAACAAAATTTCACCTTGTTGAATATTCTTTTATCCAAGATGAGTAATAATGCATTCTGTGCCACATTGTCCAAGTTTGATCTTTTACGTCCTCTGCATTCCATTCTGGTATAGGCTTCTCAATGAATGGTTGTGCTTTGTCTTTCTTCATCAACATTTCTCCCTTACCTTCATGTTTCTTATTCTTTAACAGTCCTGGCAAATAGTGGATTTGGCTTTGTAAAGATATGTGGTCCTTCAGTGATCACATCACGGATGGCTGAATGATGTGTCTGTATTCTAATATTTCAGTCATCATATTCTTCAATAGAAAACATAGGCAGTTTAGCATTACTAGGATTCATGATAGATACAAGTAGATAAGACACACAAGAGACAGACTCTAAGGGTGGATCTGGGTATGCAACGGGACAAATTGGTTTTTAACCCAACTTCCTCTGATACCACTTGTTGGTCCAAATGGTTCATAGGTTCTGAGGGACGAATGAACCTCTATCGATTTTTAACTTTCACTTTATCTTAACCAAGACAGTTGCAAGTTATCACTGCACGAACAATCTGCTCAGTGTTCTACTTGCAGCACTATGAGAATAAAGCAGTCTAACACATCAGAGTTTTGTACGCAGCGAAAAATGTGTAGATAAAGTTTCAGCACACAAAGTTAACCTTTAACAAGAGAGCTAGAAGGATAGACATGAAAAGCACATAAACATGCAATAAGCCATATATATAAGGAGTAACAAGATATAAAGCAGTAAATGCAGTAAATTAAAGAACACAAGGCTTATAGAGGTTCAAAGGTGGTGTAATACTTTTACATCATCTCTTCTCCTTCACAAGGAGAAAATTCACTGAGCTAGGTTTGTATTACAGGACTCTTTCTAACAAACTTTGCCTAATGAAAACACATACTGAAGTCCTTACTCCCACTTAGATTTAAGCAACTAAACAGGTGTCACCACACGGGAATTTACCTAACATACAAAGGGTATGATCCTTTCTAGGACTAAAACACACAACACAAATATAATCCTATCAACTGTGGACACCTAAAAGAACTCACGCACACAACATAAAAGGTTAAAGAAATAAAAAGGTTCTTTAACTGCGTGAAGCTAAGTCTTCAAATGATCTTCTTGTTGATTGAGGACATGCTTCGAGGTTGAGTGACTGAAAACACTTTGATATTTGTAAGCTTGAAAATTGTTGTAAGGTCGAGAGAGATATTGTTGTTTTTGCAAGTTTCAGCAACGTTTTCAGCTTCACTCTTCCTCTTTATATAGGTGTAGAAGTGTACTAGTTGAATGTAGAACACTCCATGTATGTCTTTGTCCTTGTCCCTCTTTTGCCGCACTAATTTGATCTTCAATTTATGAATTTGATCTTCATTCGTCCTTGTCTTGATGCTCTTTGGCCACCTTTGTTGATCTTCTTGATCTTCAAGGTACATACAACTTCATTAATGTGCACCTGCAGTTTGTATGTTAAGTCTTTGTCTCCTTTCTGCAGTCTCATTAATGCGGTTGTCCTTCTTGTTGTACTTTTGTAGTCAGTTCAGGCGCAGGTGGCAGCACCGCATAGGTCCTTCGTACCTTGATTTTTGTCGCTTTCCCTGATTGCCTGATTTGAAAATGACTAACTGCAGTCACAACTGAAGTTGTGTATCTTCGTTTTGTAGGCTTGTGGTAGCTTTACACTGATCCCATAGTTGATCTTCAACAAGTCTTCTTCAGTTTTTTGTAACTTATTCCATGTGTTGCTATAAAGCTTCTGCTGCAGCTAACTCTCATGCAGCATGCAACGTACTTCCTCAAGAAAATTTCTATCTTCTGAGCAGCTGATTTTTAAGCTTTCAGCGATGATTTCGATACACCTTGCAACGATGATTTACATATCAAGTTTTACGATAAAATCTAAGTACACTACTTATTACAAAAATGGATACTCTAATTTCCTAATAGTTACAACTGTTTTTTCTCATCAAAATCTAATTCAATCTGATCTTACAAAAACATATTTTGTTTTTTTTTGTTTAGTTATAAAAAGTGGCTTTCATTTGATGATAAAAGATTGCATGAGTATTACATTAATCTTCAAGTTGGTGTTACACATAATGACAAATCTGATATTGATGTTCATGATTTATTTTCTAATTGCAAGTGCTACAAACATGTTTACCAACCAAAACAAAATCAGCTAATGAAGTTCATGAGTTTGTAAAGACTTTGGATAGTTTTCCTAATATTTTCAATTCTTATAAAGTTTTGTTAACTATACCAGTTACTGTAGCAATAACGAAAAGAAGTTTTTTCAAAATTAAAGTTGATAAAAAAAAAAATCTTATTTGTGTTCAAATGTTTAAAAAAAAGATTAAATACATTAGCAATTTTATGCATAGAACATGACGAGGTGTTAGAAATACTTGATTTTGAAGACTTTATTGATGATTTTGCATCTAAAAATGTTAGAAAAATTAGATATTTTCAATGATAATTGAAACTTATTTTTGCTTTTATATTTGTTTGGTGTTGCATTTTTCCATTATTTTAGATGGACAAAGTAACATATTTAAACTTGATCTATATACTCAACTCTTTTTTCAAATGAAATTTTTACTTATTCTTATTTTATAGTTGAGTTAGTCTCCTGTGCAAATGGTGCACATACAATTCGGGTTGGGTCCAGGGCCAATCCGGATCCGCACACTTTTTTTTTTCAATTTTATTTTTTTGCTTCAAACTGTTACCTTTATGTTGTATAAGTGCACTACAAGAAATTCTCTCATAGACTACACCCCTAAGACATGTGTTATGTCAAAAAACCCTTGTCATAGCCAAAATTAGCGTTGTCGTAGACAAAACCGAAGTCGTAGAGTATAAAAATGCTCTCATAGACAAGGGTTTTTTGTTGGCGTTGTCGTAGAGGCATAGTCGTAGGGTAAAATTGAGCCTTAAGACAACGGTGGTGATTTGAGGTTGTCGTAGAGGCGTAGTCTTAGGTTATAATTGAACCCTAAGACAACGCTTATGATATGAGGTTGTCGTAGAAATGTAGTTATTGTGCCCTAAGACAACGGTAACCTTTTAACGTTGTCGTAACATCATAATAGCGTTGTTGTAGACTAAGTTAAATTGAATTTTTTATATTACATTTACATTATATGTAAAATTAAAAAGATGACTAAGTGTAAAATTTTGAAATCCCCAAGTCTATCCCCAAATTGAAAACCCTAGGAAGCCCTCCCTCTTCTCCCACGCCTCCGCCGCCGTCGTTGTAGCCGCCGCAGCGCCGCCTCCGTCCGTCGACTCCGCTGGCCGCGCCTTCATCACTCGACGTCGCTGGCCCCTGCTCCGTCACTCGAGCCAGTGCCGATTGTTGCCTAGAAAGCCCTTCATCCTCCCCCACGCCTCCGCTGTCTTCATCGACGTCGCTGGCCGCGCCGCCTCCGTCAGTCGACGCCGCTGGCCGCGCCTTCATCGCTCGACGCCGCTGGCCGTGCCTAGGTCACTCGACTCCTCCCCACGCTGATTGAAAACCCTAGAAATCTCTCCCTCCTCCCCACGCCGACGCTGCCCCTGGCTCCGTCCATCGATGCCGCTGCCCCTGCCCCCATCCGTCGCCGCTCCTGTCCCTGCCTCCGTCACTCAACGCCGCTGTCCCCTGCCTCCGTTACTCGGCGCCACTGATGCTCCTGCCTCCATCACTCGACGCCGCGTTTGGAGCTCCTCCATCTGTCGCCGCCGCTGCTGATCCCCCGAACATCTCAAAGAAATTATAGTCCTTGAAGTATGACACACGAAAAATGCACTCAAGTAATCTCTGTCAAAACCCTCTATTTTAGTTCAAGGATTCCCTCGCTTGCTAAAACTAAAGTCTGAGAAAATTGTGAAAGTAAAGAAGGCATCTTGTGATTGCATAGATGATGTGGCTTCTACTTATTAATATTCTTCTCAAGTGTAAAGATTTGGTTTTTTTCTTCTTTACTGCAATGCTCAAGTATGATATTCAGTTATCAACACTGCTTGCAGGCTCCCATCCATGTTCCTGTTTCTTCTGACAAATTTTGGTTGCTTTCCAAGACTCGTGCTTTGCCCTTACCATCTCCATTCAATAACAGAGGAAACTATGTCATAAGTTAATGCTACCTCTATGTTCTTAAACAAGAAATGTCAAAATTTAAAGGATGGATCTTTGGATAAAGGATGCCTCACTGTAGATACAACACAGAAAGTTGTGCAGCATCATGCGAGATTGGCCTCCTAATTTTCAGTTGCATTAATCTGCATTTGAAAATAAGTTTTTTGAGACATTGTTTTTTATCTTTTCATAATATGCAACCCATGGTTTAAGGCTATAATGTGTTAATACGATTGAAACCAAAAGGTCTAACATCTCCTTGACTTAAGAGTAGCCATATGTCTTGCCCATGATGCCTAATAGCCAGGAATTGTTGGAAGAGGAGAGGTTTTGCATGTGAAAATATCAAATGCCATGTGAAATGTGTTGGTTAAGTTGGTTTTATACCGTATAGGACCATGAAAATCATTTGAAGAAAGTTATTAAACAATATCAATGTCTTTGTGCAAGATGTGGAGTTTGAATGAGTCATGATTGTCTTCACTGAAATTCACATGCATGATGCAACTTGGAGTAATATTGCTTATGATGTCATTTAACATTCTTCGTTTATTCATTTTCTCTGGCATAGTGATAGATGTTGTACTAGTTTAAAACAATTAGTTTAGATTTTGATTTTCCGTACTTTTCATCTCCATAGGTTGCTATTGGATTTGTGGTTGCTTTGAATTATAGCAATCCATTCCTGAATCCTTATGAAGAATTCCAGGTTAATTTGGGCTCCTCCTGTTTTACTTTTGCTTCTCTATGATGTTCTACACTATGAACATATTCGCCTAAATCTTGAATGCTGATCTTCCTACGTTTTTAATGCAGTTTGATTATATAGTTTTTCAGATCAGGGATGCTAGCAGCAGAGTCTGTATTCCCAACTCTTCATGAAGGCTCACCATTAGAGGCCCTATGGGACAGTTTAAAAAGTTCGTGGATATGGAAAGAACTTCACGGTGCAAGAAATTATCGTCCTGTGAGTTCCGTGATTGGTTAATCTTTGATTTCAGAGTTGAAAAGACCCTTGTGAAATCTGTTATAATAATGCTCTTGTATTAATATTACTCTTAATCTGTTATAACAATGTTATTGTATTAATATTACTCTTCTATATTGCAGGCATTCGATTATGGTCTCCTTCCTGGTTTAGCACTAAGTGGTCTAGAACAGTAAGATTTATCCTTAGCTGCTGAAAAAGCATTTTTCTTCAACTTTATTGCCTTTTCTCTGTTCATATGTGATATTGTTCATTACCATTTGGTTTAAACAGTTATGTAATGAAAGGAAGATCTCCGTGGACACTCAAGCATGGTAAACCCGATCATGAGGCGACCGAGGTATGAATTTCATTTATAGAAATAAAAAACTGTACATCACATGCTATAGAAATGTAATAGTTGAAAATCAAGAAATGTTAATCAAACATGAATCTGAGGATATCCAATACATAAGATCCGTCTAGATTTCAGACAAGTGCATAATGATCAACTGAAACCAACCAGGAAAATAAAACACGTTATATGCACTCGTTAATTGATGTGTATGATCTGCAGGAAGCACGATTGTGGAAGCCAATCGACTACCCAAAACCTGATGGTTTTATATCTTTCGATGTACCAACTTCTTTATATCGGTATTCTTTATATAGATACAAGTTTCCTGGAATTTTGTTTGAAGCAAACAAAAGCAGAGGCCAAAATGCTTCTGATAGAGAATCTTGGTTTATTTTATTTTAACTTTAAGCCTACAGTAGAGTTCTTTCATTTTAATTTTATTTTATTGTTTTCTGTAGGATTTGATTCGTTGGGGATCTCCGGTGATTCTTGGAGATCATATTTGTAGCCATGGCTGCTGAAATTTCATTTGTGAGAAAGATGAAGCATGATGGATTCATGACTCATGTAATCTGTTGCATGTGAATGGTTCTTGATGTTTTTGGATGAAGTATTGTAGTTTTGCTAGTGAAATTAGGATGTTTTGGATTTACTTTTGGCTTTATCATGTGATTAATGGATTTACAATCAATGATATTTGTTGTATGGACTATTAGATGAATATTTTAATTTGATATGACTATATTTTGATTTTGTATATTTTGTTGAATTTTAATTTTTGTATATTTAGAATATCAACCAATATATAATAATTGTAAAATGCAAAAGTAAAAGACAACGCTAAAAAGACAACGGTTTAAAACTGTTGTCTCTATAGTCTATGACAACAGTTAAAAACCGTTGTTGTAGGTCAAAGACAACGGCAAGACAACAGTTTTTAATCGTTGTGGTAAGTATCTATGACAACGGTTAAAAACCGTTGTGGTAGAGTCAAAGAGAACGGCGGGACAACGGTTTTTAACCGTTGTCGTAGACACTACGACAACGGTTAAAAACCGTTGTCTATGAGCGCATATTTGCAAACTGCCAACCTACGACAACGGTTTTTAACCGTTGTCACGCCGTTGTCGTAGAGGTCTACGACAACGGTTAAAAACCGTTGTCTATGAGCGAAAATTTTCAGACCCTACGACAACACCACCTACGACAAGGGTTTTTTTTTTGCTACGACAAGGGTTTTTAACCCTTGTCTATGAGCTTTTTTCTTGTAGTGGTGTGACCTTTATGTTATATAAGTGTGACCTTTATGAATAAATGTAATGACTTTTATATACTCTAACTTAGAAAAAAAAGGAAAAAATTTACACTCTGAAGGTCATAATATTTGTACATTAAGGTCACAAGAATTGTACATAAAGGTCATAACAATACAACATAAAGGTCTCAATCTGAAGCGAAAAAAGCTGAAAATCTTCATTTTTTCCTAAGTTACTGAACATAAAGGTCATAATATTTATATATAAAAGTCACACTTATATAACATAAAGGTCACATCCTTACAATATAAAGGTAACAGGCTGAAGCGAAAAAAAGCCAAAAAAAAAACCCTAGGTGACCCAGGTGCGCGGATCCGGGTTGGGTCTCCCTAGTTGCACCAATTCAAATCCGTGCACCTGGTGCACAGAAGCATTTGTGTTTATAGTTTTGAGTTGGTCTTTTGTGAGACTGTCTCACATGCGACCAAATTCAAGTATGTCTTTTATAGGTATAAGTATGTGTTTTTCAGCTATAAGTATGTGTTTTATAAATATATTTTTACAGGTATAAACATGAGTTTTAAAAGTATGTCTTTTACACTCATAAGTAGGTCTTTTTCAGCTATAAGTATGTGATATGGAATTCCGTCGCATGTGCGACGGTTGCACGCGAGTTTTGTTGTATAGTTTTAAAATTATATCTATGGCAAAAACTTTTATGAGTCAGGTGCATGGATCTAAGATCCATGCACCTGACCCGACCCGTTCACGCGCGCAAAACGCGCCCAAAACGCGCATGCACGCGCTCCCACGCACTGGAGACTTGGCCTGAAGCTCATCCAGAATTCGCTCAAATAGACCAACCTTTGTATATAGTTAAACCAACCTTTGTGTATAGTTAGACCAACCATGTGTAGGTAGGTCTAACTATATACAAAGGTATGTCTAACATATATAAAGGTATGTTTAACTATATATATAAAGGTATGTCTAACATATACAAAGGTATGTTTAAGTATACATAAAGGTATGTCTAACACAACGTAAAGGTATGCTTAACATAACGTAGTGGTATGTGCCAAAATTCAAAAATCAAGCCAAAAAAAGACAAGGCATGGAATCTGGGCAGAACTGGTATGTTTAACATAGCTTAAAGGTATGTCTAACATAACGTAAAGGTGTGTCTAACATATACTATTGGTATGTGATTTTTTTCAAAAATCATGAGCGAAAAAAAAAAAAAAAAAAGAGGGTGCGGTCCCCCCGACCCGGATCCGACCCGGGTGCATGGATCTAAGATCCATGCACCTGATTCACAAGAGACTTACTCTATATCTATTGTTTAGGTACATGTTTAATTTTTCTTCATGGGGCCCACTTTCGCTATTTTATTGTTATTGCCCTCAATATGTCAGTTCTGGTATGCGAGGTGGTCTTGTTATTAGTTCAAATGGTTAGTCACGAACAACTCCTAGGTTTGGAACTTCGTGTGATGTTGTATTTTATTGTGCTATGTGGTATTGAATATACCTCTATGGTGGTCGGACCCTCAAGGTGTCTATAATGTTGTTCATTGACCCCAAGGTGGCTATATGTGGAAATGTATGTTTTATGATTGTTTTTTTATGGAACTTATTTTGATGCGTACATGGACATATTTAAGTAGGATTAATTTCAATTTTCGTCCTATATGTATGATCTTTTTCATTTTTGGACAACCAAATATACGTTTTCCAATTTTTGTCCTGTATGTTTCCACTATTTTTAATTTTGATCCTATATATTTCAATTTTTTCCAATTTTAGTCAAAATTTTCAATTTTGGTCCTGTATGTTTCAAAATTTTCCAATTTCAATCCAAAATGGCTGTCGGGAAATCTTACGTCGCATCAACGATTTCGATAACCCCAACCGAAATTGAACTGAAATTGGAACATATAGGACCAAAATTAAAAAAATTAGAAACATACATGATCAAAATTGGAAAACGTATATTTGGTTGTTCAAAAATGAAAATGATCATACATACATGACCAAAATTGAAATAACTCTATTTAAGTAATACAATCATTTTTATTGCATATAATTGAAATAACTCTATTTAAGTAATACAATCATTTTTATTCACTGAGTATGCAATGATTACATTTACTTTTAGAGTATTGTTCTTGTTCACCAATTGCATGGATCTAGATCCATGCAATTGGGCGCCTATGGGTCGGGTCGGGCCGGATTTGACCCGGATCCACGCCCTTTTTTTTATAATTTATGCGGTAACCTTTATCTTATACGAGTATAACCTTTATGTTATATGACTATAACCTTTTTGTACAAATATCATAACCTTTAAGTTAATATACTCAGACCTTTTTCAATATAAAATGTAAGATAATATAGCTGAAAACCTTTATGTTGTGATGATTTAACCTTTATGTTATGTTGATTTAACTTTTATATATAAATATCACAACCTTTATTTACTTAAAGAATAACATAAAGGTTGTGTTAATATAATATAAATGTTAATATTATTTTGCGTAAATGTTGCATTATTACAACTTAAAGGTTTACAGTGTGTTAAAACCATAAAATTATATACTTATAATTATTTCAATCATGTAATATAATTGAAAACTTTTATATTCTTATAACTTAACATTTATGTTATATTGATATAACCTTTATATACAACTATCATAACCTTTGAAAAATATAAAAGTTATATTATTATAATATAAAGTTAAATTATTATAACGTTAAGGTTAAGTTATTATAACATAAAGGTTTAAAAGGTAATATATATTTATCTTACTCTGTAAAATATTAAACCATCAGCATAGAAAGGTTATGCGAATATATCATAAAGGTTATGTAAACATAGTAAAAAGGTTAGGCGGGCATAACTAAAAGGTTAAGCGAAATAACTAAAAGGTCATGGAGTGAAATTAGGGTTTGAGCGTGATTTGGGGGTGCGTGTCAGCGCGTGGGGGCGCGTTCCAACACGTTTTGGGAGTGAAAATCACCTCCCGGGTCATATGACCCGGATTGCATGCACTACTAGAATTTACCTAAATTCCAACAGAAATATTCCAACAGAATCAATTACCGTTGGAATTTTAAACAATTCCAACCGAATTTCCAACGGTTAAATAGATTGTTGGAATTTCCAACGGCAATTCCGACGAAAAATGAAGTCGTTGGAACAAAACTGTTGGAATATCCGTTGGAATTAAGAATTCCAACGAAAATTCCAACGGTTAATGGTCGTCGGAATTGTTAAAAAATGCTCAAAATCGCTCCAACAGTAATTCGAACGGTATAAATACCGTTGGAATGTCTTTTTATCCTAGGTTAATTACACAACTTCCCTCTTCTCTCACACATTCTCATCCCTAATTTCCTACAATGAAGAAGAATTGTGAAGATGATGGATTTCTGGAATGGTTAAAGAGGAGTCATCAATGAAGTTGCATCCTTCAAGCTGCGATTCTCTCTTCGTATTTTTCCGCCATGGCTGACCTTATCTCTCGGGGTAATTTTGTTGAAGATAGGGTTTGGTTGCAGTGTATTTCGTGAGTTGTCTCTCGTTATTTTTGGCAACTCAAGCTCAGTTGGGTTGGGTGTCAATGGAGATGAGACATGGGATTAAAACATGAACTCATCTCTGATTTTGGAAGTTTGATGATTAGGTTGACCTATGCAATAATTCCCTCTACAGAAATATACCTTCTTCCATAGCTTTAGTTACACTTATAAGAAAATGGGATACGGATCCCAACTTCAAGGAGATATCTAAGCAAAATAAGAAAAACATAGCTGCCAACACTGATGGTTGTCTGAATCGAAGCGGTGCTATTTCTATTTCTGACCATATGAGGCGAATTGTAAGACACTTTATTATAATATATTTACACTTAATATTTTATTTAATTCGAATTAATTGCATTTTTATTTCATTCAGGGATTGGAACTAAAATTGGGGAGAGATGCTACCGTTCCTGAGGTTTTTCTAAAACTCAACTATGATGAGAGCACCGACAAGTGGGTGAATCCTAGAGATGCGAGTGCCTATGTAAGTTGTTTTTTCTAAATGTAGGATGCTAAATATAAGACTGCCAACTTTTGATTTAACAACTTTACTCATTTTACTTGATTTTCTAAATGTAGGATGCTTATAGAAGGTTGAAGAGTACTAAAGAAGAACAAGGTGAAACAAATTTTGATGAGTCAACCCTCTTTTATGAGGCCAATGGAGGGAAGAACAAGAGAGGGTCAGTATATGGATTTGGATCGGAGATTGCTTTCTTTAAATCTTCAAGTTCTACCTCTAAAGTTATTACCCAACATAATACCATGGACCAACAAGTGTATGATCGGTTGAGTGCTATGGAGAGTGAACTAGCCTCCCTTCGCAGCCAACTCGAGAAGCACCTTCCACAGTGTACTACCTCCGAGTCTTCTTCAAGGGTAGCTCCTACTACTTCCGATAATGTTGAGTTGAGCAATGATGGTAATGACTATTAGGACTTGTTGGTATTTTAGGAACCTCTTGAATCTGTTGGTATTTAGGTATATCTATGATTTGCTAATGTTTTGGGCATCTTTAGACTTTGTTGGCATTCCGGGCACGTTTAGGATTTGTTGATGTTTTGGACATCTTCAGAATTTGTTGGTATTCCCGACATGATGGTTATTATGACGATTTCTATGATATCTAGGTTTTGCTTATAAGGTTTTTGAAATATATTTTGTTTAATGCAAATGAAAATTCCAACAGAAAATATACCGTTGGAATAACTATTGGAAATAAAAAGTTTTTTATCCAAAATTCCAACGGAAAATTCCAACGGAACCAATCTGTTGGATTAATAAAAATTCCAACAACCTAAAATTCCGTTGGAATTCTCTAAATAATTCCAACAGTAATTCCGTTGGAAAAAGCGTAGGAATTCTTAAATTGAAATTCCAACGGAAACAAAAACCGTTGGAAATTTCGTTGGAATATCGTTGGACTTTTATTCATTTGTCAATAATTCCAACGGAAAAGTACCGTTGGAATTTCTGTTGGAATAATTTTTCCGTTGGAATTTCTGTCGGAATTTTCAATTCCAACAGCCACTTTTCCTACGCCTCATTTTCCGTTGGAATTTCCGTTGGAATCAAGAATTCCAACAGTATTTTGCAAAATTCCAACGGAATTTTTCCATTGGAATTTTGGTGTTTTCTAGTAGTGATGGGTCATGACCCATGGACTTGGTGTATAGAAATAATTGTGTTATTTTATGCCGATGTTGATGACAAGTTAGAGAGTTATCTCCATAAAGTTATTTCCTCCATACGACTTTTGATGAAATTTCTATTAATATATAAACTAAGAAAATTTGTGATGTAAATATGTGAATATTTTTGTATTGTTAATAGTCTTCTGCTATGATATCACAATAAAGATAGGATGAATTTTTGAATTTATAAATTAATATTCAAAAAAAATTTAAAGCATTTTTTCATATATATGACAAGACTTTTACAAAGAAGCAATGTAATTAAGCAGCACATCTACTCAAAAACATACGTTATAGGATTGAGGTGTTACACATTGATGATATAATAATTAAGAAATTTTTTTATTAATTAATTAGAACATGACATAGTTAACTAATAGTTATGTATTTGCTAGGCAATTTCCATCAACCAATCTTTAGTTAGCCATCTATTTATTAATAAACAAAGTACACACCGTCATGAAGATCAATTATTGCAAGAAAATAGTTAAATTTCGCTTTCGACATTTTATTTCACTTGGAACTGTTGTAAAATATATTATCAAATGCATCTTTTCGTATGAAACAATAAATGATCAATAATATTAAAAGTAACAAAATACAAAGAAGATAAAGATTAAGAATGGAGAATTTTTTTTTTATATATATTCAATCCTTTGAGAACAATATATATACATGTAATAGTATGAATTCCAAAGGTCATGGAACATGAAGAGTTTATAATAATGTCCACATAAATATATATTTATAACACTCCCCCTTGGACATTACGACTTGATGTACATGCCTCGTTAAAAACTCGCTAGAAAAACCCAGTGAGAAAAAATTAGACGAGAAAAGAGTACATGACATACAAGATCTTAATGTGTTACACTAGCTGTCTCGTTAAAAACATTTAACTAAGAAAACCCTGTGGGAAAAAAACAGTCAAGGAAAAAAGAGTACATCGTTGGTCTTCAGGACTTAACCTTCCGGGTTAAATAAGTAAAACTAATGGTCTTCAAGACCCAAAATTTAAGATTATTTTAAAATTATCGCTCCCCTGAAGACAACAATCTTCCAAGCCTATGCATTTAAACAGAAGAAAAGAGTGTTAAAAAGAGAAGAAAAAGAGAAAAAAAGCTCAAACACTCAATCCCCTTAGACGCATGCTCAGTCAGTCAATCCGGCAACAAGCTTCAACAGATCAACTTGCAAAAGAAGTCTAAGCTTGCTGCCACCAGTTGAAAAAAAAGGAAGACAAACCTTTTAAGGACTGTCTTGTAGTGCTTAGTGCGATGAGCGAGTCCTGCTAAGCTTTCCACTTTCTGAAGAAGAAAGTGAGGACCCTGGGTGGGTAGATTAAGATCCTGTGTGGGTCAGTTGAGAGAGTAGCAAGTAGTTGTGTGAAGGCTTGCTACTTACTTGTTAAGTGAGAGTTGTAATAGATAGGGCTATGTAAATCAACTAGCTTAACAAATGTTCCCTCCTGAGAAGAGGCAGAGAGGATGTAGAAGGATTACTCCACCTTCGAACCTCTGTATATTCATGCATCTACCTATGCTTACTGATCTATATGCACATCCTATGTTAGATGCATGTCCTGCATAATTGGTCTTTACAGGAGAGGAAACTTCCACAATAAACTCTGATCAGTAACCTCTCAAAAGGTTACTGACTTCCTACCAAAACCTCCTGAAAAGAATAAAAGTTTGAAATCGGAGTAGGCTTATTCACCCCTCCCCCCGTCTAAGCCTACTGCCACCATATTTGGGACCAACAGCATTGCAATTACCACAAACATATTTTTCAAAATTAGATGTAGGTAGGAAATTTAGTAAACAAATCTGTAAGATTGTCACTAGAGCGAACTTTGTACCATTCTCTTTATTCCTTCATAAATGCACATTCTCTGCAAATAATCGACCAAGCACCCCACATATCTCAAAGAGTCACTCCTTATGCTCTATACTTGTTAAGTAAATCTTTTTCAGAAGACTCGACCTTCTAGCATTCATTCCTCACCTCAAATTCGAGGGTGCCTGAGGACTTGCCCCAAAGATCTCCTCTTGAAGTCCGGAGGCTGAATTGGAGGATCCTTCTCCAGTGACCCCAGAGCTTTAGCTCATTTTTTATTATGACATAAAAGGGGGAAGAAATGCGAATGATCCAGGAAGATCAAAAGTCTTCTTGAGGTGATGAGGAGAAGATTCCAGCCCATCAAGGGTGTTGGATGAATTCTGCTCTGAAGAATGAGGAAGAGGGGACAGACACAGGAGTTGGTGAAGATAGTACGGGAAGAAAGGTTGTAGTAAGCCACTGCATCTAAACTTCTCTGCTTCTTCACTCTCTTTTGTATAAACCTCCCTTATTTCTTTCTTCTTCATTGCGTGCTTCACCTCACCAGCTCTCCTCCACGATCAAATAGGAAAACCTTTAGGGAGCAAGAACCTGTACAGAAGAGGAAGAAGCTAGAAAGAAGCTCGCAAGAAGCTAAGGGGGAAAGAAAGGCAAAAAACAAGAAGAAAGAAGAATGAGTCTAGATAGGATGTTTACTGTACTTTACTTACTGCGTTGTACTGTAAATACTTTATTTATATAAAATGTCTTCTGTTCTTCTAAAGCTTACAACCATTCTTTTTGACTCATATGTGATTTAATGAAAACAGTCTGTTTTAAAGTTTCTCCAACTAATATAACTGCTTTCTGTGCTTGAGTGATTATGTTCTTTTGATCTTCTGCAAAGGTTTTGTTATCATCAAAAAGGGGGAAATTGTTGGAAACGGTTAAGTATGTTTTGATGAGACAAAACCTTAAGAAAGTAACTCTAAAGCATAACCAATCTTAGGAGAGGTTACTGCAGAAGAAAGAAAGATCAGAGAAAGTGTCAAAGTAAGGATACTGAAGAGAATGGTGAAAAGAATCGAGTGAACTAACTAGGATACTGATGAATGCAGGAAGCTACTAAAAGAAAACTTGCTGAAGCATAAAAACAGCAAGCCACCAGACAGGAAGCTACCTAAGAGATCATGCCAAAAGCATACTGTAGGGCAGCATGCTACAGAAGCCTCAAGCCACCTCCTGAAGGAGCAAGCCAAAGAAGGAAGCTCCAGAGTGAAGCACGATGAGGAAGCTACAAAGCGAGTATGGGAAGAAAGTAAAAAGTTACCGGTAGAAAGAAGAAGTTACCGGTAGAGAGAAGAGAAGATGAGCTAACCAAAAGAAAGATACGAGGAAAGTGAAAAGCTGGCGTGTGTCAGGAGTGCAGTACATTTATAGATTAGGAAGTCTACCTATCTTCAACGGGCAGATTTCCGAATCTATAAATAAGAAGAAGACTGACAAAAAGAAAAGAGAGAGAGCGTGCAAGAGAAAAGAGAGAAGTGAGCACAATAAAATTTACAAGCTCGTAGAGAGAAACGCAAAAGAAAAGAGAAGAGCTCAACAGTGAGAAGACTCAAAAGAAGAAAGCGCAAAAGAGAGGGGGAAGATTAAACAGAAGAAAAGAGTGTTAAAAAGAGAAGAAAAAGAGAAGAAAAATTCAAACACTCAATCCCCTGAGACGAATGCTTAGTCAGTCAGTCCGGCAGCAAGCTTCAACAGATCAACCTGCAAAAGAAGTCTAAGCTTGCTGCCACCAGTTGAAGAAAAAGGAAGACAAACCTTTTAAGGACTGTCTTGGAGTGCTTAGTGTGAGGAGCGAGTCCTGCTAAGTTTTCCACTTTCTGAAGAAGAAAGTGAGGACCCTGGGTGGGTAATTAGGATCCTGTATGTGTCAGTTGAGAGAGTAGGCAAGCAGCTGTGTGAAGGCTTGCTACTTATTTGTTAAGTGAGGGTTGTAATAGATAGGGCTATGTAAATCAACTAGCTTAACATATGTTCCCTCTTGAGAAGAGACAGAGAGGATGTAGAAAGATTACTCCACATTCGAACCTCTGTATATCCATGCGTCTACCTATGCTTACTGATCTATATGCACATCCTATGTTAGATGCGTGTCCTGCATAATTGGTCTTTATAGGAGATGAAGCTTCCACAATAAACTCTGATCAATAACCTCTCAAAAGGTTACTGACTTCCTACCAAAGCCTCCTGAAAAGAAGAAAAGTTTGAAATCGGAGTAGGCTTATTCACCCCTCCCCCCGTAAGCCTACTGCCACCATATTTGGGACCAACAGCATTGCAATTACCACAAACATATTTTTCAAAATTAGATGTAGGTAGGAAATTTAGTAAACAAATCTGTAAGATTGTCACTAGAGCGAACTTTGTATAATTTCACAACTCTTCTGGAGTTCATGAACTGTGTTAAATTTTCATTTCACATTCCCGCTACACATTTATGCAACACAAGTTGCATTATCCTCATAAATGATTGAGAAAAATATAATATTTACTAGTACCACATGACTCACAAATGTATTTTATAATTATTTTTAATCATACACATTTTCACTAGACATCATATAATAATAAGTGGTTTGAATAAGTGATAATAAAAAATTTGTTAAACGTACATTCATATTGGAAAACATAACTCGTTTGTGTTTTGACATTATGAAGATCAGATATATATACCAACATGTGAATAATCTAATAAAAACTTATTGTAAAGTAAACAAGATAAAATGAATTTTGAAAATACCGAAATATATTTAATGATAATTCAATTTATTGGAGGAGCACTAAACCTTTACTAGTAGATTTACCATAATATCAAATCTGATCCATTTTGAAGGATAAATTAGAAGTGAGGAACTTCAGATCCTATATATACTCAAATTTTTCTTCATAATTAAATGGGTTCTTGCCCACTTAAAGAGATATCGATTGTTTACTTAGTCGATGAGATATATCCATGTAAAATCTTTCCAAAACCTTCTTCAAGAAGGTTGATTAGTGTATGAAAATTCCATCAAAGGAATACTCGATCTGCAAGTCGAGACAATAATTGATTTTACCTAAAGTTTTTATTTAAAAGTCGACTTTTAAAATTAGAACTTGTTTCTTGAATTAACATATAAAAATACATATAATTAACATATAAATATGATACAATATTCATCTAATATTTGCATCATTATAATCACTCAAGAAAATGCATCATTATTTGAATATAATTTTTCTTCAGGAAGAATTCACTTATTTGAATAAATATTTGCAATTAAAGATTTCATCAAATGCATTCTTTAATTCATATTTGCTGCCAGAGATATCAAGTAGTGGAACATTATATCATTCATGTTGGTCCCAAGTGGTAGTAGGCTTAGAGGGGGGGGGGGGGGGGGCTGAATAAGCCTACTCAATTTTCAAACTTTTCTTCATTTTAGGAGGCTTTGGTCGAGAGGCAGTAACCTTTTGGGAGGTTACTTATCAGAGTTTATTGCGGAAGCTTCCTCTCCTTAGAAGACCAAATATGGAAGACATGCATCTAACATGAGATATGCAGATAGAATAGAAAGCATAGATAGACGCATGGATATACAGAGGTTCGAAGGTGGAGTAACTCTTCTACATCCTCTCTGCCTCTTCTCAAGATGAAACATATGTTAAGCTTGTTGATTTACATAGCCCTATCCATTACAACACTCACTTAAAAAGTAAGTAGCAAGCCTACACATAGCTGCTCACAACTGTTTGCCTACTCTCCTAACTGATCCACACAGGATCCTATCTGACCCTTTAGGATCCTTGCTTTCTCCTTCCGAAAGCGAACAACTTATCAGGATCCTAGTCCTGACTAAGCACTCCGAGACAGTCCTTAAAAGGTTTGTCTTTTTCTTCTTCAACTGGATGCAACAAGCTTAGGCTACTTTTGGAGGTTGATCTGCTGTAGCTTGCTGCTTGACTGTGTGACTGAGTATGCGTTTCTGGGGATAGAATGTTTGAGCTTTCTTTTTTTTTTTTTATCTTTTATAAACTTTTTTATCTCTTCTTCTTTTCTATATGCCCTTCCCTCTTTTCTGCGCTTTCTCTTCTAAGCTCTCTCTTGCGCTCTTCTCTTCTTTCTTGTGCGCTTCTGTCTTCTCTATGAGCTTATCTCTACGCTTTATTGTGCTCGCTTCTTCTCTCTTCTTCTCAATCTTCAATCTTCTTCTATTTATAGAATAGGAAATCTGCCCGTTGAAGGTAGGTAGATTTCCATCATTAGATGTGCCGCACTTCTTCTGATACACGCCAACTTTTTACTTTCCACCTGTCCTCGTCTGATTAGCTCCATTCTTCTTCTCTCTACAGGTAACTTCTAGCTTCCTCTCCATGGTTGCTTTGTAGCTCTCTTCCTGGCCTTGCTCTCAGGTGGCTTTAGACTTCTGTCGCTTGCTACTTTGCAGTATGTTTCGGCATAGTCTCTTCCAGGTAGCTTTTTGTTAGGTAGCTTGAGTCTTCAGTAGCTCGCTGCTTTGCAGTATGCTTAAGCATAGTCTATTCCAGTTAGCTTCCTGCAGTAAGCAATATCCTTTTTAGTCTACCAGATTCCTTTCACCATTCTCTTTAGTATCTTTCTTCTAAAGCTTTCTCTGTCGTATCTTTCTGCAGTAACCTCGTTGCAGTAACCTTACAAGATAGGTTATGATCATAGAATGAGGGTTACTATTTTATGGTTTTGTCTATCAAAACATACTTACAACAATTTCCCCCTTTTTGATGATGACAGAACTGTTGGTCCCAACAAGCAATGAACACAACGATTTATAGAGGTTCGAAGGTGGAGTATTTCTTCTACATCCTCTCTTCTCCTACACAAGGATGAACTTTTGTTAGATCAAATTGGTTGGTTTACACAAGCCTCGCTTAGACAACCTAAACCTAACAAGAACTGTCAGTCTATCCCACACAGGGTTACTGCACAGTGACCACACTCCTTTAGCCCACGCAGGACTTTTGTTCTTCTACAAAGAACGAACCTCTAGCCCACACAGGACTCTTGTTCTTCTACAAAGAATGTATATACTTGATCAGGCAATCCCTCTGATCAAGCAACTCCTTAACAGTCTACAGACAAAGATAGGAATCTTTCAACAATACAGGCATCAAGCTTAGGAACGATGAGCTCTCTAAGCTAAAAATAGCTTGCTGCTAGACTGAACTTGAAACTTCTAAGGATTAAGAGATTGTTTGTTCAGGTTTCAAGCAGTCTTCAAGTTCCAGTCTTATCCTATTTATAGGTGAGGGACAAATCTGCCCGTTAGAGAGAGCATCTGGTTTGCTGCCTCTTTGGAGTGACATGACACTCCTTGATTTGATCGTACACTGTTTGCTCAGGTTGTCACTCAGAAGCTACAATCGCCGTCCTAGTATGTCATTTTTTCAGACTCCACTTTTTACTTTTTGATATATTGCACTGCTTGGTTGGTTGTAACTGGGGCTTGTGCCTATCATAAACTTTGAGCTCATTCTTCGAGATAACTGATATTTCTCAGGTAGCTGAAGACTTTAGTATCCTCTTTGTTCATTTTAGCAGTTTAGTATCATTTGACAATATGCAACCAGTATCCTTATTTGAAGCAGCCTGCTATAGATTTATTTTGTCACTGCGGTTTTATGCAGCAAGGTCTTCAAGTTGCAGTCTTTGATTTTCTTACCACCTGATCCTAATCTAAAGAGTATTACAATGGAATCTAATACATAGGATCCTAGCCTGTTACACATTTCGTCATTCATCAAAATCTATACAATTTTCCTTACAAAACCTTTGCAGGCATATAGAAAAGAAGAAGAGAGAAAAGAGTGTATAAAAGATAAAAAGAGAAAAGAAAGCTCAAACACTCTATGCCCAGAAACGCATACTCAGTCACACAGTCGAGCAGCAAGCTACAGCAGATCAACCTGCAAAAGAAGCCTAAGTTTGCTGCATCCAATTGAAGAAGAAGAAGAAGAAGACAAACCTTTTAAGGACTGTCTCGGAGTGCTTAGTCAAGATTATGATCGTGATAAGTTATTCGCTTTCTGAAGGAGAAAACAAGGATCCTAAAGGGTCAGATAGGATCCTGTGTGGATCAGTTAGAAGAGTAGGCAAACAGTTGTGAGCAGCTATGTGTAGGCTTGCTACTTACTTTTTAAGTGAGTGTTGTAATAGATAGGGCTATGTAAATCAACAAGCTTAACAAATGTTTCCTCTTGAGAAGAGGCAGAGAGGATGTAGAAGAGTTACTCCACCTTCGAACCTCTGTATATCCATGCGTTTATCTATGCTTTCTATTCTATCTGCATATCTCATGTTAGATGCATGTCTTCCATATTTGGTCTTCTAAGGAGAGGAAGCTTCCGCAATAAACTCTGATAAGTAACCTCCTAAAAGGTTACTGCCTCTCCACCAAAGCTTCCTGAAATGAAGAAAAGTTTGAAAATTGAGTAGGCTTATTCACTCCCCAAGCCTACTACCACTTGGGACCAACAAGTGGTATCAGAGCAGGATGGATAAAACGTTTTAGGAGTGGTATCAGAGCCGGTTGGATCAAATATAAGATCTAACCGATCTATCTAGATCCCATCCTTGATAAACATCTCTCTGTCTCTCTCTCTGTCTCTCTCTCCTTCACATCATAGATCAGAAAATCCTATTGCCTTCGTTGAAGGATTTGATTGATGTGAAGACAACAAGCAGTTAAGAAGGATATAGAAAAACAAGATGAGTTATGGAGAAAAGCTGTTCAGAAGCAGGAAGCTAGTAAACATCAAGCTATGTTCGAGGAACATACTACTAAGTAGGAAGCTGTACCTAAGGAGCAAACTCCTACTTAATGAAGAGCAAACCAACAAGTGAAGTAGGTTGCTGAGTATGAAGAAGAAGCTAGTACAAAGCTAAACTAGAAGTATGGACCATATTGGAGCTTCTAGACAACAACAATGAGCAGAAAGTCAAGCAAAGGAATAAGAAGAAAAGCTCACTCCATCAAACAGCTCACAAGGAAGCAAGAAGTCTACTCAGTAAGCTAAAGGAATAACGATGACAAGGTACATATTTCTAAATTTTGCTCTAATATATTCTTTGTCATGTTATCTTTGATTGTCTCTATTGGTTACCAAGCTAAGTGATCCTGAGCATTTATTCAAGAGCCAAAGAAAAGTATCTTCAGCTTAAATTATCAAAGGGCAGAAGATAACATGTTTAAAATTTCTGGTCACTTAACTTGTACACATGAGAAGGGGAGCCTGTACGTTAATTTCAAAAAAGAATGCTTCAACTTATCATAATAAAACATCAGGAGTACCTAAATTTATACTGAAAGTGACCCTACATCTTCAAGAGAGATTTATAAAGTAAGAGGGAACTTATAGTACGAACCAAGGTAACTCAGGTGGCAAGGGTTGTAAAATCCTTGAAGAAACCCAAAGGATATAAAGATGCTGTAAGATGTCTGCAGCAACTTAACATTCCCTGAAGAAACCAAGCAGATAATAGCAACTCCAAAAGGGAAAGAAAACTGTCAACCTTACTGGTATCATGCGTTGTCATATCTATAGGAGCTTATACTCCAGAAAGATACAGTAAGCAATCAATTGCACACACCCAATTTCCTTTATCCTATGCTCTCTAGCAATAATCTTAAAAGAAGCAAACTATCTCTACAGCAACAGTCGGCTGTAAGGAAAGTTTGAGTCCCTTAAAGAAAATTAACCCAAAAGGACCTATACTCGAATAGGTACCTATCTAAGGATACTCGAACTGCAGGTACCTCTGACAGAGAACTACATGAGACAACCATCAGACCTTTGAGCAACCAAGAAGTAGATTTCCAGGCTCAAAGAGGTCCTCCGTATACAAAAGTAAGCTGCAAGGAACAGATCTACAAAATCAACAAGAAGCAGACATAAGAGCAACCAAATATATGATTGCAACAGGAAGCTGAATATATTAAAGAAGGATGCTTCACCCTAGATCATAGGCTACTGAATCTAGGGGGAAAGACTTGACGAAGTTAAAGAAAATAAAGTTCTGACAACAGGATGCTAGACACTAGAATACTGGATACTAGGTCGCTGAACACCAGGTCGCTGCATACCAGGACGCTAGGTACCAAACTTCTGGATACTAGGTCACTGAACAATCAGGATACTTATCTTCAAGTCACTGGAAAAGAGGTCACTAGTGAGTTACATCTTATCAAATCCAAGGGTTACCAACTTTCGGTAACGTGAGTGCATGAAAAGTGGATCACCTTTTCAGAAGTAGACCACCGTTTTCAGAACCCTAGGATGATCTCAGCCATACGATCAAAGAAATCTAAGAGTGGAGAATCAAATGTTGACCACATACTCAAGAAATCACCGCATACAGAGACAAAGAGCAAAAGTTGTGGTAACTGCCAACAACTTTGTTGGAAACCGACGAAGCAATTAATGAGATCCTTTAAAGACCTAATCCTAACCGTAGGATCTCACAGATCACTCAAGACAGGGAGTATCTCAAACTCCATATATACATGCACTCCTTACTCTTTATCTTCATTCATATATCCTCTCTCTTATCCTCTATGCATTATGGCACCAGATTGTTGGAAACCATTTTCTCCGTTCTTTCTTAGAAGCACATTCTCTGCAAATAATCAACCAAGCATCTCTCAAATCACGAAAAGTCACCTCTCACGCTTGACACTTACTAAGCAAGTCTTTCTCAGAAGACTCGATCTTCTAGCTTACTGCCCTCACCTCAATTCCAAAGGACTTGCACCCAAGTTCTCCTCTCAGAGGCCGGAGATAGAGTGGAAGGATCCCTCTCCAGTAACCCCAGAGCTTCAGCTCGTCAATAATGATAAAAAGGGAAAAGAAACTGCGAAGGATCTTGGAAGATCAAAAGTCTTCCAAAGGTGGAGAAGAGAAGATTCTAGCCCTTCGATGGGATTAATTCTGTCTACAAGAGAATGAGAAGGAGAGACAGTCAGAGGAGTTGGGGAGGTTAGAGAAAGAAAGGCTGCAGCAAGCTACTGCGCCTAAGCTCCTCTGCCACTTCACGTCGTTCCCCTCCGATTGAACCCCCTTTCTCTCTCTTAAAACCTCTTCACCTTTTTGCGCTTATCTTCCCAATCAAAGAGGAAAACCAATTGGGAGCAAGAACTTGCATTGAAGAGGGAAAAGCTAGACTAAAGAAGGAAGCTAGTAGCAAGCAAAAATGGAAAAAAAAGAAAGGAAAGAGCAAGAGAAAGAAGAATGAGTCTAGATAGAATGTTTACATTGTACTTTGCTTACTGCGTTGTATTGTAAATGTTTCATCTATATAAAATATCTTCTATTCTCTAAAGCTCACTCCTTGTGACCTTTCTTTTTGACTTATATGTGATTTAACGAAAGCAGTATGCTCTATCTTTCTATATCATACATATGCTTTTTGTGCTTAAATGATTATGTATTTTTGATCTTATCTGCAAAGGTTTTGTCATCATCAAAAAGGGGGAAATTTTTGGAATATATTTAAGTATGTTTTGATGAGACAAAATCATAGAATAGTAACCCTCATTCTATGAGCATAAATTATCTTGTAAGGTTACTGCAACGAGGTTACTGCAGAAAGATACGACAGAGAAAGCTTCAGAAGAAGGATACTGAAGAGAATGGTGAAAGGAATCTGGTAGACTAAAAAGGATACTCCTTACTACAGGAAGCTAACTGGAAGAAACTATGCTTAAGCATACTGTAAAGCAGTGAGCTACCGAAGACTCAAGCTACCTAACAGGAAGCTACTTGGAAGAGACCATGCCGAAGCATACTGCAAAGTAGTAAGAGATAGAAGTCTAAAGCCACCTGAGAGCAAGACCAGGAAGAGAGCTACAAAGCAAGCATGGGGAGGAAGTTAGAAGTTACTGATTGAGAGAAGAAAAATGGAGCTAATCAGACAAGGACACGTGGAAAACAAAAAGCTAGCGTGTATCAGAAGAAGTGCGGTGAATCTAATGATGAAAATCTACCTACCTTCAACGGGAAGATTTCCTATTCTATAAATAGAAGAAGGCTGAAGACTGAGAAGAAGAGAGAAGAAGCGAGCACAATAAAGTGTAGAGATCAGCTCGTAGAGAAGAGAGAAGCACACAAGAAAGAAGAGAAGAGCGCAAGAGAGAGCTTAGAAGAGAAAGCGCAGAAAAGAAGGGGAAAGGCATATAGAAAAGAAGAAGAGAGAAAGGAGTATATAAAAGATAAAAAGAGAGAAGAAAGCTCAAACACTCTATGCCCAGAAACGCATACTCAGTCACACAGTCGAGCAGCAAGCTACTGCAGATCAACCTGCAAAAGAGGCCTAAGCTTGCTGCATCCAGTTGAAGAAGAAAAAGATAAACCTTTTAAGGACTGTCTCGGAGTGCTTAGTCAGGACTAGGATTCTGATAAACTGTTCGCTTTTTGAAGGAGAAAGCAAGGATCCTGAGGGGTCAGATAGGATCCTATGTGGGTCAGTTAGGAGAGTAAGCAGGCAGTTGTGAATTAAGAAGCTCTCTCTTGCTTGTTAAGTTAGTGTTGTAATAGATAGGGCTATGTAAATTAAGAAGCTTAACAAATGTTCCCTCTTGAAAAGAGGCAGAGAGGATGTAGAAGGGTTACTCCACCTTCGAACATCTATATATCCATGCGTTTATCTATGCTTTCTATTCTATCTGCATATCTCATGTTAGATGCATGTATTCCATATTTGGTCTTCTAAGGAGAGGAAGCTTCCACAATAAACTCTGATAAGTAACCTCCTAAAAGGTTACTGCCTCTCGACCAAAGCCTCCTGAAATGAAGAAAAGTTTGAAAATTGAGTTGGCTTATTCACTCCCCCCTCTAAGCCTACTACCACTTGGGACAAACAATTCATATATAATAGGAGAATGTGTTTGATCAAACTCAATAATGGGTATCTACGGGAACCCTTGAACTACTAGTCTCGCTTTGTACCTCATTATTCTCATTTTTTTCCGCACAAAAACCCATGAATATCCTACAGGGATAACATCCTTAAGGGTATGTATGACAAATTTATAAACTTTTATCTTGTTCAGTGAGTCTAGCTTAACCTAAATTGCATCTTTTCATCTTACCCAATTTGAGTGCTTCTGGCACTCGGTCATTGTCATGGGTTCTGGATCCAAATTATCTTTATAGATGATAAGAGCAATTTTGGAGGCAAGTATGTTGTCGACAACAATAATATTTATATATTGAGTTTATCACATATCTATAATATTAGTTGCAACTTAGATATTTATATCAACCAGATCCTCATTCTTTTCAAAAATATTTTGATCTGGCCGTTCCACAATCCTAGTGTTTTCATTATTTTGTGCACGTGCATTATTACTAGGATTTTTCATCTTCGGGACGAATCTCTTTAGGAGATATTTTGAGTGACTGAATATTTTTGTTAGTTATTGTTTCCGTAGATTTTTATCTTTTGCAATCATAGGTCTTTCACACTTCAAGCGCAGATTTACATCATATATATTTGTATTTTTTGGAATTTCCACTCTTGGTGGTCCATTCATAGCCGATATATGTGATATTGTCACTCCTTTATGATCAGTAAACACATCTGGCAAATTACTTGCTAAATACTGCAAGTTAATTATTTTCTGAACTTCTAGTTCAATTTGACTAGTGTGTGAATCTAAATAATAAAGATTTAATTTATCGGCATTCTTTTAATTATTGACTATTATCTATCTTCCCCTAATGCCGATGAATATTTTATAAATTTGTACTATATCATGGGCACGCACTAATTTTTAAAGGGGAATATTCAAGATATGCAGTTGGACGAACTTGAATTAGAGAAGCAGCATGCAAAAATGCATGAGTCCAATATGAAATTCATAAGTCAGAATTTTGTAGTAAAGGTCTAACGATGAATTTGATATGTTTGAATGATTCACCTCTAGACCATTTTGAGTGTGGACGTAAGGAATCGAATGCTCTACTTTAATTCATAATAACATAAAATAATCATCAAAAGTTTTCATTATGAATCCACACCGATATTATCCATTCATTAAGAATTGATCCCAAAGTTCATTATTTTGGCAATGAAGTTTACAAAAGCATAATTTTGGGTGGATAATAAATACACATTAGTTAATCTAGTTGAGCATCAATCAAGATCATGAAATATCAAAATTGTTCTAATATTGGATGAATTGGTCCACATATATTCCATGAATTCTTTCAAGAAAAATAGGAGATAAGGTGGTCTGAAGTATGTATAATACATTCCAGAGGAGGAAGAATGAAGTTCTTGAACTTCTTTCCACCATGTTGTGGACGGAGTTATTAAGAGATTTCTACATTATTCTCATTATTTGTTCAATGTGAAATTAATTGTTCCAATATAATGTTCATAAAATCAAGAAGGTACGTTTAGATTGTAAATAAACATATCTTTAATTCAGTACCCATATAGAGAATTAATAAAGCTCTACTGGAGCCTACGACTAAGAGATCATCATCTAAAATTGTAGTAACACTCATTTTCTTCCCGATCAAAATTTGAAAGGATTTTCTATCTGTAAGTATAGTGTGACTGGTCTCACTATTTATCAAGCATTAAATATTATTGTTCTCCAAGACCATGTTTGCTCAAGGCAAATTAGCATATGAAATTTGGAGAAAATATAGACTTTTGTCTTCATGTTGGAATTGAAATGAGAACCATGTATAATTATTTCATTTAATTTAGAACATTTCAACCTCAAAAGCTTATGTGATGTAGTTTCAAAACATCAAGTGAACAAATTCACATCTACATAAATCACTTATAAGATTTAGGGACTACACATGTAGATAGCTAGCTAAAGCATAACTTTGATGCAATTATTCTCCCAAATTGATAGATAATTTTCTTTAAACATATCAACACGCACTAAGTGAAGTCCGTAAGACATCAAACAATGTATCACTATGAAATTTATATAAATGAGCATATTATAGTGATCTTGCTTCAATGCAATTCAATCTATTTTTAATCAAGTGTCATTAAGAAAAACTATAACAATTTACTCACAACTCATTAAAATATACATGTTTAACAGAAATTCCAACAATTCTAATCAATGGAATTCTATACTTATATTTCCTTCATGCATATTGACTCCAAGTATAACAAATCACTTGAAACACACTATAAGCATCAATACACCAAACAATAGAAAAAGCATATCTTATAGAACACGATATTCAGTTCATTATTAACTTGATTTTAGGTATTCACATAATTTTAAAATTTATGTGTACAAAAAATCTTACAAAAAGATCTACATGGAAATATAGATCTAGTTGTATTAATTACACATACGTGCAAGAGGGCATTAATCAAAAATACATACATCAAGTACTCATAACAATATTATTACAAATTATAACTCTAGCCATGACTATATGTAAGGAACATTATTAAGATTTTGATGAATGACAAAACATGTAATAAAATAGGAGCCTAGATCCAGTGTAATAGATTCTGTTGTAATATTCCAGTGTATTAGAATAGGAGACCATGCGGAAGCAAATAGTGATGAATCAGCACGTGGTGGTGCCGACACTGAAAGCTTCATGTAACACCCCGTTTTCAAGAAAACCTGAATTGCATATTTCACAAAATTTCTTTTACCTTTTTATTTAAAATAATTCGAAGTGAACTCTTATGTTATTTAAAGTTATGATTTAAGCATTATGTTGTGCTCAATGATTTTTACGATCTGATGTTTCTTTCGAGATTTTTAAGTGTTTTTGTAGGATTGCTCACGGAGGAAACCGAGTATGATCTCAACTCGCTCGACAATTATGGATGAAAGTAAAAAGATAAGGTACAGATAAGTTTATATAAGGATAAATGATACTAGGTTTTTATGTTAAACTTATTCGTTTATGTCAAGAATGCTTTTATGCCATGAAATTTAATCATGATCTCTATATGTGATTCTACGTGATAAAATAACTTACATGAAATATACTTAGTAAATACTTTTGTGTAAATTATGCTATTGTAAACTTTTTTTTAAAATTTCTTTATATAAATAAAATAAGTATACATAGGTATATATATGTATATATATATGAGGTTGTGCGTGAGTGGAGCTACATAGATGTATATATATTTATATAGTACAGGATAAGTTGGGAAATATCAATCTAATAAATAATGTAAGATGATGACTAGTATTAATTATAGGGCAGAGGAGACACGTGTTACATTTGTAGGAATGACTCATGTAGTATACAATTCATAACGATATATATATATCAAAGAGGAAATAAGAGCATAACAAATAAAGTCAAAGAAACAAAACAGTAAAAAGAAAGAGAAGAAATAATAATAGAGAAACTACATAATAGTGGAAGAGGTACGTACATACAAATCCAAGTTACAAATTCAAAATAATAATTCATTTCACTGCTATCTAGATTAATCATAACCTTATGGATTCTATTGTTATCAGATATGTGATATTTTGTTAAACTAATATGATTGTTGAAATTAAGAATTTTATTTTTGTTGCTGGGCGTGTATACTTGATCTATTATTCTGGAAATTTTCTGTATGATGTAGAGCATGATTTGTGTTAAGATATTTTACCAAGTTGAGGTATTTGAAGTGAAGAATATACATGTTAAATTTCATAAGATTTGGAGTTAATCTCAATTTATTAAACTATTTTAAATAAGATCCTGTTTTGCAGCATGTTTGTTCTGTTTTTGGGTCAGATTCAGACAATTCTCTTGAACTATACCCAACGAATTTGTTTGTGATCTTTCTCTATGTTTTAGAACCAGTTCTTAGGTAACTTCAGAAAATTTAGTATGAATTTTTTTGAGTATGATACGATTTATGCCGAATTTTATAAGATAGCATGTTTTCTGCAGAAATAATGCTCTGTTTCTGTCAATTTCCGAAATTCATAACTATTTATCTACATCATATTTATAAGCCATATTTAATATGTTGTAGAATTTGATCTTTGAAACATAATAAAATTTACCTCATGAATTTTGGAGCACAATTATATTTATAGGGAATTTTACAAGAAACTCTGATTTCAGCCTATGTTATGTACTAATTTCAGTCAACTTGTAAAATTCATATCTAATTATATGAACCTTATTTGTGCTTGAAAGTCTTATGTGTTATACTTCAGTGTGTTATCTAAAGTCTTTATATTTAATTACTAATGATTATGCTTTAGATTTAATAACCTAATATAAAATACAAAAGGTCATGTTATATGACATAAGAAACTAAACGATTAAGTGTGTCGAGTGCAGTTGAGACAACCGGTGAATCCAGAAGCAATCCTCAAACCGTCAACTTAAAGTGGGTAACTTCTAATCTCTATTATGCGTTGATAATTAAATTAGTAAGTTACGTATGAAAATCTACGGCTGAAGCTCCGTAGCTATAACCGGTAGTTGCTTCACTATCGGGCGACGACCATAAGGGTGAGAGTGCCCGGTCTATGAAAGGTCCAGGGTGAGCGTGCCCAACGGACAAAGTAGTATGTGCTTAATGATTTAATTATTTCAATATATGTTAGAGTGGGTAATTTCTACACTCTACTATACGATGATAATTAAATTAGTAAGTTATGTACGACGGTCTACAGTTGAAGTTCCGTAGCGGTAACCGGTAGTTGCTTCACTATCGGGCGACGACCATAAGGGTGAGAGTGCCCGGTCTATGAAAGCAAGGTTTAGTGGGCGAGCGACTCCCACATTCCTCTATGTTATGTATGGTCCAGGGTGAGCGAGCCTAACGGACATGTAGTATGTACTTAATAATTTAATTGTTTCAATGAATATTAGAGAATACAGTTATCCCACTGGGATTCCTCTCCGGAGGTGTCTCATGATTCTACTTTTAATATTTTCAGGTTCGGCGTATGATGACGCGGACGTGTAGCGAGCTGATCTGTCTTTCCATCACTTCTTTCATGTTAAAGTACCAAACCAGTATTTACTTTTAAGAATAATGTTAAATTTTGGATATGCAAATTATGATAAATGATGGGCCTAAACTTGTATTTTGGTATTATATGTTAGTTCTATTATGTTATCTCTTATAAGAGACTGTTTGAACGTTTAACCTAGAAATGTGGGTAAAACACGAGTTTTGGAAACAATTGTTTTATGTTTTAAAAAAAAAAATGTCTCGTGTTTTCCTTTCAGTCTTCTGCTGTAAACTATCTTATGAATTCTTTAATTAGTAAGTAAGTAAAGGGTGACGGCCTGATTTCCAATTAATGGGGATTGGGGCACCACACTTCATGTGCAGCTCCAACAAAGATGAAGGATCACCCAGTAAACAGGGTAAATCCGGAGCCGAAAAATCCAAACTGCTAAATTCCTCTCTTTCTGTGCAGAATGAACAAAAATCCTTTGATGATATGATTAAAGCAGTAGGGGAACTTGGGAAATCCTTGAGTGAAGCCAGTAGGAGGATGCGAGCTGAAGCAAGGAAGGATAGGTTCCAAGCTTTTTTCAAGAAAGAATCTCTTGATGCAACCTTGTCCAGATTACAGAAGTCTATTTCTTCTCTAAAATCCTCTACTATTGCTGACACAATCACAAGCATGAACAACAAGCTCAATTCCCAAGCAAACAAAACAGTTGAAATTAAGCTAGAGCAGAAGTTTATGTCCGCTTCCCTCAAAGAAGTTTCAAACACTCAGCATGAACAGCAACAAACCTTGGATAATCTTACTGAGATGGTAGCCAGCATACATTTAATGCTCCAGTTTGGGGTTGGTTGGAGTTTTGATGCTGACAAAAAGGGGAAAGAGGCAGCTAAGAGGATCGAGCAAAGAAGGCAGCAGGTTACTCCCCCCTGTAAACAGCTAGCAGTATTGCCTAGGAAAGACTCAGGAGGCGACGGAGGAGGTCCTGAAGGAAGCTACGGCGAACAACAGGACAGCAGGGGTATCAAAAGAAAATCTGAAGCTATCCCAGAAGTCGATCCTGGCCTTCGTAGAGGAACAGAAGAAAGAGAAGAGAAAAGGAGAAGAGTTGAGGAAGAACTTGTTAAAGCATCAGATGCTCACCTTGAAAGATTTGCAAAAAAAACCTTATCCAAACTCTACCCTCCTCAGAAACAACCTGATCTAGAAGCTCTCGCTGCAATAGAAGGAAGTGCACCAGAGTCACTTCGTATCTTCTTATATGGAAGTTCAGATTGCAGAAGTCCCAGATTCCAAGAATGGGAACTCCCTGAGATTGAACTGCCTACCAACCACTGTCCATCCTATCTGCAGATCATTACTTTCAAACAAGCAGAGTATCTAAAGTACTACATGCACCTATGCAAGGAGTCCATTATTATCAAAAGGAAAAATCATCGTGAAGGGCTCAAGTGTTTCAAAGACCTAGCTAGTAGAGTAGTTCTTCCAAAACAAATAAAGCTGAAAAGCAGATTATACAAAGGAGAAACCATTCCCTTCTATGAAGTTTTTTGGCTAAGGTATGATGAGACGCCTGAGATGAAACAGAGGATGGAGTCAACCTATCAAGAGTCTCTTCTCAACTGGTGGAAGGGACCAAGGAAAGTTAGAAAGAAAGCTTCCTGGCTCAAGACATAGTAAACTCTCCTGCTCTCTGGTTTTGCTGATCTTTTGTGTACTGTTTTACTTTTTGTGCTCTGATCTTGCTTAAACTTGCTATGAATATACATCCGTTTTGATCTGATAAAGTTCACTACTCGTGAACTTATGTTTAATCTCTTGATCTGAAATTTATATGTATTATGATGATCTGTTTATCTGCTTAACTTATAGTCTTTGATCCTCTTAGAAAAGTTTTGTCATCATAAAAAAGGGGGAAAATTGTAAGGAACATTATTAAGATTTTGATGAATGACAAAACATGTAATAGAGTAGGAGCCTAGATCCAGTGTATTAGATTCTGTTGTAATATTCCTTAGATTAGGATCAGGAGGCTTGAAGATCGAAGACTAGAAATTGAAGACCTTGCTGTACAAAACCGCGAAGACAAAAATAATACAGCAGGCTGCTTCGGATAAGATGCTGGTTGCGAACTAATCAATGATACTGAGATAAATGAAGAGGATACTGAAGTATCAAGAAGCTCCAGCTACCTGGGAAGTGGTTATCTCGAAGGATGCGCTCAAAAGTTTACGGTAGGAACAAGCTGCAGTTATAACCAATCAAGCAATGCCATGTAAGAAAAAGCAAAAAGGGGAGTCTGGAGAAATGCCAGACTAGGATGGCGATTGCAGTCTCTAAGTGATGACCTGAGCAAACAGTGTACGATCAAATCAAGGAATGTTGCGTCACTCCAAAGAGACATCAGATCAAATTTTCTCTCCAACGGACGAAATTCAAATGACCTATAAATACAAGAAGACTGGGACTTGGAATGCACCTGAAACTCTCACAATCAAAACGCTCAAATTATACACTGCAAATCTGTTACAAACACTAAAAGAAGTTTCAAGTCCAGTCTAAGCAGTAAGATATCCTCAGCTTAAAGAGCTCAACTGCTTTAAGCTTGCTGCCTGTGTTACTAGAGTTTTATTCTCTTTGTTAGACTGTGTGGAGTTGCTTGATCAGAGGGTGTGTCTGATCAAGTATTTTCACTCTTAGTAGAATAGCAAGAGTCCTGTGTGGGCTAGAGGTTTCGCTCTTAGTAGAAGAGCAAGAGTCATGTGTGGGCTAGAGGTTTCGCTCTTAGTAGAAGAGCAAGAGTTCTGTGTGGGCTAGAGGTTTAGTGTACTGTGCAGTAACCCTGTGTGGGAAAGACTGGTAGTTCTCGTTAGGTTTAGGTTGTCTAAACGAGACTTGTGTAAATCAACCGTTTTACCTAACGAAGGTCCCTCCTTGTGTAGGAGAAGAGAGGACATAGAGGGATTACTCCACCCTCGAACCTCTATAAATTGTTGTGTTCTTTACTGTTGATTATCTTGGTTACAATATTGCATATCTGAATCTTTCTACTGCATATCATCTCTAAGCAAAGTCACATTTTCAGAAAACAAGTATTGTTTTGAAAAAGTATTTCCGTTGTGCATAATACTCTTTTGTTTTAAACTTAAAGGTAACTGCTCAAGCAACAACCTTCAAAGTAAGATAATCTGAAAATTTGAGTAGGCTTATTCAACCCCCCCCTCTAAGCCTACTACCATTTGGGACCAACAAGTGGCATCAGAACAGGTTGGATTAAACGTCCGATCTAACTGATCAATCCTAGATCCCCTTTTCTGAAAACCCTTGGTTTTAAAAGCATTATCATCATGGATTCTCATAAAGTACCTATGTTTTCCATTGATGAATATAATGATTTGAAGATTCGCATGCAGACACATTTATCAGCAATGCATGATCAAATGTGGTATGTTATCACCGAAGGACCACCGAGGATTACTAAAGTCAATCCATTGTTTGTTAGAGCCGCAGATGAAGCAGCTGATAGGCAAGAAGACATAGGAGCCATTCCACATCCAACAGTTCTGGACAAACCAAGAGAGGAATGGACTGCCGATGAAAGAAGAAGAGCAAATCTAGATAATGTAGCAAAGAACACTCTATTCCTTACTCTTGACAAAGGAACCTTCAGCAAAATAAAGACTTGCAGAACAACCAAAGAGATCTGGGAAAAGCTTGAGCAAATATGCGAAGGCACTGAGCTTACAAAAAGAAAACAAAGTCTCAACGGCAACACAAAAGTTCAAGCTGTTCGAAATGATACCTGGGGAAACTCTAGAGCAAATGGATCTAAGGTTTACAACCATCATTAATAAGCTCGAGTCCCTGGATAAGGTCTACACTCAGAAGGAGAAGAACATGAACGTACTAAGAGCGCTCCGTACTGAATGGGACAGCAAGACAACAGCCATGAGAGTGTCTATGGACTTAAAGTCTATGAGCACATTCGATCTCTTCTCAGACCTCGAAGCCTTTGAGTTCGACATCAACAAAAGGAAGATGGAAACTGAAGGAAGCAACTCAAGGGTCACTGCGTTAACAGTAAGACAACCTCAAGAAGTGAGGAAGTCTAAAGATCAAACAACTAATTTGGAGGCCACTGCAGAAGAAGACATGACATTAGTTCTGAAAAGATTTCAAAAGTTCATGAAAAGGAACTCAAGAACAAATGGCTTCAGGAAAAAACAAAGTGAAACTGGCACCAGTGGGCAATCATCCCATGCAAACTCCAAGGCCACTAACCTCTGCTACAACTGCAGAAAGCCATATCACTATGCCAGAGAATGTCCATATCCAGAAGTCCACAAATATCCAGAAGATGAGTGGAAAGTAAGACAAGAAAGAAAAAGGTAAGAACGTTAGAAGTTAAGGGCGCTACTTGGTGAGGTGGAATCTTCTCAGGCAGCTACACCTGATAAGACACCTAAGAAAAATGAATCAACTACCGATAGTGATTCGGAGGACTCATCATCAGACGATGAAGCTCTGATCTGCCTCATGGCCAAAAGCGATGACTCTGAAGATGAGGTAATATATCCTGTTCAAATAAATGAAAGAAAGCATATGATATGTGCCTTTAAACAAATCATGAGTGACTTTGAACAAATCACTTCGACTCATGAGGAGTTAAAATTAGAGAACATAGAACTCAGGAACAAGCATGCTACATTAGAAAGAGAGTTAGTGATAGAAAAATCAAAAATTCAAGCATGCAGCAACCACAAAGCTGAAATCTATGAGCTCAAATTACAGGTCACTAAGCTAGAAAAGGAAAAGAAGGCTCTTATTAAAACAATTAATACCTTCAACAAATCTTCTAAAGACCTATATGCTATGTTAGAAATTCAGAGAAGTCTAAAAGATTATTCTAGTATAGGTTACTGTGAAGAGGACTCTACCTCGGTTGCTAGTACCTCGAAGGCACCTACGTTTGTGCTTGCAACCATTCCTCATCAAAATGAATTATCTAATTTAAGGGGAAGCACAAACACAAATGTAGAAAGCCCTGTAGAAAAAGGACCGAAATATTTTAGAACTAATGATGAATCTGAATCTGTCAGAAGTTGGCTCCAGCAACCTAGGTATGCTAAAAATAGGAACTATAGACAACGATCTAGGATATTTAATAGAACACAATTGTCATGCGTACTAGAGATGTATGGAACCTTCACTTCTAGAAAGCAAAGGAGGAAATCACAAATATATATGCAGTATCCTAAGGATACTTGGGGAAATCTAGGAACCATAAAGACTTACAACCAAAAGAATGTTGTAAGGCAAGTATGGGTTCCTAAAAGGAGAATAGATACTAACAACAAATGACCCGTACTTGTATGGGTACCTAAAAAGAAGTGATCTCTCTTGTAAGTGTAGGAACATGTGACCAAGAACAGCAGAGAAATATAGTATATTGACAGTGGCTGCTCAAGACACATGACAGGAAACCAGGAGAGCCTTATCAATTTTAAAGCTTCCAAAGGACCTAAAGTCATATTTGGAGATAACTCCAAAGGAAGCACAAAAGGTATTGGGGACTTAATCAAGGGAAAGATCTGCATCAAAGAAGTATCTTATGTAGAAGACTTGAAGTACAATCTCCTGAGCATAAGCCAATTCTGTGATAAAGGGGACTGTGTAGAGTTCAATCACAACAAGTGTCTAATCAAAGATAACAGAACTCAGGAGGTCAAGCTCACAGGAACTAGGAAAGGAAACGTCTACATTGCTGAATGGGACTCAGCAACCACTGCTACGTGTTTCGTTGCCAAAGACAACTCTGAAGCAAGCTGGCTGTGGCACAAGAGACTGAGTCACCTGAATTTCAAGACTATGAACAAGTTGGCCAGAAATGGACTAGTCAGAGGGCTACCAAATATTGTCTACAGAAAGGAAGCTGTATGTGGAGCATGTCAAAAGGGAAAACAAGTAAAGAGCTCCTTCAAAAACAAAACTCTTCGCTCTACTGAAAAGGTATTAGATATGCTCCATATGGATCTGTTTGGACCAATTGATCCAATCAGTGTATCTGGAAAGAAATACACCTTAGTAGTAGTAGATGACTATTCAAGGTTCACTTGGACGATCTTCCTTGCAAAGAAATCTGACACTCAGCAACGACTACCAGAATTCCTGAGAAGACTGCAAACAGAAAAGCGCCTGAACATAGTAAAGATAAGAACAAATAGGGAATTGAATTTACTAACAAATTCATAGAAGACTACTATTCAAACAATGGAATCAGACATGAATACTCAGCAGCAAGGACGCCCCAGCAAAATGGAGTTACCGAAAGACGAAATAAAACTTTGAAGGAAGCCACAAGAACAATGTTAGCTGAAGCTGGCTACCAAAGAGATTTTGGGCAGAAGCAACCAACACAACATGCTACAAACAAAACAGATGTCTGATAAACAAGGATCTAAACAAGACACCCTACGAGCTGTGGTATGGTTACTCACCCTGTGTTGATTATTTTCACATCTTTGGATGCAGGTGCTTCGTGCTTAACAATGGAAAGGAATACCTTAAAGCCTTTGACGCCAAATCTGATGAAGAAATATTCCTAGGATACTCATCAGTGAGTAAAGCCTTCAGAATTTTCAACAAAAGAACACTTGTTGTGGAAGAATCTGTACATGTGATCTTTGATGAATCACAATGTAGTAAGGCTGATATTAAAGAACTTCAAGAAGAATTGGATAAAACTCACATCAACAATAACTATGTTGAATATATTGATGTGAAGTTACCAAACCTTCAACATATGGATGGAATGCTACCATCCAAACTATATATGTCCCTGACATGCAGGTACCTACTCAGACACAGGAACCTGAACTTAATCAGGAACCTGAAGATGATCAAACTGCAGACCTGAATCAAAACCCAATTGAGGGGGAACCCCAGCAAGTCGATGAAGCAAGGAGAAGATGGCTAAAAGATCATCCCAAAGACTTAATTATTAGAGATTACACATCTGGAGTAAGAACGAGAAGAGCAAATCCGTACGAAGCCATGTTCGTTTGCTTCATATCACAAATAGAACCAAAACTTCCAGAAGAAGCTCTACAAGATACCAACTGGATTCAAGCTATGCAAGAAGAGCTGAATGGGTTTGAGAGGAATCAAGTCTGGTACCTGGTTCCCAGACCCACGCATCAATGAGTCATTGAAACCAAGTGGATATTCAAAAATAAGCTAGATGAAGAAGGACAGGTTGTAAGGAACAAGGCTAGACTAGTGGCAAAAGGGTACTGCCAGGAGGAGGGCATTGATTTTGATGAAACTTTTGCTCCAGTAGCCAAACATGAAGCAATCAGAATCTTTCTAGCATATGTAGCTCATAAGAATCTCACTGTGTACTAAATGGATGTTAAGAGCGCTTTCTTGAATGGGATGCTGGTAGAAGAAGTTTATGTTGAACAACCACCCAGATTTGAAGAAGATACTGATAAGATGGTGTATAGATTGAGAAAACCTCTTTTTGGACTGAAGCAGGCGCCAAGAGCTTGGTATGACACCTTGTCAAAGTATCTACTAGACAATGGATTCAAGAAGGGCAAAGTGGATAAAACCCTATTCAGAATCCAGGACGGAGATAGCATCCTGCTGGTTCAGATCTATGTGGATGACATCATTTTTGGATTTACCAACAAAGAGCTATGCAGGAAGTTTTCCAACTTGATGCAATCCAAGTTTGAAATGAGCATGATGGGAGAATTAAGTTTTTTTCTCGGATTGCAAATTAAGCAGCTTGATCAAGGAACCTTCATAAATCAAATGAAGTATACCAAGGAGCTGATCAAGAGATTCAGAATGGAGAATGCCAGTACAGTAAGCATTCCAATGCAAACTTCAAAGGGTCTAGATAAAGACGAAGATGGAAAAGCAGTTGACATCACAAGATACAGAAGACTAATCGGGTCACTGCTCTACCTTACCGCAAGCAGACCAGATATTATGTTTGTAGTGGGAATGTGTGCAAGATATCAAGCTGCACCCAAAGAATCTTATTTCACAGCAACAAAAAGGATAATCAGATATCTCAAAGGAACCCAAGAAGTAGGCTTGTGGTATCCAAAAAAAGGTCATATCAAATTGATTGGATATACTGACTCTGATTTTGCAGGTTGTAAAATTGACAGAAAAAGCACTAGTGGAACTTGTCAGATGTTAGGAAATCGCTTAGTATCTTGGTTCTACAGGAAGCAAACATCAATAGCCACATCCACGGCCGAAGCCGAATATGTTGCTGCAGGAAGCTGCTGTGCGCAAATACTATGGATTCAACAACAACTTCGAGATTACGATATTGTGAAAAAGGATACTCCAATTATGTGTGATAATACAAGTGCAATAGCCATCACACATAATCCAGTTTTCCACTCAAGAACCAAACACATTGATGTTAGACATCACTTTATCTGGGATCATGTCAAAAAGAAAGATATCTCACTAGAAAAGATTCATACGGATCAACTCTTAGCTGACATATTCACAAAACCTCTATGTGAATCGAGATTTTCCTTGCTAAGAAACGAGTTGGGCATTATCAAATTAAGCTAAATCTACTAACGAATCTGTTAAAGTGTTCTACAGCGCAGAGGGAAGCACATAAATCACTTTCAGAAAAGGATACTGAGAGAGGATCCTGTCAAAGGGTCTCTGATGAAGATAGCTGATGAAGCCTACTGAAAGATATATCATCAAAAGCCACCTGGTGTATTAATCATCACACAGGAACCCACGAAGCGCACGATGAAAGGAAACTGTCAATCCCAAGACGTGACGCATCAAATCAGGGCATGTTACCCAATAAGAGGCGGCGGTATTTGCAGATAAGTCCCTCAAGATCTTTGAAAAGACAAAAACCAAATCAGCGCATTAAATGTAAAGATCCTCAACCGCAGGATGAGAAACCATTGAAATTCTGAAGAGATCCACACCGTGAATCAATCTACAGGGAGTTTTTCTATATATAAGAAACCTACACTTGATTAAATTCCTTTTACGCTCTCATATCTTCTGAACTCTCTAACCTTCTGCAAATAAGCAACCTAGCAATATTTCTTGCGTTCATCTCTATCTTTTTGCAGAAAAATCACCTACATCACTACTCTTCTAAATGGCACCCAAAGTCACACAAGTTATTGATGGTTGTCTCGTTGATGAGAAAATACTACTGAAAGCTATCCGAGATAAAGGTCACTCAATTGACCTAATGCAGATGATTCTAAACGGTCTCCATCAATCCAAAGTATGGGGTTTCTGCTCACGCTACAGGGAACCCTACTGCGAGGACTTGGTTATACAGTTCTACAACAACGCTGAGATATCTAAAGACAAAACGAAGATCATGTCCAAGATAGGGAAGAAAACAATCGAGGTCACTACTTGTCTCCTAAGCAAAACCTTTCAACTATCTGCTGAAGGAATGGATGGCGGCGAGTTAGCCACCTATGGAAAATCAATGGTTGTAGAATATTGGAAAAGGTTTATAGGCTCAAAGGATCTAGTGACACTGAACAAGAGTTGCAACAAAAAGTTTTTTCTTGCGGAATATCAAATGCTGTTATATCATTGTCCATGATATATGCTGCCATATCATTGAAAACCGATCCGACTCCTTCGACTAATGTACCAACCTGAGGTACAAGATGATGATGACTCTGATGGAGGCAGAAGAGATAAACTGGGCCGAGTATGTGTTCACTAGGCTCAAGGAAGAAGTGGAGACGAAAAGTGGGTAAGCCAACCTATAGACTAGTGATCAACACCATTCTTGGGTTTACTGGTCATGATCTGTCAAATGGTAAGCCTATCCAAGAGGGGAAGTTCATAGGCTATGACATAATCTTTACCAAGAAAGGAAGTAAGGGTTCCCCAGTAACCAAAAAGGCTCCTACAGTAAAAGAAAAGAGATCTCAAAGAAATGAGGTGCAGGAAAGTTCATCTGAGGGGGAAAGCTCAGCAGCCATTTCTTCTCCACCAAGGCAGGAGAAGGAAGTAAGGAGTACGAGGGCAAGGGTGAAACAGATGGTGAGAAGGAAGCTGAGAATTTCTGATGATGAAGTATCACCATCACCTGTGTTAATGCTCCCTGCTCCCCCAAGGAAAGACACTGATGCTGAACCAGAGATTCAGACCACTGAGCAAGCAGAAGTGGTCGTACAAACAGTAACTACTGATATACAAAAATAGTTGGGTATAGAAGAAGAAGAAAGTGATGAGGAGTCTGAACCTGAAGTAGTTGTGGATGTAGTCAAGATGAAAGAGGTTTTTAAGAAACAGTGGGAAAGATTCACAACGTGATAGAATTATCGACACCTTCCCAGTATGATCATGGTTCAATGGCAAGAGCTACATACAGAGAAGGATTGAGCACTAAACTGGGCTGAAGTGTCTGACATTGCTGAAGAGAGAGTACTGAACTCAAGGTTCTTGACAGGATTGCGAAAAAGGAAATGGAGGGAATTCAAGGAAAACTATGAAGCAGAGTTGAGATTAACTGCCCGTGCAGAAAAGAAGAAACAGGCAGCACCACTTGAACTACCTCCACCTTCCCCAAGAACCCTGAAAGGAAAAATGCCCATTAAGCAACCTGACTTCTACAAGGACGATGTTATCCTAATGGGAGTACCTGAACAAGTGGTTGTTGGTGATGATATAGGTTTTGTTGAAAAACAAGCAAAAGCTTTTGGGGTTGATGAAGCAAAAGAAAGGATGTTGAAACAGGCTCTGGATGCCAGTTTGATGGAAAAAGGGAGCAAGCATAAGGCTGTGATCATTCAACCAGGAGAAGGTTTTGGAACATCATCGATTGAGCATCCTTTGAATGCTCCTCCAATCACTCAGAAGACTCCCTCACCATCTACATCAAAAGATAGATCCAATGGAGCTTACAATCAGCTGGTTGATATAGTTGTCTTGCCTGATGAGAATGAGGCAAGATCTGATATTGCTAGAGAAGTCCATATCATAGGGGGCACTCCTATCACTATGGAACAAGCTGATACGCCAATGATGGAGCTATCAGCTACTCCGGAGGGTGCAAAGCTGGATGCTCTCGCAGTTACTGCAGCTCTTGAAGAAACTCTTAAAGCTGCACTCCCTGAAGAAAGAGATATTGTGCCCGACCTTCCCACTGATCAGGCACCAATGGAGATTGATACAACGGCTGAGGAAATTACACCAATCATCACAGAAGATATAATTTCTGAGGATCCTGCGAACTATGGAGAGATGGTTGCAGAAGATGCCATAACAGGACAGACGGCTAACAAAGAGCCTGCTGATAATATGATTCCAGCTGAACAGGATGCTCCTAGAAAATCCATTGCAGAGAAGACTAACCAACAAGAGGCTTCACAAAAACAGATAACTGCTGAAGATACGCGGAAGGAAGCAGGGCCCTCTGAAGAGACTATACAGAGATTGCAGGTCTGGAAGGGAGATGTCTCTCATGAAAGGATATCGGCTGATGATATGGAAATATCCGCCCATGCGGAAGCAAATAGTGATAATGCAGCACATGGTGGTGCCGACACTGAAAGCTTCAAGTCCAGCTCCAACAACGATGAAGGATCACCCAGTAAACAGGGTGAATCCGGAGCTGAAAAATCCAAACTGCTAAATTCCTCCCTTGCTGTGCAGAATGAACAAAAATCCTTTGATGATATGATTAAAGCAGTAGGGGAACTTGGGAAATCCTTGAGTGAAGCCAATAGGAGGATGCGAGCTGAAGCAAGGAAGGATAGGTTCCAAGCTTTTTTCAAGATAGAATCTCTTGATGCAACCTTGTCCATATTACAGAAGTTTATCTCTTCCCTAAAATCCTCAACTATTGCTGACACAATCACAAGCATGAACAACAAGCTCAATTCACAAGCAAACAAAACAGTTGAAATTGAACTAGAGCAGAAGTTTATGTCCGCTTCCCTCAAAGAAGTTTCAAACACTCAGCATGAACAGCAACAAACCTTGGATGATCTTACTGAGATGGTAGCCAACATACATTCAATGCTCCAGTTTGCGGTTGGTTCGAGTTTTGATGCTGACAAAAAGGGGAAAGAGGTAGCTAAGAGGATCGAGCAAAGAAGGAAGCAGGTTCCTCACCCCTATAAACAACTAGCATTATTGCCTAGGAAGGACTCAGGAGGTGACGAAGGAGGTCATGTAGGAAGCTACGGCGGACAACAGGACAGCAAGGGTATTAAAAGAAAATCTAAAGCTATCCCAGAAGTCCATCCTGGCCTTCGTAGAGGAACAGAAGAAAGAGAAGAGAAAATGAGAAGAGTTGAGGAAGAACTTGTTAAAACATCAGATGCTCACCTTGAAAGATTTGCAAAAGAAACCTTATCCAAACACTACCCTCCTCAGAAACAACCTGATCTGGAAGCTCTCGCTACAATAGAAAGAAGTGCACCAGAGTCACTTCGTATCTTCTTATATGGAAGTCCAGATTGCAGAAGTCCCAGATTCCAAGAATGGGAACTCCCTGAGATTGAACTGCCTACCAACCATTGTCCATCCTATCCGCAGATCAATACTTTCAAACAAGCAGAGTATCTAAAGTACTATATGCAGCTATACAATGAGTCCATAATTATCAAAAGGAAAAATCATCGTGAAGGGCTCAAGTGTTTCATAGACCTAGCTAGTAGAGGAGTTCTTCCAAAACAAATAAAGCTGAAAAACAGACTATACAAATGAGAAACCATTCCCTTCCATGAAGATTTTTGGCTAAGGTATGATGAGACGTCTGAGATGAAACAGAGGATGGAGCCAACCTATGAAGAGTCTTTTCTCAATTGGTGGAAGGGACCAAGGAAAGTTAGAAAGAAAGCTTCCTAGCTCAAGACATAGTAAACTCTCCTGCTCTCTGGTTTTGCTGATCTTTTGTGTACTGTTTTACTTTTTGTGCTCTGATCTTGCTTAAACTTGCTATGAATATACATCCGTTTTGATCTGATAAAGTTCACTACTCGTGAACTTATGTTTAATCTCTTGATCTGAAATTTATATGTATTATGATGATCTGTTTATCTGCTGAACTTATAGTCTTTGATCTTCTTAGAAAAGTTTTGTCATCATCAAAAAGAGGGAAAATTGTAAGGAACATTATTAAGATTTTAATGAATGACAAAGCATGTAATAGAATAGGAGCCTAGATCCAGTGTATTAGATGTTGTTGTAATATTCCTTAGATTAGGATAAGGAGGCTTGAAGATCGAAGATTAGAAATTGAAGATCTTGCTGTACAAAACCGTGAAGACAAAAATAATACAGCAGGCTGCTTCGGATAAGATGCGGGTTGCGAACTGATAAAGGATACTGAGATAAATGAAGAGGATACTGAAGTATCAGGAAGCTCCAGCTACCTAAGAAGTAGCGGTTATCTCGAAGGATGCACTCAAAAGTTTACGGTAGGAACAAGCCGCAGTTATAACCAATCAAGCAATGCCACGTAAGAAAAAGCAAAAAGGGGAGTCTGGAGAAATGACAGACTAGGACGGCCACTGCAGTCTCTAAGTGACGACCTGAGCAAACAGTGTACGATCAAATCAAGGAATGTCCCGTCACTCCAAAAAGGCAGCAGATCAAATTTTCTCTCCAATGGACAAAATTCAAATGACCTATAAATACAAGAAGACTGGGACTTGGAATGCACCTGAAACTCTCGCAATCAAAACATTCAAGATATACACTGCAGATCAGTTACAAACACTAAAAGAAGTTTCAAGTCCAGTCTAAGCAGCAAGCTATCCTCAGCTTAAAGAGCTCAACTGTTTTAACCTTGCTGCCTGTGTTACTAGAGTTTTATTCTCTTTGTTAGACTGTGTGGAGTTGCTTGATCAGAGGGTGTGTCTGATCAAGTATTTTCGCTCTTAGTAGAAGAGCAAGAGTCCTGTGTGGGCTAGAGGTTCGCTCTTAGTGGAAGAGCAAGAGTCATATGTGGGCTAGAGGTTTAGTCACTGTGCAGTAACCCTGTGTGGGAAAGACTAACAGTTCTCGTTAGGTTTAGGTTGTCTAAACGAGACTTGTGTAAATCAACCGTTTTACCTAATGAAGGTCCCTCCTTGTGTAGGAGAAGAGAGGACGTAGAAGGATTACTCCACCCTCAAACCTCTATAAATTGTTGTGTTATTTACTGTTGATTATCTTGGTTACAATATTGTATATCTGAATCTATCTACTGCATATCATCTCCAAGCAAAGTCACGATTTCAGAAAACAAGTATTGTTTTGAAAAAGTATTTCCGCTGTGCATAACACTCTTTTGTTTTAAACTTAAAGGTAACTGCTCAAGCAGCGACCTTCAAAGTAAGATAATCTGAAAAATTGAGTAGACTTATTCACCCCCTCTAAGCCTACTACCACTTGGGACCAACACTATATAATCAGTAGAATAAACGAAGTTTTGTTCTTTAAAAGTAATCAATGTTGATATCAATATTTGAAGATATCCAGTAGTACTAAATTTGATATAATACACCATGACTATAAAAGGTTGGAAATATATATATTACTTGGAATATTTTATTATAAGAAGACTAGAGTTCATATCATGCATCATAATTTAATTAACAAGGCATTTAGATTGCTTCTCAATCAAATTCAATTAAAGTTAAATTGAATTAGAATGTGTATTCATACTGTTGTCGAGCTTCTTCTACCATTTTACTGCTATGTTAGAGTGTTGGTTAATATTTTTCTTTCATCTCATATTACTAATATGCCACTAGTCATAAAATATCTTTTGGCAGTAGATAAATCAATACTAAATGACAAAGAATCATAATCTTATAATCATTTACACGTACTATTAGAATCCAAAAAAAAAAAAGATTATCCATCAACCGCAAAGAGTAGTCCAACCCTCAAAGTCATTGCATATATTTTACTTAGAAGATGGAAGGGCTTAAAGATCAGTATTACTCATTTCCAAACAGTAACAAAGATACCTCAATTCATCACTTCACAAATCAAACATCTAAATATATCTAGGGTCGTGCAACTAATTCTAAAGAGAAACCTTAGAGGTTAATGCTACAGTAACAGATTATAATTATACTAACAGATTGATAATTCAAAGAGAAAATACCTTGCAGGAAAGACACGATTCTTTCCTAGGGCACCACTTAGGTTTCGGTAGAGACTCGTGCTGATAACGTGTTGTAAAATATGTTATTCAATGCATCTTTTCGTATGAAACAATACATGATCAACAATATTAAAAGTAACAAAATACAAAGAAGATAAAGATTGGGAATGGAGAAATTTTATTTTTTTTATATATTCAATCCTTTGAGAACAATATATATACATGTAATAGTATGAATTCCAAAATTCATGGAACATGAAGAGTTTATAGTAATGTCCACATAAATATATATTTATAACAACAAATTCACTTTACAATTGATCCTCAACCAATTGACAAATAATAATTTTGACTTGGTACTAATTGCCACCTTAATCATACCAGCTTCATACAATAAATAAAGTTCTAAAAAGAAAGCCGATGATCGAATTGAGGAGGGAGAGGCTTAATATGAAGAAAAATATCGATCTTCTAAACGAAAAAAAAAAAAACTCTCAATGACACCTTTGGTGGATCATACTTCTAAAACTATACAAACATTTAAAAATCAATATTGTGATATAATACGAGTATATAGGAACTGATTCCAAACATCAGGCAATCCAGGAAGGCACCAATGAATGCAATCGGCATAGGTGGCCGGGTCAGCCTGCTGCTCGGGCGTGAGCATTTGGCCCTGACGGATGGTGTGAACTGAGGTGTGTGCATCTTTTCGATACTCAGAGAGTTTGGTTATGTTGAGGAAATTAGTTGAAGTTTTCATGGACTTCGTCACGTTGGCTGCAATAACAAAAAGCCTATCATCTGTGCCCACATTTAGTGGCATAGATGTGTTGAGGATTGGGGTTGTCTCCTTAGCACATTTTATGCCATTAGGGTTCTCCCAATCCAAGCTCCTTCACATGATCAATCAAATTTATTAGAACCAAATTTTCGGACATGCAATATATTCTCAACACATGAATTGTGTGAATATAAAGTATGCAATAATTGAGTTTTGAGAACCCACAAAAATATAGTCAAACAAATAACATCTCTTGTATTAGAAAGGTCAATAATGGTGGGATATATGTGAGTGAAATTTCAAGTTGTGTAAATCTACAATCTTCATGATTTGAACTAATTTTTGTTAGACTCTGAATGCATAATGATATTCTGAATATACTAGTATGAGAGAGAAGATAAGAAGAATATATATTACTTGATATGAAGAGGAGACATGCTCATGAAAAAGACGTGAGTTCGATTAGGGTTCACATATTTGTCGACCCAATTGGCCCAAGTCCTCAACACCCTCTCATAACTCACTGCTCTGTCCACCTCATCATATTCCATATCGCCATTCTCAAACGATCCTCTTCTATATAAATTCAAAATGAAGAATAAATAGATAAATAAGATAAAATAAGTGAAGATATATATATTATCTTTCATCATTTTTGTCAGTATAATAAATATATGAATTTAGATTAATTTAAATATATAATATATTTTTGATGATCTTAATTGTAATATTCATATTAAATGTATCAAATTAGAATAATGGAAATGTATGTTTGAAGATTTCAATGATTTTAATTTTTAAACGTTTTTATGATAAAATAAAAATACAAGTGTTAATTCGTTATAAATTGATATTAAATGTAGAAATTAAAAATCATGCAAATGGAAATGTATTGTAAGTGTACTCATGGTTTACACATACAAAACAAAACCAAAAATTGTTATTATAAACTAAATAACTTCTTCATTTGAAATACACACATGTTTTATTTTATCCTTCTTATTGTATTATTTTATACACACATAGTTATCTTTTTTTCTTGGCGTATTTATACTTTTAATGGAGGTTGCATAATCTTTCTTATTGTTTTATTTTGTGCACACATAGTTGTCTCTTTTTTTTTTTTTTTGTGCTTTTCTTTTATGGCGTATTTATTTTTTCAATGGAGGTTGTCTAATCTAATGTGTTAGATTAGGGTACCGTGATTTTTTGGTTTTTTACAAATCATACATGATATATTGATTTATCAATTTCTTCATTTTTTTAATATTTTTATTGAAAATGTTAGATCAAGTTCAATTTTGGATTATTTTATTTAAATATATAGTAAGAGATAATTTTTGTGTATTTGATAAGCTGATATAACTTTTTATTGGATTCAGAATAAATGAGTTATATGTGTGTGTCCTGGAACGAGTATTTGATTACACTAAAAGAAAAATATATATATATATATAAAATATATAGATATATTTCATGCAACACCGGTACACTACTAGTAAACTACTAATTATTGAAGTATTACTTTTCAGTTTATATATAATCAATATAATATTAACCTACTTTTTTAATTTTGAAATAGAAAAAATTATTACTTTATTTATTAATATTGTTTCACTTATTACATATATATATATATGTAATGATAAAATTAAAATATTTATAAATAAATTTAGAGAAAATTAAATTTTAAGTGCACTAATGCATTTATCTTAATTACAGAAATACAATATCAGTTGTTTTGTTTTAGATGCATATAGTAAATATAATCAATAAAGATTGAAAAATAAATATTTCATACGTATCATCAATAAGCAAATTATGTATATAAATAGACACTGCAACTACATTTTAGATCATGTGATTAGGAAAATATTTTTTAAGAAAAAACATTTATAATATATATATATATATATATATATATATTCCTTACTCAAGATATATTGAAATTTTATATTACTTTCTTACAAAAACATATTTATTTTAATAGATACAGTGTATTACGTGACATTTATACCAGTGTGTGTATATATGAGAAAATTGGTTGTGATGAAAATAGACTTACAGAAGTTTGATGGAAAAAGTGTTCATCCACCAAATATATGTGTTGAAAACAAGGAAATCCACATTCTTCCAATGCTTGCCATGCTTTTTGATGGATTCAGGCATGATTATGCGGTTCAAAATGGTGTGCATTTTTGGATCATCTGAATTTGATTCCACCAAGAATGGGGCCCAGTAAAACTCCACCGTGGCATTGTAATCCTGCACATATAATCCAATTTCCTCTATTATTAACTTTTTCATTACCATCTATCTTATCTTATATTTTCTCAACCAATTTGCAACTACACAAATCCAATCATCTCTCTCTCTCTCTCTCTCTCTCTCTCTCTCTCTCTCTCTCTCTCTCTCCACATAAATCTGTATTATACTATTCCGTGATAGGTGGCTGATTAGAAATATATGCGTTTGGTAGTTGTAATTAAAGCAAAAGATGCGTACCCACTTTGGTCTAATTTGTTAAAGCAAATAGTGGAGTAAAGTGGAACAAGATTGTCCAATTTGTTAAATAATGACTTCTTAATAAACTCGTTATATTTCTAAAGTTTACATATAATTTCAAGTTTACATATATTATTAATGATGTTGAAATCGATGATGAGGCATTATTCACCACAGTATATATAATCCACCCATCTGATAATTATAACTAGTGGCCAATATGGAAATTATTTCTGGATTCTTTCTCTTGGACTAATCATTGATGAAATTGTTGGACTAAGTGAAGAGAGGTGGCTATTCAACCAAAATAAAGTATTAAATAGACAATTAAAAAAGGTAATATATAGCAATAATTAAGGCTTGAAAATTGAAAAAGATATAGACCTCAAGTTTGAAAATAGATAAAGAGCCGGTTTTGTTCAAGCTTTTCCTGCCGGGAGGGACAATGGATTGCAGCAAACAAATCATGGATTCCCATTGATTCCGATTCAATGAGTCCCCAACATACATCAGCCTCTTGTTCCTCAGTTTTTCAAGCAGTAATCTTGCTTTAAATCTAGAGAGAGAGAGAGAGAGAGAGAGAGATGAATGACATGTGACAGAATTACAGATATATATGATTCAATCTTGAATTAGTAGTAGAAGAGGAACTTACTTTGGCAAAGAACAATCTGTGGGTTGCCACTTCCATTGCTGATACAGAGAATCTTTTCTTCCATTTCTGAGACAAGTGACCTGCGATGTCAAGAATTCACATTCATCTTCTCTGTAAATGGGATAGGAAGAATTATCCAAAACCCATTTCCCTGTGAACAAATCGCACTCCTCTCCTGGGATATCAATCTCCTCTTCATCAATCTCAATCTCAATCTTCTTTTCTCCTTCTCCGACCTGCACTGTGCTCGTTGTGCTGTCCACCTTTTCTTGGAATCTTCTGGGGCCTGAAAACGGGAATTCTGCGATGGACCTGAAGTCCTCGTTGTACATGAAACAGCAGAAGAGGAAGATGGAAAAGACAACCACCAAAATGGAGAGGTTGCCGCTTTTCCGGGAGGCGATGACGGAGGGCTTCATGGCGGTGCCGCCGGAGAAGAGGCGGCCCGATGAGAATTTTCGGTGGAGCAAGGTCTGCATGATTGAGAGTTGAGAGTTGTGATCAAGAATTTAGAAAAAAATACAAGTGTATAGTACGAGGATGATGAGATGATTAATATTGACATGTTTTTGTTGTTTTTAATAAAGGAAGTAAGTGGTTTGTTAGGGAAATTAGAAATTGTTTAATGAGAGATGGATTTGGTGGGATGGAGAGATGTCTTCAAGAAACCAACAAGCTGGTTGATAGTGGCAGGAAGCTTGTCTTTCTCAGATGCTCACTTCTGATCATCTCTTTTCTAACTACTGCTACTTTTTCTACTCTTACTAGAGAGAGAGAGAGAGAGAGAGAGAGATGAGTCATGTGAAAGATTACTCCTTTTGCTTTAGTTGGTTATCATCTTTATTTTTGGAAAATATAAAATAAAATATATTCACCCTCATTTAATATTTTTAATTCGTAATTAAGTTAATCAACAAATTGCAAAGTTATTTAACAATTCTTTTTCATGCTTTTTGGTCTATATATGATTTCTGTTTATGTACTTAAAATTAATTTCAGGCCTTGAGACTATCTTTCAGATTTATTTCCTAGATTCTCAAAAGAACTTCAAAATTGTAAATTTTCTGATTTCAAAATTCTCAAATATTTTATAAATTTTGTTGTCAAGCTTTTTAAGATTTTATCTTTTTGCATGTTTAGATATCTAACATAACATTTTTTATTTTTGTAAATGAAATTTCTTATTTTATTATAATCTATACTATATATAAAATGAGAAAATTGATGATTGTTACTAATTTTCTATTCTCCCTCCCAAACTATCAAGTATCAACCAATAGAAAAAAATGTAAGAAGAAACTTGTATAGATTTTGGTGAAACAAAATCCGCTGTAAGTATTAGGACTTTAGATTATCCCATTTTCGTTTCAATAAGTAGCATACTTAGAGATTGTGAAACGTTCTACGGCTTTAACCGCTGCACGCTGCAAGCAACATGGAAATGAATAAGTCTACTTACAGCGTGCTATACTTAGAAGGATTTTCAAAAGAAAGTATGTAGTTGCGTGTTTTAAAATGCAACAACTTGTGTAGGGCAACACCCCCGATAAGTTGCAGCAACTGAAGTCACATGCAGAAGATTGACAAGGCTCAAACTTCATAGGTTGTTGCATGTCAAAGAATATATGAGGAAACATCAAGATTTCAGTGTTACTGCAGTTCGATCACAGACAGTTATGCAAAGCGACAAATACAATGTGGAACGGGCCAACGAGGAGCCGCCACCAGCGCCTGGGACAACTGCAGAAACTGCAACAGATGACAGTCGCATTTAATGAACCGCAACATGGAGACAACAACATAACAACAACATCTATACAAACCGCAGGTACACATTAAATGAACTGTACCCTAGGAGATATGAAGATCAAGGAGTCAACCAAAAAGAGATCAACATGGACAATATGAAGATCAAAATTGGTGTGACCAAGAGAGGAATCTGATGAAGACACGTGAAATGTGCTTCCTTCAACGAACACATTTCACCACCTATAAATAGAGGAAGAGTGGAGGTGAAGAAGATAACTGGAAAATTGAAAACTGCTAAGAGCTCTCACTTTCACAATCAGGAGCTTGCAGCAGAATCTAAGCATTCAAAGATCAAAGCATTATACAATTCGCTCAACCTAGAAGCAAGTCCTCAACAACTAGCAAATCCATTGAAAACTTAGGTTCACCATAGTTGGAGATTTATTTTATTCTTTAACCATTACAGGTGAAGGGAAATATAAATTTTATTACTTATATATTTTGATATGAAATTGTTGAATATAATAAATAAATAAATTTATTGAAGATTTCAACTATTTAGTACTCGCGTGACATACCATCATAAAATTTAAATATTTCGAATTTTATTTGAAATTTGTTAAATAATGAAAAAAAATAATGCTCCCAAATTTAGATAATATTTCAATCTCAATTGATATCCGTGTGATGTATGAGAAGAAATTTAATCAAAAATACTTTAATTTAATCTACTAATCTTATAATATACGAAATTTAAAGATTTCTTATTTTTATCATACACTATTCGACTATTCTAAAAATATTATTGGTTACAACTAGCTGAAAAAAATTATTCAAATATATGTTCAATAATTTATTCATAGTGAGTGGAAAATGATTGTAAGATATAATTAATTCTCGATAATATTTCAACCTCATTTGCTACTAGTGTAATGCGGCAAAAAAATCTCAAGCGTTAGTATTTTTTAAAATAAAAATTGTGATTATGAAAATAATACAATTTTTCAAAGTTATATCAATTTAATCTATTACTCATATGATTTACCAATTTCAATTGTTTTTGTTTTCAATCATTATTGTATTAATTGGTTTTGTCACAATTTTCCTGAAAAAAACTTATGCAACCCAAAAAACTTATTCATAATGAGTGTAAAAATAGTACTAAAACTTTTATATATTACTCCAAAATAAAATTTCTAAATTTAACATCCCATTAAAAAATCTATATAATTATTTCAAGAAAAACCTTAAAATGAAATTTTATATATATTATAGAAAATACTATTGAAATCTTTCGGAATAGCTCTGAACTACCACCGAAACCTCCACATTTTAAAATCTAAATCTAAAATCATGAAACTATAATATATTAATAGGAAAAATATTTTATTGTTGTTCATGTAATAATGAATTTCATGCTACCATAATAATGTAATTTTAGATATATTTGTTTTAATCATGAGGGAAAAAATTAGTTGGGGTCCCAAGTGGTTCAGAGGTCCAAGTGGGGGAATGAGTCTCTATCAATTTTCCGATTTACTCTAGCTATCTTAAGCAAAACTGCTGCAAGTTATCGTTGCTTGCACCAATCTACTCAGTATTCTACTTGTAACACTATGTGAATGCTGCAACTTAACACTTCAGAGTTTTATACGCAAAATAAATGTAAAGATAGAGTTTCAGCTAAGAGATAACCTTTAACTAGGAAGTTAGAAGGATAGTAATGTAAAGCACAAAGAGCATGCAATAAAGCCATAAATATAAATGCAGCAAAATATAAAGCGGTAAATGCAACAAATTAAAAACACAGGGCTTATAGAGGTTCGAATGTGGTGTAATCCTTCTATATCATCTCTTCTTCGTCACAAGGAGGAAATCTACTAAGCTATATTTGATTTAAAGTACTTCTTCCTAACAAATTTTGCCTAAGGAACAACCTACTAAGGTTCTTACTCTTACTTAGGTTTCAGCAACCAAACAGGTTACACCCACACAAGGATTTGTCTAACCCATACAGGGTATTATCCTTCTACAGGACTCAAACACACAACAACGATATAATTTCTATCAACTGTGGACACTTAAAACAATCCACGCATACAACATAAAAGGTTAAAGAATGTAATGGTTTCTTCAAATTGTATGAAGCTAAGTTCAAATGATCTTCTTGTTGGTTGAGGAGTTGCTTTGAGGTTGAGTGACTGAAAAGCACTTTGATCGTTGAAAGCTCTTAAACTGCTGTAAGCTCGAGAGAATATTTGTGTTTTTGCAAGTCTTTTAATAGTTTCTTGAGCTTCACTCTTCCTCTTTATATAAGTGTAAAAGTGTACTAGTTGAAGGTAGCACAGTTCATATATGTTCTTATCTTTAGTCCTCTTTGCTACTCCAATCTTGATTATTAATCTTTAGTCATCCTTCTTGATCTTCTTGGTCAGCTTGTTGATCCTCTTGATCTTTAGAGTACAGCTCCATTAATGTGCAGATGAAGTTTTTATGCTAAGTCGTTTTCTTACATTTGCATTGCCATTAAGGTGGTTGTCCATCTTGTCTCAGCTTTTCCAGTCAGTTCCAGACGTAAGTGGTAGTACCACATTGATCCTCTGTACCTTGATTTTGTCTCTTTCTTCAACAACCTGATTTGAAACTTGACTCATTGCAGTGATAACTTTGTGTATTCTCGTAGTAGACTTGCAGCAACTTTCATTGATCATGTTCGTCCGAAGTGGTAGAAGGTTTTTTTTTTTTTTTTTTAGGGCGGGTGAATAAACCTTCTCTGATTTTTCAAATCCAAATTTGTGTAAATCACAATAAGTTCATAACAAAAATAGCCTAAAGGTTGGAAAACATGTTGAATCAGTCGCGGTGACATACATAGAATAGTTTTTCATAGTTTTATTAAGTTTTCAAGAATGAAGATTATTCGAAAAATCAATATACTAAATAAACTAGGTTTTTATTCATCTGGTTATAGGAAAATTTGAACCCATCTTTTAGACTATGTTATTGTACTTAATACTACCTCCGTCCCAAAATAAATGTCGTTTTAGAAACTAAAATTTGTCCCAAAATAATTGTCGTTTTCGTATCCAAAAAATATTTACATACAATATACCAAATATGCCCCTATTTACACATCTAAAATTAAATGTGTTAAAGAGATAAAAACTCATCATTAATTAAACTTAAATAGAGGTAGATCGGACTTTATATCACATTCCTTAATTTATGTGCAAAAGGCTAAAACAACATTTATTTTGGGACGGAAGTAATAATATTTAATTTAGTTTGTTTTCCGAAATTATTCCGTGTATTAGTTTTATTTATTTATGGATTATGAATGTTTGACGATATGCCTCGTTGATTGCTTTATACGTCTGGTGCTAAAATATATAGATGTTGGTCATTCATAATTGCTACATTAATTGCTACATTAATTAATAGGAACTGATGATTTCAATATTCATGGTAACACAAGTTAAAAGTTGAATGAGTCGAATGTTTCATATATGACGTCCTGACATTTAATTTTGTTGGTAAATTAAAGTTAGTTGTGTATCAAATGGTGTCAATTAAGATCATATCTTTAATTGGATGCATGTAAGAGATGACATGAACTTATCAATATTTAAAGTCTGGAAATTTCGGAGTAAATTGAATTAACATTATATGCGATGAACGGTGGAAGAAAGATCGGATGATGATGACTGATCCATGAACTCAATGAGCTTTCATTATTTGGTTTTCCCATATCTTATTATTTGTTTTGGTTATCTTTTTTTTTTTTTTTTTGGAAGGTGTATATATTATTTATAGGTAGAATTCGAACAAACTTCTCCAAAATGTACCCAACAAACTCTATAGGTTCCATCCAAATATAGGGGCTAGCATAAGAACAAGAAATTGATGCAATAGCATGGGCAATCTCGTTGGCTTGCCTCTATACAAAGCATACTCAAACTTGAATAAAAAAATTTAAAAGATCTTTACAAGATGAAATAATACTCCCAAACTCTAAATCAGTGTTCTCATCAATATGCATTGCATTATCCACCACAATCTTCGAGTCCATTTCAAAGATAATATGTGTAAGGTGTATACCTTTGATCCACGATAGAGCTTCCAATAAGCTCATACACTCTCCTTCCTAAACATTTAAAACACCATTGAAGGTTATCGATCGGTACACTACAAACACCCCAGAGTCATCCCTTACTAATTAATTTAGTTTTTGTTTCTTTATAATCAAACACCCCTATTTATCTGATACATTACCACATAATTTATTTTACTTCTTTATGCGGGATGAACTCTAATTCACTAGTATTACAACTTTGATACGATTTGCTATATTAAAAAAGACTGCGATTACCCCTCTATACTGTTCCTTACCCCCTGCTTATAGTCTTTCTATAGGGCAAAGGATATGATAGTCTTTCTACTCCTTCGTACACTTGGCCTAGCCTCTTCCGAGGCCACGATATCTTCTCCATCCTAGTACTGCACCTCATATCCACTCTATAAGATATGTTTCTTGTCCATCACTCCATGCCCCGTCGGCTATCATGTCGACCACCACGTATGCCACCATGTCGGCTGCCACATCATGCTGCCACGTCTTCCTATCCACATCAACTCCTCCCCCTGATGCGTTCGAGTAGATCTGGTGTGGCAGAACTTGTCAGAATAATATTTGTTTAGTTTTTATGAGACATAAACTAATACTTGTAATAAGAACGTAGAGTACCCCATTTTCTCACACTGTTTAAGTGAGCTAGTTTAATATAGAGAGGTTGCTGATCGAATACATCGCGAACAATGGCTAAGGCATGAAGGTCACTACAACAACCTCTGAAAGTTACTCAACATCGTAGACTTAGGAGCCTACAGACAGGATCCACATAGAATGTTGTCTATACAAAGACCAAAAACACACATCAATGATTCTTTTCTATCAACTATGGACACCAAAATTAAAACAACCTACACACACAGTAATATAAATGGTTATAAAAAAATTCTCCAACTCTGGTGAAGCAATAACACTCCAAAGATCTTCATTGCTGGAATGTTTTGCTTCTAGGTTGAGTGAGGAACTGAAAACACTTGATTTCTATTAAGCTTGATGATCGTTGTAAGTATAGATTCAATGCGCGATCCTAGTGTTCTCTCTTTAGTTAGAGTTATTTCTTGTTTATTTGATGTTGGTCCGAGGGATTTTGTTCCATACAAATTCTGACTTCAACATTTTGGCGCTAGAAGGAGGGGGTGATTGTCTATCGATCAAACGACATACACACCTTAATCTCAAACCAATGACTAGTGAGGAGGATTTTATTACACCACCGGTCCAGATACACTGGGTCCCTGGCGGCCATCAGGCACATGCCCAGGCCTCTAATCAGGCCACAGGAATACCTATAGAGGGGATAATCACGGCCAACGCTGGTCCACAGAATCTAACCAAGGTATGATGACGACAGAGGATATCAAGTCAATGATAATGTGGTTGGAACATCAGTTTTTCTCTATATTTGTTGCAAGCTGCTGTAATCTATCGTTGCTTGCAGTAGTTTAACAGACTCGTGTTCAACTTACAGTAAACTGGTTGCCACAGCTTTAAACTTAGAGTATATGCACAACGAAATTGTTTAAATAAGGTTTCAGCAAATATATACTAACCCTTTTAATTATAAAGTTAATGTGCTAGGTCACAGATAAGCACTTAATAAAGCTATAAACATTCATGCAGCAGATATAAGAAATGTATGCTGAAAGCAGTAAAGAAACACAAGCTTTATAGAGGTTCGAAGGTGGTGTAACTCTGCTACGTCCTCTCTTCTCCTTCACAGTGAGGATATCCACCAGGAAGATCACTATAGATTTACAGGACACTTTTTTCTAACTACAATCGATCTAAGGATGAACACAGCCTTAAAGTGTTTAGTAGGAAAAGAGTCCTGTAAATCTAAACTTTAGTGGATATCCTCCTTGTGACGGAGAAGAGATGACGTATAAGACTTACACCACCTTCGAACTTCTATAAAAGCCTTTGTGTCTTATTTACTGCTTTCAACATACATACCTATATCCTGCTGCATGCATATTTATGGCTTTTTGTTTATTATCTTATTTGTGAATCTAGCATTTTAATTTGTTATTAAAAGTGTTAGAATATTTTACTGATCTATCTATTATTAACAAATTCCGCTGTGCATAACTCTGAGTGTGAAACTACAACAACCAATTTGCTGCAAGCAGATCGCTAGAACTGTTAAGTTGCTGTAAGCAGTAATAGCTTTCAGCAGCTTGCAGAGAATAGATAAGAAAAGCGAAGAAGAAGAGATGTTCATTCACCCCATCTGTACCTCTACATCCACTTGGGACCAACAGAGTGGATTAATTTGCTCGTTTAGAATAGTTAATAGTTAATTTGCTCGTTTAGTTTGTTTAGTTAATTTGCTTAGTTGCTCGTTTAACTATTTTAAATGCAAATGCAAATATTTTAGTTTGTTTAGTTAATTTGCTTAGTTGCTGGTTTAGTTTGTTAAGTTAATTTGGCTTGTGAACTTATTTAATTAAATCTGGCTCGTTTAATTTGAGATAATTTGGCTCGTTTAATTATGATGTTATTGAGATAATTTGGCTCGTGGACTTATTTAATTAAATTTGGCTTGTTTAATTTGAGATAATTTGGCTCGTTTAATCTGACATAATTTGGCTCGTTTAAATAAGTCCACGAGCCACTTTAATTTAATTATCACCCTAACTTATTAAATTTAATTAGAGTGGCTCGTAGAATGTATTTGAGATAATGTATTCTGGAAATGTTTGTTTGGCCATTTTCTGCTATGGAAGACCGACAAGGAGTCTTGCAAGTCGTTTCTACACGTCCTCATGTCACGTGAGGTGCATTGTCAGGCCATCCCTATAGACGATAGATGGTTTGCTATAGGGCTAGACCGACGTATTTGCAGTTCGGGAAGATGGAGTTTGCCCTTATCACTGGTCTAAAGTTCGGTGAATCCACTTTCGACCTAGCAGCAGGGGATCACACGCCAGCAGAGGGGGCAGTGTACTATAGAGTCCACGTCGATTCTTCTCGGGTCACAGTTGCTCAGCTCTGTGATCGATTCAGAAGCGGCGAGTTTAGTGATAGCGCGTATAACTCTATCAAGATTGCCAAGATATTGATTTTGCACTTGATTCTGCTCAGGTTGGACGCCGGGAAGACTTATCCTGATATGTGGGTTTGGGACCTGTTCGAGCATGAGGATCTTTGGGAGAGCTTTCCATGGGGAAAGATAGCTTTCTCACCCTGCTACACTACATCGATAAGCTACCGATGACTTTGCCTGTTTGTGCATCCGTGCCAAAAAATGCACTTCTATAGGTTCTTAAGAGCCCTGCTGGTACGTATCTTTAATTTTATACGAGGAATTACTTGATAGTCGACTGATTTTCTAATAAACGTTGTTTGCTAAAAAAAAACTATCTATTTGTCCTCTTCAGTTATGGGCATTCGAGGCGATCCCCAGGACGTCCAGATATGCCAGTTACATATTGAACACGACACTATATATGCCTAGGTGTATGAAGTGGGGATTGATGAGGTCCGAGGTCGATGTTACACACATTTTAGATGACGAGGTAGTTTACATAAATGTCCAAAGAAATGTATATTACAATTTAAATAATTATTACTACTCACATATGGGCGGTTTGTGTGTTATATAAACTCACTAGGCCATAAAGTGTTCTGGAGTAGCCGTACTGGAGTGGATGGATGACGATGTATTATTGGGAGTCCAGGTCGTCCAGCACCGACGTGGTCGTCGTCCTACACATTTCGCTTCATCTATGGTAGACACTGATGATGTCAGTCGATCGAGAAGACATACAGTCCGGATAGGCAGAGCACCAACGGCCAGTGTTCGGGCAAGCCGTTCGAGGGTTAGCACCTGTACGGATGTGCGCCCTACAGTGGATGATGAGGATGGTGACGACACATCACCACAACCTTTCAGAGGATCACCCATTCCAGCCCCCTATTGCTCATAGGTTCCCAGATTCAGATTACAAGTCGCAGGGCGTAGACCATGCACAGAGTTCAGGGGTAAATGACGACCTGTTCACCTGATTAACAGGATGGCTGCAGGAGGACAACGATCAACGCGATCGAGCTCTTCACGAGCATGTCACAATGGAGACCCATCGTCTGGACTCACTGATTCCTAGTATGATCCAGGCTCAGCTGAAGGCGTGGACCGACTCAATGGGGCATGGGATCGGACGACATGATGCATCTGCTTACCAGTACGAGACACCAGCACACACTGATAGATCTGTTCCACTCGGTTCGAACCAACCTTTGGCCGTACCCATTGACCTTCAATCGTACTCAGGGGTGAGTGGACCTTCATGCGTACCTCCTATCATTCCAGAGATGGGCCCTGTTGGACCTGCAGTTCGACAGAGAGAGCCATCTGCTGTTGTACACAACCCGTTTTTAGCGATCGAGCCGACTAGAAGAACGTGGCTCAAATGGATAGACTTGAAGGCATACAACTTAGGTGAAGACGATAAGGTCATCGGGTAAGCATTCAGTTTTCATTCGAAGACATGGAGCTACTTGCACCCTATGTGCGAGGGGAGAAACCGAGGTGCAGGATTCCACCAGGTACTGATGGGTACGATTTTTCATTGTTCAAAGAGAAGTTGTGCTACCGGCAGGAGGATAGCCACTCATGTGGTGTGTGGGCGTTGATGTCTGTTGAAAGTGGGCTGTTATGGGAGTGGCCAAGGAAGACAGTTCAGAAATATAAGACGCTCGATGCCCTTCGGAAGTGGGTAGCCTTAGTGATTTATAGGAATTCCACGGACGATGACACTTGTCCTCTTGATTTTTTTGACTAGTTTGGTTCACATAGAATATGTTATTTGGTTGAAATGACTTTGAGCAAATTGAAACATAGTTAGTACATATTTGATCAATTAGTCTATTACATCTATTACACAACATCATGTTCCCTACTCAAATATATAGGGCACCTTCTTTTTGTGTGTGCTTCTGACCCACAAATAGAACATTTTTTCTTTCTTCTTGTCTTTGTTCCACCTTGGTGGGCGGTAAAGTCACCTTCCTCGTCTAGACCATCAACATTGTCATACTGAGTGGAAGGGGGAATGTACTGAGAATATATGGTTACGTTATGACCTGATTGACCACAACGAGTGCACAACGTCACCCTTTTTCATTTCAATCCCGATTGTTCACCAGTTGAAGGATTCGCTTGCCTCTCGATCTACCGGCCTTTCTTGGTTGATTTGGTGCAAGACAAACAAATTTACGAACCTCATCATCAATAACCCATTCTGTCGGGTCGGGCATAGACAGAACTTCACCAGCCTACATCCCTCTCAACCAGTGGGTCGTGTAATAAGGGACGGCATATGAGGCAACCGACTCCTTAGCAATGCTAAGGTCAAAACCAAGACAACCAATAATCTGATTTTGTATGCCAAAAATATTTTTCAATATAATAATAATTTGCCTAAAACTATTTACGACCTGATGGCCGTACATGCATGCGCGCATGGAATCAACTCGGTTTGAAAAAACATACAACTGCACACATTATCACTAAGGCCCACCAAAAATATTTTTCGCTCATCTGTGACCTTGAACTTCCCTCGTCCCATCCTTTGGATCTCCATTGCTCGTCCCTGCCGCATGTGGTCGGCTAATCTATCGTGCACAGACTTCGTGAAAGTGTGTTCCCACTCTTCAGCCCCCTCTCTCCTCTCAGCAAACCATTTTTCAATAATCCTTCGAGCAGCCTCTAAGAAGGAGCAAACGAGCAACTTTCTTGCCCACACGATACGAGCATTCCATGACTCAGCAGCATTGGAGGTCATGATCTTCGAAGGGCATTTAACACAGGACCACCTGATAGGGTTAGCTTTTTTCAAGCTGTCAATCGCGTCTTCGTTTCCACTGTCGTTGATCAAAGACATGTACCTTTGGATAAATCAACTGTAATCAGACACTTAATATAGATATGAATGTATTGAAAAGAAAGTAATCCGAAATGGAACTTCGATATACCTATCAAATTCAACTTCCTCGTAAAAGTATTCAGCCTTATGGAACAGTCCGACCAAATGTGATCCATACTTAGCTAGATTCTGCTGAAGATGGAAACAACAAAGACCGTAGGTTGTTTCAGGAAAGACATGTTCTATGGCATTATCAATGCTCACATGTTGATCAGAGACAATAACCTGGTCATCTAGGCAACCAAATGACTTTAAGCAAAAACCATGTCCAAGATTTATCGTTCTCGACACTTTGTATCCTAATTCCAAGGGGAGAAATTTGATCACTTCCATCTTTTATCACGGCAACAAATCCAATCCCTTTGTACTGTCACTTCAAGTGGCAACCATCCACAACTATAACAGGTCTTGAACACTGCTGAAATCCGACAATGGATGCACCCAACGTAAAAAACACGTACTTGAATTTCCCATCCCTTTGAGTGTCTAATGCAGTATATGTACCTGGATTACGTTCCTTCAATACCTGTAAGTAAGCCGGAAGCATGCTGAATGATGTCTTTGGATCACCGTATGCACTTCTCATTGCATGCCGTTTTGCACTAGCATGCCTATAACTCAGACTCAATCCATGTCGTGAGTTCATTTCTCGAATGATGTCCCTAGGAGCGAGATCAGACTTATCTTTTCGGAGCCTCTGACCAAAATAATCTCCAATCAAAGTGGACAGAAGTCTGCAGGGAGCACTAGCATTTACCTCATATGAACAAGTATGAGGCAGGACAACTTTGGAGATTTTCCAAATACCATATTTTTCTGAAGCAGCCAGAACGAAGGGATAATTTTTTTAATGCATTTCATGCACCATCGGTGTTTGTCCGAGTGGTCCACACAGAATTCGATTTGATTCTCCAAATGATAAATCCCACCTGCATTCTTCAGTTTAACCTTACTACCAAACGTCGGACCTTTTTGCAGACCTTGTGGAGCTTGCTCAATCTCTAAAGAAGCAGTATGCTCAAATGAAGGTAAGTCTGGAATATACCAATCGACTCTCATTATGTCAGAGCAGAATTGCTCATATGCTTCTCGTTGCTCCTTATCCAACTCTGCCTCAACATTTTCATCTAGGACAAAGTCATCTTCTTCATTGTTTGGATTTATGAAAATATATATATATATAAACTTTTGTTAATCACGATACATATACACAAATTTATATATGTACTCACAAAACATGATTACATATTCGATGATCATGGTCTTCTTATTCTGGTCCATATTCGTGTGTCGGTTCTTCAATTTCATCAGTTGGATTCAGATTCAGGTCCAAAAAGTTAACATTACTATAGTTAACACGTCCAGACGGCGATGACCAAGGTTCCCACTTGTAGTCAACACGTCCAAATGGGGATGGCCAAGGTTCCCACTTTTCATTTGAAGACGTTCCAACACATGTGTCGTCTAAGCCTCATGTTGAAAAAAAATTATGGGTCATCGTGTAGCCCTAACGGAACATTTGATGAATTCAAATTTCCCACGTCGTCAGTGAACAGATTAAAACATTGACCACCTCGATTATACTCCTCATCTACTGAACTTGGTTGTTCACGATAAGAGGATCCACCTGATACTCCAATGTCCATCCTTTTCAACGACACAAAAGAACAGAAAGTCCATCGTATTCTGAAAAACAATGTTGCAAATCCAAATCATTCTTGGATTTTTTCCTCTTCAACCTTCAATTCGTTTCCACTAGAGCATGGATCAAATACCCCCAGCAATTCATGTCCGCAAGCACGACCCTGTGAATTGAAATCAATAAATCCTGATATATAAAACATTCAAGATTAATTAGTGTCTGACTACCATTTACATATTGAAAATAGTGGAGATTTATGTGCAACCTTAAATATTAAGGGTTTCACGAAATTCACCTTATTTTCGTGAAACCCTAAATTTATGGGGTTTCACGAAAATAGTGGTGATTTTCGTGAAACCCTAATATTTAGGGTTTTACAAAAATCACGTTATTTTCGTGAAGGGCAATTCTATACACACCCCATCTATACACATGAAAATTAAAATAATAAAAAAAGGAGTATGTGTATAGATCGGGTGTGTTTAGTATTGCTTGGGGTGTGTATAGAATTGTCCTTTCGTGAAACCCTAAATTTTATGAGGTTTCACGAAAATAGTGGAGATTTTCGTGCAACCCTAAATATTAGGGTTTCACGATTATTTCAACCTTTTTGTGAATACCTAAAATCTTTCGAGAAACCCTAAATGTTTTCGTGAGACCCTATTGAAATACTAATTCTCGATTCCAACCCTAATTATACGCTATTTGTTTTGTGAAACCTAGCAATTCAAACTGTAAACCCTAAAACATAGAATACATCACTAAACTAATATCTACAATAAACAGCTACATCAGTTAAACTTTAATATTCAAATTTCAAGTTGTAGACTTACTTGATTCGATTCTTGAGGAACAGATGAGGTGTTACACAAGTGCGGAGGGAGCAAAATTTTCAAATCAATCCTCTTCAGAAACTATGGAGGAAATTTTACGGAATGGGAGGAAAATTTTCAAATCAATCCTCTTCAGAGACTATGGAGGAAATTTTACAGAATGGATGTAAATTTTTGTGGAATGGGTGGAAATGTGAATTTGAGTAGGTGAAATTTTTAAATGGATGTAGATGAAAATTTTAATGAGTCTCGTGAATGAATGTATGATCAAAGTAAGTAAAAGTAAAATAAAAGTAAAGTAAAAGTAAAAGTAAAATAAAGTAAAAGTGAATAAAACAAAACTCTGACAAATACATCACTAAAAAATATCAATCATTTAGTCAAAGAGTTAGTCTCCTGTGCACCAGTTGCACGGATCTGTGATTCGTGCAACTGGGCCGCGCGCGGGCTGGGCTGGCCCGCCCAGCCCATGCCTCTTTACTTATTTCGCGTATTTTGGTCGTTACTCTCACGTTATGTTAGGGTTACTTTCGCATTATGTTAGGGTTACCTTTGCGTTATGTTAATGTGACCCCATATCCAGATTTCATACCCTTAGTTTAAAACCACTAAACTAAAATCTTAATCATACCCTCATGTTATGTTAAAGTTACCCTTATGTTATGTTAGAGTTACCTTCATGTTATGTTAGTATTACCCTCGTGAGGGTAACACGGGTAACACTAACATGACATGAGGGTAACTCTAACATAACATGAGGGTAACCCTAACATAACATGAGGGTATGACTGCCTGAGCGAATCTTGGTGGGTTTGAGCGCCCACCAGGGTAACACGGGTGACCCTAACATAACATGAGAGTAACCCTAACATAACATAAGGGTAACCCTAACATAACATGAGGGTATGACTGTCTGAGCGAATCTTGGTAGGTTTGAGCGCACCCACCAGGCGCGTGAGAGCGCGTTGGGGCGCGTAAAAACGTGCGTCAGAGGTGCGTGGGGCAGGTCGACCCGGGTGCATGGATCCTAGATCCATGCACCAGTTGCATAAAATATTTTGCCTTAGTCAAAATACCAATCATTTTGTCAAACGTGTGTATTTGTATACAATAACTTATCTTTGTGGGTATTTGAAAACAATCTTTTATATGAGTGGGTATAATAAGTTTGTGTTATATTTCTTTGGGTATTTGGCTCGTTTAAAAATTAATATGGCTTGTAAATAATTTCTCGTGGACAATAGTTAAATATGAGTGGCTTGTTTACAATTATTGTAACTATTATTTACAAGCCATTGTAACTCAAAAATTTTAACTATTATTTACAAGCCATTTTTTAACTATTATCCACGAGAAATTATTTACAAATAATTATTGGTAATGATAGGTATCCAGAATTTGGATATCTAGAAATTGAAATTAAATAAAAATTAATTAGCAAAGTACATTTAAGCTCTTATTGTTTTTTTCTACTAAAATAGCGCATCATAACGCCTAAATAGCACATCATAACGCCGCGTAAGCACATTTCTCCATGTAATTGAAATGGAAATTAGGCAACATAATTATTATTTAGTGGAGCAATATCAAGATTAAGTTGTTGTGTAACATAATGATTAAGCTATTTCAAGGCATATACCTATTCACACTCAAAATCTGATAAGATTCATATTGGGATAAAGGATAATCCATTGACCACTTATCAATGAATGTTGATGGGGTGGCTAAATGATCGGCTGATTTGTTTGAGATTTTGGTAAAATAATCGGTTGATCCATTGAGATTTTTTGATTTATTGAGATTGTGAAGAGAAAAAATCAGATATGGTATCGTGAAGAGTTAAAATTTTTGATTTATTGATTTTTTTTAATTTATTGAGATGTGAAGAGGAAAAGTCAGATATGGTATCGTGAAGATTTAATTTTTTTTTATTTATTGACTTTTTTTTATTGAGATTTGTAGTGTTAAATTTTCAATTTTAGTTTGATATAAAATCGGAAGAGATTCTTTATGATTGGGAAATATGATATTTGAAAATCGAAAATTTAAAAAGGTAGTTAACAAAAAAGGAAAAAATCAGATATGGTATTAGGGTTGTAGGCAAAAACTTATATACCCCTGGGGCACATAAGGGCACAGATTTAGGTGTTATATATATACTCTTCAGGTGTTATATATATACTCTATAGGTGTTATGTTTCCTGGTGTTATAAATATATTTTTCAGGTATCATATGAATATAAGAATATATATGTGATACCTATAGAGTATATATTTAACATCATATGATGATTAATTTGGGGGCGTCATGCCCCTGGAGCACACAAGTGTCACTCTAGGGTTGTGTATTTGAGAGTGAAAATAATCATGCAGTTTCTTGAAAGTTGTTTAGAACATCTCCAACAGTGCGCCATCAGAATTTGATGGCGCCTGTTTTCATCTCCAACAATAAATCTTTTCTCTGCGCCATCTCATATTAACAGCTGGCTTTGCGCCAACTATCCACAGGTCAAACCTTGCGCCATCTTTTTTTTTTTTTCTTATTTATTTATTTTGTTCATTTTATTTTCTTATTTTATTTTATTTTTAATTTCTTTTTCTATATTCTTACTTTGTATTCATTTTTTTCTTATCATTATTTATTATTTATTTTATTCTTTTTCTTTCCTTATTTTATTTTGTTTTTAAGTTCTTTTTTATTATTTTTACTTTGTATTCATTTTTTCCTCATTTTTTATATTAAGTGCTATTATAATCATTCCGATTTTGGAAAAAAAAATACAATACAACATATTAATAAATACATATAATATCTAGACATTAAACTAATTTTAATACATGTTCAAATTTAAATCCATCCTTGAAGCCTTGTTGTATCATTAAATCTTTTGCACATTGTAGCTGTATATATAAAACAATATTAAAATTAATAATATTATTATAAAAAATTAAAATATATAAAACAATATTAAAATTAATAATATTATTATAAAAAATTAAAATCATTTAATATCTACTTACAATTATATGCTTATCATCACACAATATTAAAATTAATAACGTTATCATAAAAAAAAATCATTTAATATATACTTACAATCATATGTTCATTAACACCATTAGGACGCGAATATTCAATTTGATGAATACATCTGTTGAACTTTTTGCATTCTTTGATAATGTCCTTCATTCGACATTCCAATGATCTTGAAGTACAGTCTGGTATGGTTGATTCTGGTTTCTCAGAGTTGTGTTGCATGATCTTGAAGTACAGTCTGGTATGGTTGATTCTGGTTTCTCAGAGTTGTATTTGTCTGCAACACGTGACCAAAACATTTTTATGGTTTGATTCCGCCCTACAATTGGATCTTGTGTAATATCTAAATAAATACGACACAAATGTCGATCTTCAATTGCCTTGTAACTTTGACCACGAGATAAAGACATTACAAAGAATATTATATTAAATAAGATTTAAATATATATATAATTTTTTTACACTTTTAAAATAATAAAGATGAAAAATAGATTATTTAACAATAATAACGAATATTTATAATAAATAAAATGTTAAATTGATTAATTAATAAAGAATATTATGAAATATTCTTTTTTGGTACAGAGAATAATGTAAACTGTTGGAGATCATTGACAGTTATTACATAAAAATTATGTAAGATTAACAGGAAAATCCTGTGCACTTTTGGAGATGGTCTTACACTGGAAGTAGCACAAAGAAAGAGAAAAATTAATTCAAATTCGAATCTATGAAATGAAATGCGGCCATGAAAATTTGATTTTTTTTTAAATGAAAAGGGTAGATTAATCATTTTAATTGTTGATTTTGTTAATAATTACAAAAAAAAAAAAAAAAACCACATTTTGGATGTTTAGCACAACTCAATAATTATTCCATGATAATGGCTCGTTTATCAAAAAAAATTTAATAATTAAACGAGCCATTGTAAATAATTACTAAACGAGCCACTATTATCATGCATAAACGAACCATTAATTATTAAACGAGCCATTAATTAATGAATGTTAAACTAGTGCCTCGTGGAATTATCTTTAATTAGTGGCTCGTTCAATTAAATTTTATATAACATCAAATTAATTATTAAATCCACTCAAATTAATTAAAGAGTCACTTTTATTTTTACATTTAACACATTAAACGAGTCACTTTTTATTTTGAATTTAATTAATTAAAAGAATCACTTTTATTTTTCAATTTCACTAATTAAATGAGCAACTACTTTATATAATTATGTCTAATTTTTTGAATTCAAGGACCTACTTAAACAATTAAACGAGCCACATTAATTTTTCAATTTCACAAATTAAACGAGCCACTTATAGTTAAATGATTAAGTCTAATTTATAGAATTAAACGAGCCACTTAAAAAATTACACGAGCCACTTTCAATTTTCAAATTAAATAATTAAACGAGTCACTTTCATTTTTCAATTTCACAAATTAAACGAGCCACTTATAATTAAATTGATTACGTCTAATTTATACAGTAGAATGAGCGACTTGCTTAATTAAACGAGTCACATTTATTTTTCAATTTAGTTAATTAAATGAGTCACTTTAATTACCAATTTAATTAATTAAACGAGCCATTAATTTATATAATTAACTCTAATTTATGTAATTAAACGATCTAGTTCATTAATTAAACGATACAATTTTAATTTTCAAAATAAAATAAATCTTAATATAAATCATTTGCTAAATAAGCATATTACACGAATTATTAGATTTCATATATTATTACTCAATCATTACCCATTCATTGTAGGATGACTTGGTCAAAATGTGGTAAAAAATGTAACATTCTTATATTTTGTGTTAGAAACATACTTTTGTTATGTTGAATGGTAGAAAAGTTAATTGCTTATATTTTTTTATGTACTTTGGATCATTTCCTCATATTATTTTCTATATTGAATAATTATCAACTTTCAATTATTAATTAACTATTAATATATTAAATATTTAGTAGGTGAAATGGACGAGAACTTTTTTGACATTCTACTAATTGTTAATTAGGGATGTTTACTATCGAACCGAGCCGAACAGTACTGGGCTCGAGTTCGGCTCGTTTGATAATATTCGGGCTCGAGTTTGGCTCAAGTTCGGTTTGAACCTTTAGAATGGAGCTCGAGCTCGGCTCGTTTGAAAAATATTGGGCTCGGTATTCGTTCGAGTTCGGCTCGGATAAGACTCCTTAATAGGACAAACGAGTCCAATTCGAGTTCGGCTCGATAAAAGCTCGAAAGGGTTCGGTTACAAGCTCGAATTCGAGCTTGATTGTTCGAGCTCGAGTTCGGGCTCGAAAGCTCGTTAACACTAATTTTGACCTCCATTTCAAGATTTACTAAAAAATAAACATAGTAACACATGCAAATTTCACAATTCAACAGTGACATACAAAAATAATTAAAATAGTCAAATTTCAAGTCGACATAATATTCTAAACATTAAACTTCTCGATCTTTGGTCCTTGACGACAAATACATATGAGACAGATCAGAAAAGTCAACTGTCACCTACATTGTTCAAAACAATAAATTATGAAAATTAGAGATGTTAACAACTAAAAAATACAAAACAAATAATTTAATGCTTTATGTAAATAACTTACCTAATATAGCTCGTCAATTTTGAAAAGAAAGTCTTTAAGCCAAATGTATCTCCTGAATCTCCGCAATAGCCTTTTTACATACAATATGTGTGTGATCAAATTATCATATATAAATCATATAAATATTGCACAAAAAATGTAACACACACGACTAAATTAATACACAATTGAATAACGTTACTTACATTTTTTTTTTCTCTTGATACCATAACGAGCACGTAACCAATCTTCTCCACAAAGTAAAGTTTGAACTGTTCCCACTCCCAAGTTAGCACGGTGTGGATCAATAACCCTACCACCTGCACTAAAAGCTGATTCAGAAGCAACATTTGTTATTGGAATTGCAAGTACATCACAAGCCATTTTTGATAAGATTCTAAATTTCAAGTTGTTTGTCTCCGCCATGCCAATGCATCAAAGTCAACATCTACATCACATATAACAACTCCTTCATCCAAGTACACTTCAAGCTACGATTTCACTTTTACAACGCTATCAATATTCTTGATATAATTAGAAAATTTAGCTCGAACTTTATATTTTCCCTTTCCACTAGTAATACCGATACTACTAGAACTACTTTGAGTATTACCTTGATCACTCCTTTCAGAAACATCAATTTTGTGAGACTCAACGTACTCACTATACAATGCTCACAACGTCTCACGCACATTTACTATGTGCTACATTGCTTCAACTTCTGAATAAATCTGTGGGAAACACCATTCAATGAACTTCAGTTTAGACCTCGGATCTAAAACTGCTCCAATTGAAAAAATGATCATGTTACATTGACCCTAATATTTCTCAAACTTAGTCTTCATCTTCTCAACCATATTAATCATGAAAGCATCATCTTCTGCATCATATCCACTCAACAACTTTTTGATGTTATAAAGCTCGGTCAGGAACAAGTTTGAAGTTGGGTATTCTGTACCTAAAAGAAATATTATGGATAACTACATTAAACTTTTGAAGAATTGAACAATTTACTAACTTAAAATTTTGATATATGAATACCTGAAATGAGTTTCGTGACTTCATTGAATTCTTCAAGGAATGAGAAAACCACACGAACCATCTTCCAATCCTCCTCACTTGGCAAATGCATATAAGAAATGTCCCATTATTAGTATCTTGGAAAGACATCTTTGAATTCTAATGCAGCTGACAACATAAAATATGTTGCATTCAACCTTGTGCAACAATCCAATACAAGCTTCTTCGAAGATAATTGTAATTGTTTTGTAATTTCACTGAACATGTTAAGACGTACCTCTGAAGCTGATATGTGCTTTACACTTTCACGGACATTGTGAACCACATCTTCAATATCTTTTAGCCCATCTTGCACCAAAAGATTCAATATATGAGCACAACATCTTACATGAAACAATCTCCCATTTAGAGGAAGACTTTTACTGTATGAGAGATTCTCCTTCAACATTCGAATCGCTACATCATTGTAAGATGCGATATCAACTGTAACTGTCCACACCTTATTTTCGATCCCCCATTCAATCAAACACTTATGCAATGCATCACCGATAGCAACACCAGTATGTGGTGGTGGAACATCACAAAAATTCAAATTTCTCTTCTGTACAGTGTAATTCGAATCAACATAATGACAGGTGACAACCATGTAGGAGACTTTCTGATCGGACTTCCACAAGTTAGTAGTCACACTAACCCTATTCACGCCCTTCAATGTTTCCATCACTTTCTTTTTCTCCATTTCATAAGATGTCATACAATTATTTTTTGTTGTAGCATGACTAATGCTTTGATAATGTGGAGTTGCAGTCTTCATTTCCAAATTGAAGAGCTTATATTCCACAAAGGCAAATGGCAACTCATGAACAATGATCATGTGTGAAATTATCTCCCTCATCTTCGCTTGATCATACTTGAAATTTTGTACCGACACAACTGCTTCTAACTCAGATATGCTAGTGGTGATGCTCAAATGTTGTTGCCCCGTTGTACATTTCTTCCTCAGACAATTTTTAGTATGTCTGAGTAAATGAGAAGTAGCACCCATCTTGTTGATTGTCATTTGTGTTTTACAATGAATGCATTCGGCCTTATCAATTCCACTTGGAAGAGAGACAATTTTAAAGTCCTCCCACACTTTTGATGTTCTAATTTACCTTTTCTTTGAAGAAAATGGATTGTCTTCTTCTCTTTGTTCATCAGTTTGAGTTTCATGTTCGGACTGTTCATCAATACTTGCCTCATGATTACTACTATCAACTGAAAATTGATTTAGTGGAACTTCTCCCATGGCGGGGTTGTGAATGATTCTTGTGCAGATGTAGTGTTAGCGGTTGGCATGTGAAAAAGATTTACCTACAAAAAAAAAAAATCAATACACTATAGTGAGATAAAAAAAATACATGAATGTTTTCAAGATGTATGTCAATTATATCCATATATATATATGGTGCATATCATTATATTGAATTGGAGGTCTACCTTGATGCGATGCGGTGAAGAGAATGGGAATCTGATTATAAATATAAAAATGTAAAATATCTAATTATATATATGTTTTATGATTAAACTATAAATTTTAGATAATATGTTATGTTTTTTAAGAAATATATAATTTATTTTTGTTAATAAGTTGATATGTTAATATAAGAATGTAAAATGTATAATTATAACTCTAAACTTTTTATTGATGATAAATATAAAAATTTAAAGTAACTAATTATAGATATGTTTTATGATTAAACTATAAATTTTAGATATTATGTTATTTTAAGAAATATATAATTTATCTTTGTTAATAAGTTGATATGTTAATATAAGAATGTAAAATGTATAATTATAACTCTAAAATCCTTATTCATGATAAATATAAAAATGTAAAATATTCAATTATAGATATGATTATGATTAAATTATAAATTTTAGATAATATGTTATATTTTTTAAGAAATATATAATTTATCTCATGCGCGAAATCATTACAAGATTCGTGATATGTTAATATAAGAATGTAAAATGTATAATTGTAACACTAAAATTCTTACTGATGATAAATACAAAAATGTAAAATATCTAATTATTAATATGTTTTATGTTTAAGTTATAAATTTTAGATATTATGTTATATTTCTAACTTATAAATATATAATTTATTTTTGTTAATAAGTTGAATAATATAATTAATAAGTTCATTGATATTTGTTTGTTAAAGTTAACAATATATAACCAATTATCTACTTAGTTTGTTCGAAAACTAAATAAACCAAACACAAACATTCGAGAGTTACGTTTAGATATGTGTGTGTGTACACGTATATATCTGTGTATATTTCAAATCCTATAATATTGAAGAATCTAAACTCTAATTAATATTTCTATTTTTAATTATCTTAAAATCTTAATTTGAAAATTTTAAAAATGCTAATTGTGCAGATATCGTATACATATTTTATTTTTAATTATATACATATTTAGAGGTTATAGTTATGTATGCTCCAAATATCATATATAAATATTTAAAATATCATAAATGGAAAATCCAATATTAAGATACCCAAACTTTAATTTATATAAATATTTAAAGCATTATATCTTTTATATAAAGATAATATATCTTCATTACATTGTTTCATTAATATCAAATTAATGTTAAAGATATTCAATGACAATACAATTAATATATTAGAAATAAGTAAATTGTATTGAATTTTAATTAGCTAATATGTTTATAAAATGAATATGTTTGATTTAATCCTGTAATATTTGTGTTAAGAATTTTTTAATTTATATATTTATTTAAATTTTAAAATCTAATACTATTAAAAAATATATAAATAAACTAGCCCACGAACACTAAACGAATATGCTAACGAACTCTTCACGAACCTAACGAACATGTTCGCGAGCCTACTTAACAAACCTGTTCGAACGAATATTTATCGAGCCGAGTCGCGAATAGTTCACGAACGGCTTGGTTCGTTTACATCCCTAATTGTTACTCCCAGCGTCCCGGCCTAATTTGCCTATTTGCCATTTTTGTTTGTCCCATTCTAATTTGCCAACTCATAAATTGCAAAAGAAAAATTTCCTCCTTACCCCTACATTTCTACCATTTTACAAAATTGTCACCCCAATTCCCCTTTTAAATTCTAATTAAAGTGCAAAAAATATAAAGTTAACACATCCAATCAAAGTCAACTGTATTTTCCTAGGCTCCGTGCCCGGTCCACGTAGGCAAATTAGACCGGGACGGAGGGAGTATTATCTATATATATATATATATATAAGGGAATGTAGTAAAAATATATTTTCAACATATTTATTATTATTTAAAAAAATTGTCAAATCAATTAATGAGACATAATCCACAATTAATACAATTCTAATAATAAATACACAAACTTATGGTATATAATTTACTTTCTTAGTGTTGAAATAAAAAAGAAACGGATTTATTATTTGATTCATTAAAATTGTTTCATTTATTACCTACAAAGGTAAAATTAGAATATTTTTAAAACAAATCAAATTAGATAAATCTAGTAAAAAAAACTTTGCTAAAAAAATTAAAAACCATTAATAAAATGTAAAATATTATTCGCGCGGTATCTTTATATATATATATATATATATATATATATATAAACAACCACTAATGACACATGTCATCCTTTCAACAACTTAAATATAAGATTAGAATATTAATAATTTTATTTAGCATAATCTTTCTATTCTCGCATCAATAATTTATTGTCATTTGAATATCATGTCAAAATAATTACTAGATAGAATGTATTTGAATATGTAGAAAAAGGATTAATGTCTTAAAAACATATTTATTATTAATTAAAAGAATTGTCAAATCAATTAATGAGGCAGAACCCACAATCAACTCATTTGTGATAATAAATATATAAATTTAGGCAAAAACTTTATGCACTGGTTGCACGAATCTGGGATCCTTGCAACCGGATCGACCAATTCACGCGCCCAAAATACGTTTCTACGCGCCTCCCACATGCCTGAACACTTGTGCTGAAGCTCACCCAAAATTCGCTCCAATAGACGAACCTTTGTGTATAGTTAAACCAATCTTTGTGTATAGTTACACCAACCATGTGTAGGTAGGTCTAACTATATACAAAAGTATGTCTAACATATATAAAAGTATGTTTAACTATATACAAAGGTATGTCTAACATATACAAAGGTATGTCTAAGTATACATAAAGGTATGTCTAACACAACATAAAAGTATGTCTAACATAACCAGGTGGTATGTGTCAAAATTCAAAAATCAAGCCAAAAAAAGACAAGACATGAAATTTGGGCAGAACGGGTATGTTTAACATAGCTTAAAGGTATGTCTAACATAACCTATTGGTATGTGATTTTTTTCAAAAAATCATGTGCGAAAAAAAAAAAATATGCGGTCCCCCCTACCCGGATCCGACCCGGGATCCATGCACCTGATTCACAAGAGACCTACTTATAAATTTATGGTTTATAATTTTCTTTCTTAGTGTTAGAAATAGAAAAGGAGATATTATTATATTATAGTATTCATTAACTTTGTTTTCATTTTCGATATTCTCTTTATTATTTCTTGTAGTTCGGAAAATTTTGAACCTTGTGTGCTACGTACACAGGATTTTAATTCAAAATAAATAGTTTTAAGAAATTAATATTAAATGTAATACATTTTGAATAAGAGATATATTAATAAGGAGAAATTATGTTACTAAAAAATGGTTTTTATCGTATAATGTTTCAACATAGGTTTTTTAATTTTATTTTTTTGTTTGCAAAATTTGTGATAATTTATTAGATGTCTCTAATTATTGATCTGTTTCATTAAAAATATTTACTTCCCGTGTAGCACACAATATTTAATATTTTCTGAACTACAGGAAATAATTAAGAGAAAATCACATTGCTGAATTGCGAGGATTCATCCATAAATGACATTTAAAATAAATTTCATATCATTAAAAGTGAGATCTTGCACCACTAATAACAATTTATGATTAATTTGGAAGATGATTTAATCACATTATTATGCATCCTCACTCTTTCTTCTACTATAAATTATTCTAACATCCCATCAAGTGTCGTATACATTCCACAATCAAGTAAAAGCAAAAAGTGAACTAAATAGGCAAAATATTATGTCATATTTAAGCATATTGCTCTTATTTATGCTTGCTCAAGTTCAAAAGAGTGCCTCATTTGATTATGGAGATGCCTTGACAAAGTCATTGTTGTTTTTTGAAGCACAAAGATCTGGGAAATTGCCCTCTAACCAAAGGGTAAAATGGAGAGGAGATTCTGCTCTTCATGATGGCCAAAATGCTGGGGTAACCACCATAATATTATTATTTTTACTCTTTTTTCTTGTCAATTTAATTATGAATTATATCATCATAACGTTTTCATATTTATGCACTTATTTGTTGATATTGATTAGTTATTTTAAAACCTTTATGTATCTAATCTACGTGACATTTCCCGTTTTTGTCATAGCAACTTTTTCTACAATTATTCGGATAGTGATTATTTTTCTACCACCACATATCTATATATATATATATATATATATATATATATATTTACAGATAGAGAGTTTTAGAAAATATCGGTTTTGTGAATAGCATCTCTTCCATCACATTAGTGGAAGATCTCTTACACTATAAACACATGAATCATTTTATATTTTTTCACAAAAACTCATGTGAGACGGTTTCACGGATAGTTTCCGTGAGACGGATCCTTAAAACTCATGAATTGAATCCATTTTCACAAATTTCTATATGAATTGATATGTGTGGGTTATGGGTTGACCCGTCTCACAAAAAAAGATCCGTGAGATGGTCTCACACAAGAACTACTCATAGTTACTACGGCACTTTTATCATTTTGTTGCACACGGCTAGCTAGTTGCATGCTATATATATAGAGAAATGATTAGATAATCATCCACATGTCCATTAACTTATGAAGGTTTGACATTTTGGAACACATATTATTCGGGTTGTAGAATTTCAGACACCAGATAATTTATATAATATGATGAAGAAATTATTATTTTTTTGTTTGAAAAATATGAAGAGTTTACGACAATATATATAGTACTCCCAAATATCCGATCGAGTATATTGGACTGCAATTACTGACGTGTTGTGCTACATAACCATAGGTGCCACATAATTGTCCCACGTGGATAATTAAGAAAATTAGAAGTATGATAATTACATTTTTTAATCTGAAAACACTGCAGATAAAAGCAATTTAAACTAATTTTACAATTTTTTTAAATTTCAATTATTTTCTATTTTAATTATTTCAATTGTTTCAATTATTTCCAATTTAAATTCAATTTTGGTTGGATGGTCGTCAAGAAATCTCACGTGGCATCTGTGATTTCGGGAATTCAGACCAAAATTGGACTAAATTTTGGAAGAGTGACATCTGTGTGCCCCAGGGGTATGGTGTCCCCAACTTAACCATCATATGATGTTACATATATACTCTTCAGGTATCATGTGTATTTTCTTCAGGTATAATATGTATAATTTTATATACATATGATACTTGTAGAGTATATGTATAACACCAAGAAACGTAACACCTGTAGAGTATAACACCTGAAGAATATGTGTATCACACTTAGATCTGTGCCCCTATGTGCCCCAGGGGTATATAAGTTTTTGCCATTTTGGAAAAACTTGAAACACATATATACTGAACATAATTGGAAAAGAGTAACACTTGTGTGCCACGGGGGCACTGTCCCCCCAAATTAATCATCATATGTTGTTAAATATATACTCTACATGTATCATACATATACTCTTCAGGTATCACATATATACTCTTATATACATATGATACATGTAGAATATATTTATAACACCAAGAAACATAATACATATAGAGTACACACACACACACACACACACATATATATATATATATCACCTGAAGAGTATGTATATAACACCTACATTCGTGTCCCTATGTGCCCCAGGGGTATATAAATTTTTTATCATTGAAAAATATATACTTGATTGTTAAAATTTGTAAAGAGTCTTACATGCAGAATGAAGATTGAATTTAACCTAATACAGAATATTTTTGGAATGATCACCCACATATATATAATTTAAAAACTAATCAGATTTTATAAAAATAAAATTAAATAATATTATTTAAACAATCAGAAATAATGTAATATAATTTGAAATTATTTTACAATATTTTATATTGAACAATTAAATTCAAATAATATTACCATAAATTTGATTGTGTTTTTCGTTTTCCCCCTTAAATTACTTTCAGATATTTTCCTTCATTTTATGTGTTAAAAATCAGATTTTTTAATATTTAATTAATTAAATTATTATCAGTTTATTTAAATAGTTTCAATTTGATTTTCACATTCTGATTTATCTAAATATATTTTACATTTTTTTCCATTTTCAGATATCGTATGGTTTATCTAAAATATAATTTCATACTTTTTGGTGACTCAAATATATGTCTTCTGATATATTTACAATTTTTTTTATATTTATTTAATTTTCAAATTTAAATTTTTTTTATATTCTTATTTTCTTGCTTTGCCACATAGGATGATTATGTGGCACGAATAACCTATGTAGCATGTGTGATATATATGTCAGCGATTTCAGTCAAAATATTCTAATATGGATATTCGTGTAGAGTTATCTCACTTCATTATATCTATTGATGACATAAATTGCTAAGCCGCCCAAGTTATTGATTGGGTAAAATGGATAAGAATCCTAAGAAATGATATAAACAACTCCTATCTTACCCATGGAGCAGAGTAATATATGTTAATCGCTGACGACATGGACATCCAACATATTAATTAAGTTCACTTTCAATATAACAAGTGGAAGAGATTAATATGTGGGACATGTTAAGAAATGTCTATAGTAGATATTTTAACATTTTTCTTAAATTCAAATGTTGAAAAGTTAGAATACCCAAAAGAATTGAATAATTCACTCATCGTTCCACAATTTGAATTTCAATTCAAACAAATGAATTATAAATTGTTACATGTATAGATGGATCTAGTTGGAGGATATTACGACGCCGGAGACAACGTAAAATTTGGGTTCCCGATGGCGTTCACTGTGACGATGCTGGCATGGAGCGTAGTCGAATTCGGGTCGGAACTGAAGGCCCGAAATGAGTTGGAGAATGCTCTGAGGTGTATCCAATGGGGAACAGATTATTTTATCAAAGCCCATCCAGAGCCCCAAGTTCTGTACGGAGAAGTGGGAGAAGGGAAGTCGGACCATGCGTGCTGGCAGAGGCCCGAAGATATGACGACCCCCCGGACCGCCTACAAGATCGATGCCAACCATCCCGGTTCTGACCTCGCTGCTGAAACCGCCGCCGCTCTTGCCGCCGCCTCCATTGCTTTTCACAACTCTAATTCCACTTATTCTGCTCTGCTTCTCAATCATGCAAAACAGGTCTTTCTTCTTCATTGCCATGCATTATCTAAATACATATGCGATTTCCTTATATCTCACTTATTTATGCCTATATCCACGAGGTCATTCTATAATTCACCAAGTGTATTAATACACCAAACTCTCCATTTATTTTCAGCGATCAGTTCTGAAATTATTAAGGTCAAAGTCAACAATGATTTCAGATTTAATGACTGAAAATGATAAAGAATTTGATGTATTAATATACCTAGTATACTACAGAAACCACCCCATATCTACGTCCAAATTGGTTGCGAAAAACAACTAGTTCAATGAAAAAAAGGTTTGAAATTGGTATGGACATTGCATTTCATGTGCAAGTTCGGCCCAATTGAGTGATTTGAAATGAAATTGGACAACATTTGTGAAGCCCGAAAACTTAATATTCTAAAATATCAACCCTATAACTTAAGTTCAAAAATTGCCACATCCTGAGGAAAAAAAATTAAAAAAATCTAAAAGATATGATACCAAGTACGAGATGATAATCATAAGTATGAATTATATTTTTGGTCATGGGTATTGTTGGACAGGATTTATACTAACTTAGCATGGTTCATGACAGTTATTTGAATTCGCAAGACAACATAGAGGTTTGTACCAAAATAGTATCCCTGTCGCAGGAGTGTTTTATTCGAGCAGTGGCTATGAGGTACATACTCTATAATTTATTAAATTATGGAATAATTTCAATTTTGATTTTATGTATAAGTTTACTATTCATTTTATTGACAACTTAATATCCATATATTAATTTTGGTCTTTTAAGTTTTAAGAATTTTCAACTTGAGTTGATTTTAGTTGGAATTTTAAAAAATGCTGAGGTTACACCAAAAAGGATTGAAAATAAGAAAAAATTAAAACATGAAGGACCAATATAAGAAAACGGATATTAAGTTGTAAAAAAATGGAAAGTATTATAGATAGATACAAGAGAAAAGCAGAGATTATAAGTATTGTTGTGGTTGTGGGAATGGTATTAGGACGAACTGCTATGGGCAGCAGTGTGGCTAAAAGGAGCGACGGATGACAATAGCTACATCGACTGGATCACATCAACCTCAACAAACTCTGGCGGAACAAGAGAAATGTTGTCATGGGATGACAAATATGTTGGTGCTCAACTCCTAATTGCAAAGGTAGGCTTAATCAAATCAAATAAAAATTTCATTTATGGTTTAATGATGTAAATATGAATCAGGGTATTTTAGAAGGTAAGTATAAAGGTAGAAATGGAAGGTTGGATGGGATGAAGAATAATGCAGAGCAGTATATATGCAATTGCATCCAAAAAGGAAGCAAGAATGTGCAGAGGACAAAAGGTGGCCTTCTTTGGTTCAAAGAATGGAATAATCTTCAATATGTCACAACTGCTTCCTTTATAATCACAGCCTATGCTCGTACTCTTACCAATACCCACACTAGTATCCAATGCCCCGCGGCCGCTACCGTCGGACCTCAGGATTTAATCGCATTCGCCCGATCTCAGGTCGATTACATTCTAGGTTCGAACCCGAAGCAAATGAGTTACATGGTCGGGTTCGGGTCCAACTATCCGAAACAGGTTCATCATAGAGGAGCATCCATCGTTTCGATCAAGATCGACTCGAAGCCGGTGGGCTGTCAACAAGGATTCAATGAGTGGTTACATAGAAATGCAGATAACCCCAATGTTATTGAAGGAGCAATCGTTGGAGGGCCAGATCAATCGGATGAGTATAGAGATTTCAGAGATAATTATGAACAAGCTGAACCTGCTACTGCAAACACTGCCCCGCTACTTGGAGTATTAGCAACTCTTGCTGCTTCATATAATTAATTCATTATTATTAATTGACTATGTTTTCGAAAGCAAATTAAATATATATATATATATATGTGCGCAACGTTATTACATGATGTGGGTTAATGCATTTATACATTTCTTGACTTTCACCTCAAATATTGGGACCTAAAATACATATATATGCGTTAATGCTAATGAGGATATATACTTTTTTTTCTAATAAAGCAACGTACTATTCTTCCTATATATTTTATACGTGTTAATAAAATTTAAATAAAGATGCAGTGATAGACTGAATTCAAGAGGAGAATCAATCTCAAGTTGAACAAAGTTTGGAATTTGATTCCTCCATTATCAGTTGTAGCTTAAAAAGAAAAAGGAAAAAAAGATAGCGAGTTATTATAAATAGTCCATAAATTAAGTAAAAATAATCAGTATTGGTCTTCGCCGTTAAAACTTCATCCATATGGATGGAAATCAACTACCCCATGGGTTATTCCCTGCATTTAGGTATCAAATCTGAGATAACCCCTAGTTTCGGAACATAATCTGATATTAACTCTTTTCAAAATAAAGTTAAAAGATTATTTGATATTTTAAAATAATTCTAATCTGATATTTCAAGTTCATATTGATATGATTATAGAGAAAAATTCAATTTTAGTTCACTTAGAAAGCTACTATCCAATTTTAGTCCACCATAGAAATGATTTTCAATTTTAGTCCAATTAACACAAAAATCGTCACTATTTGGTTCATTTTTCGCCGAAATACCACTGTCTCCGACGATTGTAATACAATCACCCCCAATTGTCACCTGATTACACGTGGACTGCTATCGGCCAATCAAAATTTTCCGAGTCATTTATATATATATATATATATATATATATATTAGATAAGAAAAAAAAATGTAAGTTTTACATTTTAAATCTAAAAGTTAAAAACTAAAAGGAAAAATTAAAATCTAAAATCTAAAATTGAATCTAAAATTAAAAAAAAAAAAACGGAATACCAAATCCTAAATCCTAAATCGAAATCGAATGCCCTAACCCTAAAATTAGAATCAACAAGAAGACGATCTATCGAGCCATCCATCGCTGGTGCCTGAGGTCTGAGAATGCCTCCCTAAAAGCACAGGGAAGCCTCCAAGGAGGGAACACAGAAAGCCCCAACTCCTAATGATCCACCCCGACGAAAATCAAAAAGGGCGAACACCCTAACTCATGAAAAATCCCCAAAACCCGTGGAAGCCCCAATTCCACCAATTCCCAAAAAAAAAAACTTAAATGTACCAGAAAACACAGAGGGTGAGGAGGACTTTCGGTGTTAAGTCCGAGTTTGGAAGAAATCCCTCCACCAAATGGAGATGCGGCTGAAAAATTGAAGAAATTGGAGCTTGAGAGACTACAGGATGAAATAAAGAGATGAAAGGCAATGAAAGGTGAGTATCAATATTTTTTTCCTATTTATATTAGGGTTTCAGGTTTTATGGGGGTTGTTTTAGGGTTTATATTTTGTTAGTTAATTGTTAGTTGTTGGGGGAAAGATGTAGCATTGAAAGGTGTAGAATATTGCTTTTTTATTCACTTTTTTGTGTGATCCATATCTGTTTTGAATGCTTTTTGGATATGCCCCATGTGACTATAGAATCGAATATGCATTGTTTTGTTTGGGCATATAATGATGTGTGCCTTTTTTTAATTGTTTTTAAACCATTGGCATTGAAGATGTATTGACCGTGGTACTTCATTGGGGGGTGAATTTAGACTTTTACCGAAGACTGAGTATGTTGGGGGTGAAAAACTTGTGTTGGAGAATGTGGAACCCTGTTGTTTGACTTTGATGGCACTGACTGAATATGGCTTAATTAGTAGAGCTTGTGGAGCATTGCACTATAAGTTTTACACAGTCTGGAAAGATGAGTTTAAATTGATAGTTAGTGATGAAGAGCTTCTTAATTTGTTGAATGAAAATCTGGAAAATGGGACAATGCATATATGTTTAGAACAAGATGTTTTAGATATGTTTCCAACTGAACATGTGGATCTTGTGGATGAAAATAAATAATCTGATGATTTTTGTGAAGATGAAGATTTCATAATTGGTGATAATGCTAGAGATAGGGAATCTGACCATAAATTGTCTGATGATTATGAGCCTGAAATACATGAGGTCTATGTTGATAGAAAACATGTCCCTAACTTTGATGATGAGAGTGATGATGATGCAGTAGATGCTGATGGGGTGGGTTTTGATGAAAACCTTGTGTCTGATAATGAGAACATGACTGAAAGATACCCCATATACAATCCCAAAACAGAATGGAAACCCACCTTCCAACTAGGCATGCTGTTTAGTTTTAAGCAAGAGTTTAGGAAAGCCATACAATCTCATGCAATAATGACAAAAAGAAACCTGAAAACAGTGAGGAATAATAAGGAGAGGGTGTATGTAAGGTGCAATGGGTTGGGGTGTACTTGGAAAATACATTTAAACAAACTTGAAGATGTTGAGACTTGGCAAATAAATCTATACCAATCTGTCCATGAGTGTGCACCTTCTCACGAGGTGAAAAATATTAAAGCAAAATGGCTAGGTGAAAGGTTTCTGCAAAGATTTCAATCTGACCCAACTAGGAAACTCAAGTCCTTTAGAATGGATGTGATTAAGGACTTGAGGTGCAATGTATCTAGGCAACAATCTTTTAAGGCAAAGAAGAGGGCTTTGGAACTCATACAAGGGTGATGATCAATATATGAAACTTTGGTCATATGTAGATGAACTTAGGAGAACCAATCTAGGTTCAACAATTCTGCTAGGGACAGATGACCAAAACAGGTTTTCTCATCTTTATATTTGCTTTGATGCTTTGAGAAGGGGGTTTTTAGGAGGTTGCAGGCCATTGTTAGGAATATATGGATGTTGGTTAAAGGAAAATGCAAGGGGTGTCTTGCTAAGTGTTGTGGGGGTTGATCCAAATAACAACTTGTATCTTGAGATAACCAATGTTGAGTTCTTTACTTTGATTTCTGACAAACAAAAGGGTTTGATCAAAGCTGTTGGTTTTGTATTCTTTGGGGCAGAACATAGTTAGGCATATGCATAATAACATGAAGAGTGTAGGGTTTAGGGGAATGACGCATAAAAATCTGTTGTGGAATAGTGCCCAAGCCACAACATAGGGTGAGTTTAGGGAAGGTATGAGGAAATTGAAAGAGCACAGTGAACCCCTATGGGAGTGGTTCAATGATAAACTTCCCACTCGGTGGAGTAAGACATTTTTCAAAGAGAATGCAAAATGTGACATGCTTTTAAATAATGTGTCTGAGTCTTTTAATAGCTGCATACTTGAGGTAAGAGATAAGCCAATCATTACCTTGGTTGAATGGATAAGGATTTACATTATGAAGAGGCTGCAAAAGTGTAGGGATAGGGCACTTGCAAAATGGGTTGGGAAACTGCATGTGTCCCAAAATACACAAGATCTTGGATAGGTACAGGGATTGTGTGGGTGATTTCATACCCATAAAGTCCCATGACAAGAATTATGAGGTGTCTTGTTATGATGGAAGCCAATATGTTGTTGACTTGGAGAAGTGGCAGTGCACTTGCAGGCTGTGGCAACTCACTGAAATACCTTGCAAGCATGCTACCTGTGCACTTGTAAGTAGGGGACAGAATGTGGAAGACTTTGTTGATAGGTACTACTATGTTGAAACCTACATCAAAGTGTACCAACATGCTATCCTAGGGGTAAGTTATGAGAAATTGTAGGGGGGTTCAAACTATATTCCACCATTACCCCACACTTTGCTAAGACTTCTAATGGAAGACCAGTAGAGCTAAGGAGAAGGGAAGCTGATGAAACATCTCAGAGTGGTACAAAGAAAAAAGGAAAGCATGACAGTCATACAAGGTTGAGCAAAATAAGGAAGAAAAAAGGAAATCAGGTGCTCTTATTTAAATTGAAATGTAACTTGATTTTTTTAACTGATATTTGTGTGTTCTAACTGATATTTGCATCCATTTTGTTCTTTATAGTCTAAAGGCAATGCAAATGTGAACAGCAGAGAAGAGGCTAATTATGAGGATTCAGTTGCAGACAAGGGAAAACAGCCTAATGTTGTAAGTCATTACACATAATCACCAAGTACATCCATTCTTTGTTTTTTTCTCATCAACAATTCTGTTTGTGTTAGATTCTCCCACCAAGTGTAGATCCTATGGATGAAGAAGTAGATAATCAAGAAATGATAGATATTGAGGCCAACATTGATGAATATCTGAGGAGTCAATAAGCTAACATTCCAGGACCATCAATGTATGTCAAACTTACTGAATCACTGAGTCAAAGGTCCAATGCACGTGAAGAAATCAACCTTTCCCAATTAAGTCAACAACCATTGCCATTACAACCTATCATGCCTTCAATACCACCTCCCATGCCATCAAGAGTGAACATTATAAGCCCCTGCTCCATTCACAGAAAGTGGAGTGAAAGCAGCTTGGGTGAATCCAGCAGATGTACAACCTGAGAAAGAGAAAAGGCTGGTGGTGGAGCATGACATTAAGTACTTGGACTTGTCAATGTCATCTTAGGGAAAGTAGTTTGAATTAAGTACATCTTGCTGGAATTTGTTTTTAGTTTATATTTTAGATAAACACGTTGGGATATTTTTGGATAATGTTGTTTTTGGAAGTTGTTTTTGTGCCATTTTGGAACATGCTGTTGTGTTTTGACAAAGTTTACACTTGATCATGGCAATAACTTGCCATCATGGCTTTTCTAAGACATAGTGTAATTTGACAAAGTTGAATGAATTTCAGATGTTATTGCTCCAAATCTTTTCCTCCTGTTTTTATTGAATGAATTTCCAGGTGCATTTTTTTAGGATTCATTTTGTTATGAAAAATATGAACAACTTATGTGTTCAAATTATGTGTATATTATGTGTTCATTTCCAGGTGCATATTATGTGTTCAAATTTAAAACCAAAACACATAAACAGAATCAAAGCAAAATGCATAAATAATAGAAAATACATAAATCTTGCAAGATTCATAAATCTTAATACAAATTTTTCTGCAAAATGCCCTAGGCATGGTCTTACATATCAATAAGTGTACAACCAAACTAACCAAAACATCCAACAAACTAATACAATTCAATGTGCAATCCACCAACAAATAAGAAGAACAAATTGAAGAACTATGAATTGCATTCTCATCCACATGCACTTATTCTTCCACATCCTCTTGTCTTCTCTAAGAGTGTTGTTTTGGTTAACCATACTCCGAACGTCCTCTTTTAAGAGCTTCATATCTCGTTTGAGATCTTTCATTTCTGCTTTCAACATCTCATACGCTTCTCTCAATTTTTCATACTCGTCATTGTAATCTCATTCGAAATAGTCACACCATCCACTTTTCTGTAGAATTCATGGCTCACATATCACAAATATTGATAAAAAAATATTGCAAAACCAATGATTTGTGTAACCTAAACAATATACTTCACATGCAAATTTTGACAAATACAAATGCATAATCACAAAATCTTGCAAAACCAATTATGTGTATAACAATCAATATTTGCCAAATCCATTTTACCCCCAAAACAACATAAAATCTGTTTGCCAAATACATTCAAATATCTGTCAAATACATTTACCCCAAATACAATTATGAAATTCCAAAAACAGAAATTTCTCCCTATAAACTTCTATCAAATACCTCCATGCTCGAAATTATGTTGAATCCCTTTTATAAACCAAAGTACAATCCTCAAACATTAACATTCAAAAACACAAACTTACATTAAATTTGAGACAACCCCAAAACCTCTTCCCTTGATTTGCATCTGTTTTTGTCGTTCATAGAACCGCTTGTCGTCCACACAGACACTCGTGCGCTGCGGATGATTGGGAGGAATCAGAAATTTCTCCCACCGATTCGATTTTGGAGAAACTAGGGTTCTTAGTTGATTTTGGGAAAGAAGTGATTTGCAGAACCAGTTTTATTTTTCATTTTTTTTTTGCTTGCTTTTAATTATGTTTTCATTTAAAATATTAATTAATGATTTAATTGATTTTTGTTTAAAGTTTTTCTTAAATTATTTAATGTTAAATCCAATGTGGATATTAAGTTAACCTTTTACGCACGCCACGTGTCATAAAATGTTCCACATAAGCACGAGTGGGGAGAATGTTAAAATTGGGGGCGATTGTATTACAATCGTCGGAGACAATGGTATTCCGGTGAAAAATGGACCAAATAGTGACGATTTTTGGCTTAATTGGACCAAAATTTAAAATCGGTTCTATGGTGGACTAAAATTTGACAGTAGCTTTCTAAGTGGATTAAAATTGAAATTTTCCCTATGATTATAACTAGTTTAAAGATTAAACTTGTAAAAATTGATTGTAAATGTTTTATTGATCAAACTTCAAGATCATGTGTTCGCTTAAAAATGAATTGATTTAACATGTAATCATGTATAATGAAGCCAAATCAAATCACAAGTTGATTCATGTGATAATACTATTCATTGTCAATATTTTAAAGATATTTGCACAATTTTTAATAGTAGGTTGCACCTAGGCTACGCTAAGGTTATATGATATTACCAAATGAAAAATGGTCTTGTAAATCCAGAAAAGTTTGAAAATATAGTAGGTTTATTCACCCGCCTCCCCCTCTAAGCCTACTGCCTGCCTTTTTGGGACCAACAAGTGGTATCAGAGTGGGTGGATTATTCATCCAAAGCTCACTGGTCAATCTGATACCAACAACTGGTATTAGAAGCATCATATCTAGATCTAAGCGATCTATCCAGATCCCATCTGTGAAGAATCTCACTCTGGAAAATCTCTCTCTCTCTCTCTCTCTCTCTCTCTCTCTCTCTCTCCCTCACATCATAGATCAACTCACAGCCTTTTAGTTTAAAAGGATATGATTGATGTGAAGACAACAAATTAACAACTATGAAGGATGTAGAAAATCAAGTTGTGTTGTGAAGAAAAATTTGTTCAGAAGAAGGAAGCTGGTGAACAGCAAGCTACTCAAAGAAAGGACTGCAATGAAGAAAGTTGTGCACAAGAAGCAAGTCCCTACCCATCATGGAGCAAACCAACATGGAGCTGATCAACAAAGAAGACATGCTGCTGAGCATAAAGAGGAAAGCTGACATGAAGCTGAAGTTAGAAGGTACGAATCATGCTAAAGCTTCAAGTCTACATCAACGGACTAACAAGTGGTATCAGAGCATGGAGAAAAATGCTGAGGACGTCAAGTAGAGGAGTAAGAAGAAGAAACTCACTCCATTAATCAGATCAATCTTCAGATAGAAACAAAAAATGAAAGAAGACCTACTCTTTTAAAAGAACAGCAATGACCAGGTACCTCGTTCTAGTTTTACACTATTTTCTGGTCATAATCATGCTTATTCTGTTAAGAAACTCAAGTGACCATATACTAAGATAATGGGCTTTAAGATGTTGTCACTTGACTTTAAAAATGAGAAGGAAGCTTGCCTATTTATTTCCATATTAGAACGTCTTACCTTCTCATGCAAACCTCAAAGTTAACTGAAATAGTGTTGAAAGTAACCCTACACTCTAAAGAAAGAGAGCCATAAAGTAAGGGGGAACTTCTAGTATAAATTAAGGTAACTTAGAGGACAAAGAATCAAATCCTTGGAGAAACCCAAATACGGGTATGCTAAATATGTCTGCAACAAACTAACATTCTCTAAAGGAATCAAGCAGAACAACAACTCCAACAGGGAATAGAAAATTGTCTACCTTACTAGTATCATGCTTTACCTTTTCTATATTCTAAAGAGATACAGTAAGAAAACACCTGCACACACCATCATTTTTGCTCTTCAAAAGTCTTGAAGGAGTCAAACTCTCTCTAGAGCAACCATGGGCTGTAAAGAAAGTCTGAGCTCCTAAAAGGAACATTAACCTTGAAGGACTCATACTCTGTGTGAGTACCTATACGAGAAAACTTATTTTGCAGGTACCTTTGACAAATGGATACTAAATTTAGGGGGAACCATTGACAAAATGACAGAACTTTGACCATAGGATGCTGGACACCAGGTTGCCGAAAACTAGGTTGCTGGAAAACAGGATGCTGAAAATCAGGACGCTAGATACCAGATGGATGGATACTAGGTCATTGAACATCAGGTCACTGTACACCAGGATGCTAGACACCGAGCTACTGGATACTAGGTCACTAGATATCAGAAGTACTTGTCATCAAGTCAATGGGAAAGGTAGTAGGACTTATCGATTTTAAACGGACAAGATAAAATTCTGACGAAAGAGCGCTAGATACCAGGACATTGGATACTAGGTTATTAGATAGCAGGATGCTGGATATCAGGATGCTAGACACCAGGCTGACTGGAAATTAGGTCGCTGGATGACAGACGCTAGATATCAGGATGCTAGATACCATGGGTTGGATACTAGATCGCTGAACATTAGGTCGCTGGGCACCAGGATGGTAAACACTAGGATGCTGGATACTAGATCGCTGAACACCAGGTCGCTGGGTATCAGGATGCTAGACACCAATATACTGGATACTAGGTTACTAGACATCATAACTTATCATCAAGTCACTGGATAAAGGGATCACTTGGAAGTTACAAGTCAAAGCAGTTACTAAAAAATCTTTCTCAATAACGTGCGTACATAAAAAGTGGATCACCTTTCCAGAAATAGACTACCTTTTCAAAACCCTAGAAGAATTTCAGCCGTACGATAAGAAGAATCCAAAGGTGGAGATCCAGCAGTTGACCACGTCATCTCATGCAGAGGAGAAAAGAAATAAAGTTGTGGAAACTGTCAATACCTTTATTGGAAATCGGCGGAGCAGTTAATGAGATCTTTAAAGATCTAACTGCAACAGGGAGTATCTCAAAAACTCTATAAATACATGCACTCCTTATTCTTTATAAAGCATATAGATATCCTCTCTCTCTCTCTCTCTCTCTCTCTCTCTCTCTCTCTCTCTCTTATCATCTATGCTTCATGGAACCCGTTTGTTGGAAACCCTTCTCTTCATTCCTTCCAAAGAACACATTCTCTACAAATAATCAACCAAGCACAACTCAAATCACGTATATTCACCTTTCACGCTTGACACTTCCTAAGCAAGTCTTTTTCAGAAGACTTGATCTTCTAGTGTTTTTTCCTCACCTCAAATTCGAAGGTGCCTGAGGACTTGCTCCAAAGATCCCTCTTGAAGTCTAGAGGTTGATTTGAAGGAATCCCTCTCCAGTGACCCCTGAGCTTTGGCTCTTTGTTGATTATGACAAAAGGGGGGAAGAACTGTGAAGGATTCAGGAAGATCAAAAGTCTTCCTAAGGTGAAGAAGAGAAGATGCAAGCCCGTCCATTGGGTGAGCTTTCCTCTGTGTCCAAGAGAGTAAGGAGAAAGGGACAGTCACAGGAGTTGGTGAGGATAGTACGAGAAGAAAGGCTGCAGCAAGCTACTGCGCCTAAGCTTCTCTACCACCTCACATTCCTCTCCGACTGAATCCCCTTTCTTTCTTCTAGCTCTTGCGACTTTCTCACCTTCTTGGATTCTCCTCCACGATCAAAGAGGAAAATCGACTAGGAGCAAGCCCGCATAATAGAGGAAGAAACAAGGAGTCTGTAGCAAGCAAGAGGGGAAAAGAAAGAAAGGAAAGAGCAAGAAGAATAGAAGAAAGAGTCTAGATAGGATACTAATTGTACTTTACTTAATTGTGTAGCACTATAATGTCTTATCTAAATAAAAAATTTATGTTCTTAAAAGCTCATTTCTTGTGCCCTTTCTTTTAGACTTATATGTGATTTAAATGAAGGTAGTATGCTTTATCTTGTTATATCATACATCTACTTTTTGTGCTTGAAAGGTTATGTACTTTTGATCTTCTATATAAAGGTTTTGTCATCATCAAAAAGGGGGAAATTGTTGGAAACATTTAAAGTAAGTTTTGATGAGATAAAACCATAAGTAACTCTAACAAGCATAACCAATCTTAGGATAGGTTACTACAACAGAGTTACTGCAGAAGATTAAAAGAACAGAGAAAGTGTCAAAAGAAGGATACTGAAGAGAATGGTGAAGAAGAATCGGGTAAACTAACAAGGATACTTATGACTACAGGAAGCTACTGGAAGAGACCTCGCCAAAGCAGAATGCAGCGAGACAGGAAGTTACCTGGAAGACCATGCCGAAAGCATGCTGCAAAGGCAGTATGCTACAGAAGCTTCAAGCCACCTGAAGGAGCAAGCCAGAGAAGGAAGCTCCAGAGTGAAGCTAGAGGAGGAAGCTGCAAAGCAGACATGGGAAGAAAAGTCATAGTTACCGGTAGACACAAGAAGTTACCGGTAGAGAGAAAAGAGAAGAGAAGCCAACCAGAAGAAGACACGTGGAAAGTGAAAGCTGGCATGTGTCAGGAGTGCGGCGCATCAATGATGGAAATCTGTCTTTAGAGGCTTGCTACTTACTTGTTAAGCGTGAGTCGTAATAGATAGTTCTATATAAATCAGCCAGCTTAACAAAGGTTCCCTCTTGAAGAGAGGAAGAGAGGACGTAGAAGGATTACTCCACCTTCGAACCTCTGTATATGCATGTGTCTTTACATGCTTACTGCTTTTTATGCATACTCTCTGATAAGCTACACATCTTCCACTTGGCTCTACAATGAGAGATAAGCTTCTGCAAATCATTCCGATTAGTAACCTCCTAAAAGGTTACTGATCTCAGAATAGAGCCGATAGAAAAGGAGAAAAGTTTGAAAATATAGTAGGCTTATTCACCCCCTCCCTCTAAGCCTACTGCCAGGCTTTTTGGGACCAACGAAGTTTTTCAGTTATCTTAGGGTTTCACAACAAATTATATATATGTGAGTTATCCTAGGGTTTTGCAACAAAACTTTCTAAGTTTTTGTCTATTTTTGTGTTCAAACTGAAAAGTATATTGTGGGCCTGTATTTGTCTTCTACTTTTGACTTTAAAGGCATGATTTTTGATCAAATAATTGTTTATTATTTGGTTAATGTTAGAGTTTTATGTAAATTTGTTATATACAATATTTTTTATTATAAAGTGGGTGAATGTGGCCCTGTCTTAGTCTTTATTGTTATAGTGTATTGTGTAAATGCTATGTGGTCCACATGGGGAGTGTTTCTTATTATAGTTTTTCAATTGAAAAAACCTGCAGAAAATGAAAATGCAAAAAGTAGGGCTGAGGGTGTTTCTGAAGAGGGTGGGGATGGGTCTGAATGTTCTTTCTCTACAATTGAAAGAGTTATTGAGCATTGTTGTGATTGGTCTTTGGATGGGCATGACCCTGAAGAGTATGGGGTGCTCTAGGGGAGAAACAAAATGATAACAATGAGGTTGGGTTTGAGTCTAGTGATGAATTGTTTGAACCTAAGGAAATTTGAACTTCTGAAGAAGATTTTGATGACATTATGTTTGAAGATAACATAGATAAGGATGTAGAGTGGATGGGCATAGAGACACCTAATGTTGAGGTTGATAGGGAGCATGATTCTGAGTCAGAGTTAGAAGACTCTGAGGAAGAATTTGATAATGATTTAGGATCACAAATAGATGAAACTAAAGTGAATCCTGTTTTCAAGTCTTCTCAAATCTGGAATCCTAGTTTTTCAATTGGGATGAAATTTTGTAATAAAAAAATTATTCAAAGAGGCAGTCATGTCACATGGAGTGAGGGAAAGAAAGAATCTTAAAATTACAAAAAATGAAGCTAAGAGAATATATGCTAGGTGTTTGGGGGAGGGATGTGGCTGGCAAATCAATTGTTAGAAGTCTACAAATGAAGAAACATGGTAGAGTAGGACTTACAACCCTGAACATGCTTGTGGTACTAGTTATCGCTTGAAAAACATGACTTCAACATGGTTATCTAAGTATAATGTTGAGTCTTGGAGGGATGACCCACATAGGAGTACTAAGGGCTTTAGGAGAACTGCAATGAAAGAGTTTAGTTGTAACATATCAAAACAGCAAGCTTATAGGGCAAAGATGATGGCCTTGCAGCATATTCAGGGTAGTAATGAGACTCAATATGCCCAATTTTGGGATTATGCACTTGCATTTAGGAAAAAGAATCCTGGCTCAACAATAGCAATGAGTGTAGAAGAGACAGGCAGTTTGTAAGAACATATTTGTATGATTTGATGAGACAAAATCATATGATAGTAAGCCGCATTCTATAAGCATAACCTATCTTATAAATGTTACTGCAACGTGGTTACTGCAGAAAGATAAGACAGAGAAAGCTTCAGAAGAAGGATACTGAAGAGAAATGGTAAAAGGAATCTGGTAGACTAAAAAGGATACTGCTTACTGCAGAAAGCTACCTGGAAAAGATTATGCATGAGCATACTGCAAAGCAGCAAGCTACCGAAGACTCTAGCTACCTGACAGGAAGCTACCTGGAAGAAACCATGTCGAAGAATACTACGAAGGAGCAAGCTACAGAAGCCTCAAGCCACCTAAGAGCAAGGCTAGGAAGAGAGCTACAAAGCAAGCATGGAAGGAAGCTAAAAGTTACTGGTAGAGAGAATAAGAATGGAGCCAATCAGAAGAAGACACGTGGAAAGCAAAAAGCTGGTGTGTATCAAAAGGAGTGCGGCGCATTTAGTGATGGTAACCTACCTACCTTCAAGGGGCAGATTTCATATTCTATAAATGGAAGAAGACTGAAGATTGAGAAAAGAGTGCGAGAGAGAGAAGAAGCGAGCACAATAGAGCATAGAGAAAAGCTTATAGAGAGAAGCGCACAAGAGAAGAGCATAGGAGAAAGATCAGAAGAGAAAGTGCAGAAAAGAGGGGGAAGGGCATATAGAAAAGAAGAAGAGAGAAAAGAGTGAATAAAAGATAAAGAAGAGAAGAAAAGCTCAAACACTCTATACCCTAGAAACGCATACTCAGTCAAATAGTCGAGCAGCAAGCTACATCAGAGCAACCTGCAAAAGAAGCCAAAGCTTGCTGCATCCAGTTGAAGAGGAAGAATACAAACCTTTTAAGGACTATCTTGGAATGCTTAGTTAGGACTAGGATCCTGATAAGTTGTCCGCTTTCTGGAGGAGAAAGCAAGGATCCTGAGGGGTCAGATAGGATCCTGTGTGGGTCAGTTAGGAGAGTAGGCAAGCAGCTGTGAACAACTATATGTAGGCTTGCTACTTACTTGTTAAGTGAGTGTTGTAATAGATAGGGCTATGTAAATCAACAAAGCTTAACAAATGTTCCCTCTTGAGAAGAGACAGAGAGGATGTAGAAGGGTTACTCCACCTTCGAACCTCTGTATATCTATGCGTTTGTGTATGCTCTCTATTCTATCTGCATATCTATTGTTAGATGCATGTCTTCCATATTTGGTCTTTGAATGAGAGGAAGTTTCCGCAATATATCTCTGATAAGTAACCTCCCAAAAGGTTACTGTCACTCGACCTAAGTTGCTCAGATAGAAAGAAAAGTTTGAATATTGAGTAGGCTTATTCACCTCTCCCCCCCCCCCACCTCTAAGCCTACTACCACGTTTTAGGACCAACACAGTTCAAGTGGGAATGCTTTTAAGAGACTTTACATTTGTTTCCAAGCTCTGTCACAAGGGTTCCTAGCTGGCTGTAGACCATTAGTAGGGGTAGATGGGTGTCATCTCAATGGTCCACATGGTGGTGTAATGTTGATTGTTGTTGGGATGGATCCTAACAACCAAATCTACCCAATAGCTTATGCAATAGTAGGTGGTGAAACAAAAGACAATCGGGTGTGGTTTCTTGAGCTGTTGAAGGCAGCTTTGCAAATTGATAGGGAGAACTTATGGACATTTATATCTGATAGACAGAAGGGATTAGTTCCTTCTTTTGAGCTTGTTCTTCTTGGGGTGGATAACATATTTTGTGTCAGACATATGCATGGGAACATGAAGATGGCTGCTTTCAGGGGGACAACTTTCAAGAATTTTCTATGGAAAGCTACTAGGTTTAGTAAAGTTTATGAGTTTGATATGACAATAAGAAGCATTGGTGAGTTGGATAGAAGATGCTTAGCTTAGCTAAAAGAGAGATCACCATCACAATGGAGTAGGTCTCATTTCTCTCCTTACTCTAAGTGTGATGCACTGACCAACAATATGTCTGAGTCATTCAATAGTGTGATTTTAGAGGCAAGAGATAAGTCAATCCTGACCATGTTGGAGTAGATTAGAGAGTATCTAATGAGTAGACTTCAAGAGAATAGAGATAGGGCTGAGAGATCTTGGGAGGGAAGAAGTTTGTGTCCAAGGATCAGAGGAATACTCCAAAGAAGAAGGAACATAGTTTCTGACTGCATTCTCATAAAGTCCACTGATTGGAATTATGAGGTATCAACCTATGAATGTGGTAAATTTGATGTTGATTTGAAGGCAAGGGTATGCTCATATAGAGTTTGAGAATTACAAGGCATTCCATGCAAACATGCCTTGAGTGCTATCCTTGCAGAAGCACTGAATCCAGAAGAGTTTGTGCATGAGTATCACTCTGTGGAGAGATACAACAAGGTGTATGAACCAGCCCTGCTTCCAATGGATGGACCAGAATTATGGACCAAAACAGGTTACATTCCACCTGTTCCTCCAAATTTTGGTAGGAAAAGAGGAAGACCACAAAATTGAGAAGAAAGACTACAGATGAAGAACCAAACAAAAAAAAAAGAAGTTGGTGAAACTGCCAATTGCAAAAACCTGTGGTCCATTGCAGCTTTTGCAACAATGAAGGACACAATAAAACAGTCTGTCCTTGGAAGCAATTTGCTGAAGAGTTTCCTACTGATGATGGAGTGTCCATAGGCCAAAATGAAAAGGTAAACTTCTTATGTTTATTGAAATAATTCATCCTTGCACTCATAAATATATTGATGTCCACGTTTTTTCTTTTTCCTTTTTTTGGCATTTAGGAACAAACTAACAATTCAGAAAGCATCCTAAATCAAGAAGAAGACATCCTCAGTTCAATGCCAGAAGAATTAACCCAATCAAGTGGATTTCCCAACCCTGTACAGACTCAAAATGAAAACCTCAATGTTAATGTAAGTTTTGAAGTTCTTCATTTGCATTCTTGTTTTGTAAATTTATGATTTTTGTACTTAATGTATTGTATGACCAGACTCCTTTCAATAATGAAGTTCCTCCACCACCTAATTTTCCTGGAAAAGTTAATATCTGAGCATCAGCTCCAATGACTATCAATCCTATAGAATATATATCAAGTGCTCAGATAACTTCAACTTCAAAGGTCAGTGTTTCTGTGATCAGTGAAGGAGGTAAACAATTCATCAATCTGTCAAGTTTATGTAATCTATTCACTGGAAAGGGTAAGGGTAAGGATAAGTAGGGTAAATACAAATAGCAGATAATTGGATTTCTAGCAAATTGCTCATGTTTTGCTGTTTTTTTAGATTTAAGGCAAACTGAGTATGTTTTGCTATTTTTTTTGGAATTACGCATTTATGGCATGACAAATGTTATGGCATGAATGAATGGCTAGAGGAAGACATCTAATTTCTTTTGCTATATTTTTTATGTTTCTGAAGATGATTCTGGGTATAAGGTGTGAGATTATGAAGTGAAAAGTGTGATTCGTACATAGGGTCAGGTTGGAGGTAGAAAAAATCGGAGAAATGAAGCTGAAAATTTAATTTTCCCACCAAAAATTTGACTTCACGTTTTCTGTTAACTAACTAACGGAGAGGGTCATATATCAGAATTTTTGGACCACTTTTGAACATAGAGGCCAAAATCGGCCCGAGGTAATTCCTACAGGGCCACTTTTGAAATTTTCTCCAAGTAGGAGCAACTCGCTCTCCTGTGTACAACTTACACATGCAACTCACGGGATGGGTTCGGGTGGACCTGAATCCGCGTTTTCCCCCTAACCTTTATGTTGTGTTAATCATATTATTTTTGTTATATATTCATACATTTATATTAGGGAAAATATCAATTTTCGTTCGCTAAGTATGACCCTTTCCATTTTTCGTCCTCTAATTGTCGAGTTTCCAATTTTAGTCATGTAACTTCACTTTCTTTTTCCAATTTTAGTCTAATTTTGGTCGGAGGCTGACATGGGCACCGTGATCTGTTTACGTGGATCGGAACCCTAATCCCCAATTCTTTTAGTGACGTCGCTGACACGTCATTAATGAAACAATTAATTTAAAAACTTAATTAGAAATTCTCATTACCACATCATTAAAGATTAAATAAAATAAATGGAAAATAGAAAAGAAATAAAAAAATCAAAAAGAAATTGAAGAAAAATTGTCATCTTCTCGAAACACCATCTCCTCCGCCCGCCGCTCCTCGCCACAACGCCCACCCCACCCTCTTCTCCGCCGCCTGCCGCCTCCTCGCCCACCCCACCCTTTTCTAACCCAAAATGCTGAGTCCTCGTGACAATTCAATTGATCTACCATGACCCCAAATTCTTGTTAAGAAGTGGGAAAGGTGAAAATGAGTGTTTGAAGAGAAGATTCCCTACATTTTCTTTTCTCTTTGTCATCAATAATTGATAGTTGATCTTGTTTGTGCTTTTGTTTTTTTGCTATCTCTGATTCCATACATTTCTGTTAAAATCTGGCAGCGGAGAGGAATCAGGCGGCGCTGAGGGCAGAGGAGGGGCGGAAGGAGGCGGTGAGTCAGCCGTGATTTCAGCCGAGGAGAAAGGCGACGTAGAGGGGTGAAGAGATATCTAGGACGTCGGATTTCAGCCGTTTGCCTTTTATTCTCCGGTTGTGCTCAGGCTGCTGGATGGCGGTGGAATTGGGCGGCGACGATGGAGTTGGGCGGCGGTTGAGTTGGTTGAAAAAGGAGAAGAATCAATTTTTTCTTTTCTCTTTTTTCAATTTTTGTTTTGAATTTTTTTTATTTTTTTGATGAGGTGGACACCTACGTGGCACTTTTTTTATGGGAAAAAAATTGGGGATTAGGGTTCCGGTCCACGTTAGGAGATTCCAGTGGCCACGTCAACCTTTGGCAAAAATCAGACCTGAATTTGAAAAAAAAAAATGAAGTTACAGAACTAAATTAGAAACTCGATACTTAGAAGATGAAAAGTGGAAATTGTCATACTTAGCGGATGAAAATTGATATTTTACATTTATATTATAATAATTATACATTTATGTCCATACATCATATCATTAGTGTAATACTTTAATTTTATTTTTTTAATGTTGACATTTATACTATGCTAGTCATATCCTTATTCTCTACTAGCTAGTTATACTTTTATGTACAAATATCATTCATTTATGTAATACTTTAACTTCAAAGAAAATAAATCTAATTTCGGCACAATTTATACACACACACACACACTTTTATGTGATATTATTCATACTTTTATATCAACATAGTAATACATTTATGTAAGAGATTTTATCTATCCATGCCCGGAAAGATAACATATCTATCAAGGGGGTTATGAAAAATAAATCTTATCAATTCAGAGTTTGAAAGATTCAGAACTATCAATTTAAGATATCAGAATGAAACATTGTTAACATATTCATTCATGGTTTTATCTGTTTCGCTGTCTCAACTGATGTGGCTCTGAAATCATATTTATGTGGATATCACATCCCACATAGATAAAAATAAGAAAACAAATATCTCTTACTTTTATTAGTTATTATTGTTGATAAAATATCTAAATCACAACATTATCTGTTTCTCTGTCTCAGCTGATGCAACTCTCAAATCATGTTTACCTTGATATCACATCCCACGTAGATAAAAATAAGAAAAACAAATATGTCTTTCGGTTATTAATTATTATTTTTGATAAAATATCTAATTAAATACAAATTTGACATGTTTTTATATACTTTCGATTCACACTTCAATCTAATTACTATTATATATATTTAAATAATATCAATCAACAAAAAATATTACCACACATTTATTTTTTGCTATACATATTTTCAACAAAAATAATTATCATCACGTTATTGATATTATATAAAATATAGTATTACAAAATGTTGATATTAATTATAAACCGTCCATATATATAATTGTGCATAAATCAATAACGAAAAAATTTAAATCTATCTATATTATCATAATGTTATTTGACGATATATATTATTGAACAAAAATTAATATCCAAATATCAATATTAATTGTGGATAACCCAAAAACCAATATCACAAAATGTCGATATATTACATTAATACAATATCATAAAATATCATCGACTCGAGTAAAATATCAGTAAAACTATCAAATCTCTTGATTGATATAGTTATGGATACTTAATTAGATGATAAGTTAGTGGCCCTCTCCAGAAGTAGGTACCTTAGGATCTTTGATGGATGATAGGTACAGTACAATCTTTGATGAATTTAAGAACCAAACATTCATAATTCTGACCTTGAGTGATTTGATAGTTTTATTGCTACTTGTATTCGATTCGATGATATTTTGTAATATTGTATCAATATATATAGTAACATTTTGTGATATTGGTTTTTGTCCCAATAATATTTATCAATTATCCTGCAATTAATTTCGATATTTTGTGAACTTAATTTTTGTCAATAATATATATCGATAAATAACAACATGATAATATTGATATATTTACATTTTTTTCGTTGTTGATTTATGAACAATAATATATATGGACAGTTTATAATTAATATCAATATTTTGCAATATTGTATTTTACTACCTCCGTCCCTATCCAATTTGCCTACTTGGACCGGGCACGGAACCTAAGAAAATGCAGTTGACTTGTTGTTTTAGGTTACTTTTTGATTAAAAAAATATTTTTTATACTTTTTGCTTTATAATTTCTTTGCCATTTATGGGTTGACAAATTGGATTGAAACAAACGAAAATGACAAGTAGGCAAATTCGACTGGGATGGAGGGAGTATATAATATGAATAACTTGACAATAATTATTTTTGTTGAAAATAAATATCGATAAAATATTTGCTTCATAATATTTTTTGTTGATTGATATTATTTAAATATATAATAGCAATTAAATTAAAATGTGTATGAAAGCATATAAAAACCAGTCAATGTAGTATTTAATTAGATATGTTATCGAATATAATAATTAATAAAAGAAAGGGATATTTGTTTTTCTTATTTTTTTTATATGGATGAGATGTCCAGTAAAACATGATTTGAGAGTCACATCAACTAAGAGAGAGAAAAAAGATAATGTGGTGAAAGAATATGTTAACAGTGTTTCACTTTGATATCTTAAATTGTTAGTTTTCAATCTTTTAAACCCTTGATTGATAAGATTTATCTTTATGACCTGCATTGATAGATAGGTTATCTTTCGGGGTCAGGATCGATAAAATCTCTATCACTAAAACTTGGGTACTCTCGGGGAACGAATCTAGGAATCGTACCCCAAAACCGACCCGACCCACCCTGGGTATAATTCGGATCTAGTATAAATATGAAAATTTAGCGGTTTTTCACTGGGTTTTTGTGCTTTCTTCACGTTTCCACTCTTCTATTTTCTCCACTTTTTTTGCTTTGATTTCGTGTCATTGAAGTTTGTTTGGGGTTGATTTGTCGTTTTTATTGAAGATTATCATCGTTTGAAAGTATTTTTTGCCGTTTCCAGTTCGTCGGGTTCATGGTAAGTATTTTTCTGCATGTGTTGAAGTTTTTTTTGTTTTGTTTTTGATTGTGTTGTAGTGTAACGCCCTATTTAAAATACTGTTTTGGCACTACTTACATTGGAAACAGACCCTTTCAATAAAATAAACATACATGAATTCAAGAAAAATAATTATGAAATACAGTTTTCGGGAAATGCAATGGAAGCGATTTACTTTAAATTCTTTTTTCTCCAATTCATCTTCAAACACTTTAAAAGACGGAATACATGAACGTTTTCATGGATATACTGTTGTAAAATGAAATAAATAAAATCTTTTAAAGAAAATCTTCTTGAACCTTGATATCACTGGCTAACAGCATTCATTGCTCGCATACCATGCTCTGAATACTTTAAGCTGAAAACATTTTTACACATAGGGGTGAGTACCAGAAAACACTCAGTGGGGGTGAACACATGCACGTATTCACATTCAAACATTCAGCATTTAAGAAGCACATAGCCTTTACCGTTCATTTCCACAGTTCAACATTCACCATTCAAATAGATACAGCATGAATCCCGACTTATCTCAAATACCAAAATGGATAAACTTGACGTTCAAATCATGCACATAGTTGCAGTTCTTAGCTACCGTAGATGTGGTTCTTAGCCACCATAGATGCAGTTCTTAGTTGCCGTAAATGTGGTTCTTAGCCACCGTAAATGCAATTATCAGCTGCCGTAAATGTGGTTCTTAGCCATCGTAAATGTAGTTCATAGCTGCCGTAAGTGTGGTTCTTAGCCACCGTAGATGCAAATGCATGAGCGCACACACTTCAAACATAATAAACATAATTCATATATGCTCCAATACATTCACATTCCCCTTTGATATCACGTATAACAATCATTAGCATTTAATCAATATAACAGTAGCACTTATAACATCATATAATTAATTAATTCAGATCCATATATCAAAAGAGTTTATATATTCTAATGCACAATTAATAAAGCAGATATGACTTTTACCCCACCTTTGATAGCAGCACTTTGTCAATGCTAAACCTCTTATGTCCTTTACTCTTGAGCCTCATATATATTTCCAATCCTCCTATCTTCAACCTTGCCGATGCCCCTCTGTTCCGCCACCATCTCACCGCGGTCGGCGACCACCCGTCGCCGACGACCAACAACAAGCATCATGCGACGCACACACTACCGCAACACAGATTCATAAAACCTAGTGCCCATTCCATCACACAACACCACAAAATCAGCCACTGCGCCGCCGCGAGAAGCGGCGGCAGGAACAATTACTACTGGCGCGACCACCGCGCCGGCTACACCAACAGAGACGGGAGAGTGAAGGGAGAGAGAGAGAGAGCAGGGGACGGGGAGGAGAAACTGCCGAGGGGCGGCGGCCGTTGCCTCCGCGCATGACGTCGCCCGCCACCGTCGCGCCTACCGCGCTGGCGGCCCAACCCCGTCACAGCCACACGCACCCACACCCAATCTAATGTCGCTGCTCCTAGAGGCGCTCATCTACAAACGAAGGCACGGAAACGAGGAGGGAGATAGAAAGAATTCAAAGGATATTTCAACCCATTTCCTTATTTGCTATCAATTCAGTCAAAGAGGGAAAGAGTTAGGTGCGTACACCCTCTTTTGTAACTTGAGATTTGTGAGGAGAGAGATGGGTTGAGAGAGAGAAAGGTGAATGAGAAGTGGATTCATTAGACCATCTCCAACAGTGCACAGGATTTTCCTGTTAATCTTACATAATTTTTATGTAATAACTGTCAATGATCTCCAACAGTTTACATTATTCTCTGTACCAAAAAAGAATATTTCATAATATTCTTTATTAATTAATCAATTTAACATTTTATTTATTATAAATATTCGTTATTATTGTTAAATAATCTATTTTTCATCTTTATTATTTTAAAAGTGTAAAAAAATTATATATATATTTAAATCTTATTTAATATAATATTCTTTGTAATGTCTTTATCTCGTGGTCAAAGTTACAAGGCAATTGAAGATCGACATTTGTGTCGTATTTATTTAGATATTACACAAGATCCAATTGTAGGGCGGAATCAAACCATAAAAATGTTTTGGTCACGTGTTGCAGACAAATACAACTCTGAGAAACCAGAATCAACCATACCAGACTGTACTTCAAGATCATGCAACACAACTCTGAGAAACCAGAATCAACCATACCAGATTGTACTTCAAGATCATTGGAATGTCGAATGAAGGACATTATCAAAGAATGCAAAAAGTTCAACAGATGTATTCATCAAATTGAATATTCGCGTCCTAATGGTGTTAATGAACATATGATTGTAAGTATATATTAAATGATTTTTTTTTTATGATAACGTTATTAATTTTAATATTGTGTGATGATAAGCATATAATTGTAAGTAGATATTAAATGATTTTAATTTTTTATAATAATATTATTAATTTTAATATTGTTTTATATATTTTAATTTTTTATAATAATATTATTAATTTTAATATTGTTTTATATATACAGCTACAATGTGCAAAAGATTTAATGATACAACAAGGCTTCAAGGATGGATTTAAATTTGAACATGTATTAAAATTAGTTTAATGTCTAGATATTATATGTATTTATTAATATGTTGTATTGTATTTTTTTTTCCAAAATGAGGAAAAAATGAATACAAAGTAAAAATAATAAAAAAGAACTTAAAAACAAAATAAAATAAGGAAAGAAAAAGAATAAAATAAATAATAAATAATGATAAGAAAAAAATGAATACAAAGTAAGAATATAGAAAAAGAAATTAAAAATAAAATAAAATAAGAAAATAAAATGAACAAAATAAATAAATAAGAAAAGAAAAAAAAAGATGGCGCAAGGTTTGACCTGTGGATAGTTGGCGCAAAGCCAGCTGTTAATATGAGATGGTGCAGAGAAAAGATTTATTGTTGGAGATGAAAACAGGCGCCATCAAATTCTGATGGCGCACTGTTGGAGATGCTCTAAGGAAGTTACACATATCCACCACTTTTACAAATACTATGTTTATAGGCAAATTCTTGTATGAGATTGTCTCACGAATCCCATTCCGTGAGCGGGTCAACCCGACCGGTCAAAGTCAAAAGTCAACGGTCAACAGTCAAAAGTCAACGTCGGTCAACGGTCGGTCAACTCCGTTGACCAAAAGTATTACATATTATATATGTAAAAATAGTACACAACATACATGAAAGTATTACATTATAAATGTAATACTTTTACTTTTATAAGGTAATACTTTTATGTGTATCATGTGTGACAAAGTTTTAAGAAATTATGTAATACTTTTGTGTGTTTTAGGTATTACTTTTTAATATACTATGTAATACTTTTGTAAAATAGTATTATTTTGGGTTTGGTTAGAGTGTATGAAAATATGTAATATTTTTATGTGTAGTAGGTAATATTTTTATATATATCATCTAATACTTTTGTAATATATTATACATTATATGTATATAATACAAAAGTATTATCCGATCTATAGAAAAGTATCACCTAATATACATGAAAGTATTACATTATGAAGTATTAAATGATATATAAAAATATATTATCTAATACACACAAAAGTATTATTACATTATAAGAACATAACATCATGCAAAATATTTTTATGTGCAACATGTAATACTTATATGTGTAACATGTAATACTATTAAAATCAACAAGTAATATTTTTATATACATCATGTGATACTTTTATGTGTAACATGTAATACTATTGAAATCAACAAGTAATATTTTTACGTATATCATGTAATACTATGAAGTATTATATGATATATAGAAAAATATTGTCTAATACTCAAATGTAATACTTTTATGTACAACATGTAATATTATTGAAATCAACAAGTAATACTCTCATAATGTAATACTTTTGTGTGCAACATGTAATACTATTGAAATAAACAAGTCATACTTTTATATATATCATGTAATACTTTTATATGTAGTACGTAATACTAATTTAAAATATCACATGATACACATAAAAGTATTATGTGAGTAGAATAACAGTATTATATTATGAATGTAATACATTTATATATGACATGTAATACTTTTATGTATAACATGTAATACTTTTTGGTCAACGGTGTTGACCGACCGTTGACCGGCGTTGACCGATCGTTGACCGGCATTGACCATTGACCGTTGACTGTTGACTTTGACCGTTGACCGTTGACCGGGTCGACCCGTCTCACGGAATGGGATCCGTGAGACGGTCTCACACAAGACTCACTCATGTTTATATTATTACTATACTACCTCCGCCCCGGTTCAATTTACCTACTTGGACTGTACACAAAACCTAAGAAAATGCAGTTGATTTGTTGTTTTAGGTTAATTTTTGCTTACTTTTTGATTAAAAAATGTTTTTATACTTTTTGCTTTATAATTTATTTGCTATTTATGGACTAACAAATTGGATTAGGACAAATGAAAATGGCAAGTAGCCAAATTCGACTGGGACGGAGGGAGTATATTATATCATATCTATGTATACACTCTGTGTATATATCTATTACCTATATAAAAGTATGGATGTTTCTTACAAAATATGGATTGTCTAATATATCCTTATTAAAAATTTATTTAATGTTATAATAGTAATTTATGATTTTCATATTTAAATAATTTTACATAAAAAAATTTAAACCAAAATCATATAGAGTTCTATTATGAGTAGGACTCTAATTTACTATACATTTTTTTGAATTTAATTTAATATAGATTGTATATCTCTATAAAAAAATTATAATTTTAAGGTTAATAGTAATATAATATTTTTTATTTAAAAAAATTTATCATCCACATGCAACGCATGTGCTGATATTCGTGTATGTGTATATATATATATATATACCTGTTTTCCTATAACATATATTTATATATAAAATATGTTTGTATCTAGATATCAAAATAAGGAGCATGTCTTCCACGGTTTAAGGTCAATCCATCATTTTACTTGAGATAGGTCAACCCACTATCCACAATTCACATATAAATTTATAGAAATGAGTTAACATGAGATAGGTTAACCCACCATCCACACTTCACAATTCACATATAAATTTGTAGAAATGAGTTAAGTTAGTGAGTAAAAAGGATCCGTCTTGTCGAAAATTAAGTTGTTGGAGTAGATCTTATGTGAGACCGTCTCACGGATCTTTTTTCGTGAGACGGATCAACCCATAACTCACACTTAGCAATTCACATGAAAATTTGTGGATATGATTTCAATCAATGGGTAATAAGGATTCGTCTCACGGAAACTATCCGTGAAACCGTCTCACATGAGTTTTTGTAACGTTGTAAATAGTAAAATCTCGATTTACGAAATTATATTCATAAGAAATGAAACGAAAAATAGATCTAAGGTTATACCTTATTTAATTCTGCAACATATAATACAATTTGCAAAAGGAAAAAAGAGAGGATTTTATATATTTATCCGAACAAATATGTTCCTTATTAAAAAAAGAAAAAAGGATAATAGAGAGAGTATATATGTGGATGAAAATATCGATATCGCATGTCGTATCGCAACTTTGATTTTACGGATATATCGATGGATATATCGATATCGCATATCGATATCGCAAAAAAATTGAAAAAACAATGGAAATCTTATTAAAATTCTGGAAATTTAATATGAAATTTTAGGGATTATTTTTACACTTCATTACACATATATTCCACTTAAAATCACATTAAAATATAATATATTTAAAACTAACATATAGATAATAAGCATTATAAATACTGTTTTTCGAATGAAAACTGATAATATAAGACAAAATTACTAAAATTACATCACACAATATACTAGTATCAAATGATTATATACTAGTACCCGTTAAGTTGTGTGGGACGTGTGTCGAGTTTCTGTTATCACACGTGTTTAAGTTGCGATTTCCTTATCACAGGGGGGACCGACGCAGACTTTTTCAAACACCAGGGGGTTTCGCGCAATAATTATTTTCAGTTTTAGGCAGATTTGATATTAAATATTAATAAAATTAACTATGTAAAATTATCAAAATAAATTAAATAATTTGCTAAAAAAATAAAAAACGTACCTGGTGGCAATGGCTGGCTTGGGGAGAATTTTTTTTCAATTGCAAAATTGGGGGGGGGGGGGGGGGTTTGATGCATGTAAATAAGTAGTGCATACAGATACATATATAATACAAAAGCAGGGGTAATTTTGTATTTTCAACCCCATATAACGGTCAAAAATGAAGAAACATCGCACTTCAGGCGCGTCGCCCGCACACCCGTGAAGTCTGACGACTTTGGGGGTTTCGCGCCGAGTTTTTCAAATCACAGGTGTTTTCCCCGCAATTACCGTAACACAGGGGGGACCGATGCAAATTTACCATAACAGAGGGGGTCTTCAGGATTTTACCCTAAATATATTATCAAAACAAAAAATGAATAAGGTCAACTGAAGTTATAATTTCAAAGTAATAAAAGTCATAAATATTCAAAGTCATACAACCAGAATATGTAAATACATAAAATTTTACTAAAACTAATTATAACAATTAATTGTAAATACACAATTACAACATTACATTTTACATACCAGTGCTTCACTATAACATAATTAATTGTAAAATTATGATTTTATAATAAACTTCTATAAGTTAACTAAATGCTTCACCTAACATATACATAATTAGCACAATTAAATATGGCAATATACAATATACCAACAAAATGCTATTTTTATCAACTAAAATGAAAAACAAAATAAAGAGATTAAATTTACATACCAATTCGTAGTTCTTCAAAATGACAATTGAGTGATATATATAGTGGTGCAAGTATTTCCTCTTCAATGTCAATGCCCTTTATCCAAAAAAATAAATAAATTAGATACATTAAAATAGTCATAATCTATAAAGTAAATAATTGAAATTAATTTAATCAAAAATGTTGGGAGAGAGTTAGTGATATCATACCTTGAACCTTAAAATGTATGATAGAATGTTCACTTGCATTTATCCTCTTATATAGAGAAATATATCATGCAAAACAATTAGAAAAAAAAAAAGTAAAGAAGTAATAATTGGTTAAAGGAATGGAAATTTCAAAAAGCCACAAAATACACAATACAAAGTAAAAAAAATCACATAGTTTAATTTTTTGAATCAAAATCGCTCATTTTGATATACATGCGATATTTTGCAATATATCCACGATATTTCCCAATTTTCATCCAATTTTGTACTACACTGAACCGATATCGAAATCGATATCGATGTTTTGCGACATATCCACGATACCCAGGAAAAAAAACATTAACACCCAATATCCATATCGCAATATCCGTATCCGCGATATATCCGCGATATATCTGTGATATTTCACGATATTTTCATCCTTGAGAAAATGTGTAAAGTAGGTAAGGCGATGAGTTGAGACAGTGCTGGCTTTGGGATGAGCAATTTCCTGAAACCAAAATCCAAAACACACCATTTCTAATCACCATCTTCACCTTTTCATCTAGGTTTCTCCTTCCTTCTCTGTTTCCATTTCTGTATCATTGCTTGCTTCTCTTTGATTCACTCTCGTTTCTGAAACTGATTTTTTTTTCCTAGTATATATATATGGGAGATTCTATACACACCCCACCCACAACTAAACACACCCCAATTACTAAATACACCCACATTTATATCAAAATCTTAACACAATTTCTAAAAACACCCCACAACTTTACAATTATACCCTTTTTGAATTAAAAAACACAAAATATATTACAACACTTTATACACCCCACCATCCCACCCAATTCTCACACCCCAACCATCCTTACGTAATCTTGGAGAAAAAATTTGAATTTGAGAAACCTCCAAATTTTGATCCAAAGTTACCGAACAATTGATAAGGCGTACGGCGTGTAGTCGAACGGGCGTGAAGGAGTTCGATCAATCCTCATCTACAACTAATCATGGACCCTAATGAAGCACAAAACTCACCATGTAAGTGTGTGTATTTTTTGTTTAAGAAATTTGTGTTATACTATGTTTCATGGGGTAAAATTGTATGAAAGTTGTATAGGAATCATCTTTTGGTTATGGGTTTAGGGTTGACATAATTTATGTGTTCGATTTGATGAAATTTGTGTTGAATTTGAGTCTGAAAATTGGAAAATCGGGGATGCGAAATCTGGGTATGTTCGGCCCTGGTTCGCCGAACATTGTGAAGTGTGTTCGGCAACCCGCCGAACAGGTTTTAGTTGGTTCGGTTGTGCGCCGAACGTTTGCATGTGTGTTCGGTCGTCTGCCGAACATCTTTATTTTTGTTCGGTGATGAGCCGAACACTTGTAGTTATGTTCGGCCATGAGCCGAACACTGAAAGTTATGTTCGGTTATCCGCCAAACGTATCATTTATTGTTCGGCAACATGCCGAACGTGTGAAAATAATTTTCGTTTAATTTTTTTTTCTGTGTGTATTTAACCTTACGACACTTGTGTTATTAATTTCGCGTATCTTTTTGACTGACTGTTGAAGCTTTCTTTTGTAGTAGTGTATCGAAGGAAACGACCTACTGCGTCTAATAAAAGAAGACGTGAAGCGGAAGATGTGAGGACTGAACAACCATTGCCCTCTGAATCTGATCTTCCTCTAATTCAGTATAACGTGGAGGAAACAAATGCTGTTCCGGAAGTTCCACATGACGTGGGGGATGAGCATGTTGATGATGAAGGGGGAATGGAGGACGATGACTAGGCCGACGAGGAGCTATTGACTGGTCCTTGTCCGGGTGGTCCTATTGATCCTCGTTTGATCCCAAGTTTCAAGACGCATGTGGCATATGATTTATGGAATGGGGTCGAGAGAGACGTGTTGAAATTTCATTGTCATACAACGAAATTGGAGACGTGGAAGTTTGTGAACATGGTCGATATGTTCAAAGATATGATCGAGCGCACTCGCATCCCCGACCTCGGATGGATTTCATATAAGACGCCCAACAAGAATCTGCTATGTGCTTTCGTGGAACGGTGGCAACCAGAGACTAACACGTTCCACATGCCATTCGGAGAGATGACTATTACGTTGGATGACGTACATAGACTGACGATGCTTGAGGTCACTGAAAGACCTGTTATGGTGCCACAAGGCAGAAATCGGAGTGAGATTCCACTTGAACTCATGCAGAGATTGTTGGGGACGAGCACCGATGAGAGCTATGAAGCCCTACAAGGTCACAGGGGTAGCTCGGTTCGATTGGAGTGGCTTCGTTCTCACTTTGAAGCGGATACGAGCTCGCCCAATGAGGATGTCCGAACGGCTGCTGCTCGTGCATATGTCTGGTTCTCACTAGCTTGTACCATATTTTCAGACAAGAGTGGTTCTAGAGCCGATACGAAGATCTTGCGACTCCTGGATGATTTCGAGCGTATACATGAGTACGCGTGGGGTGCAGCGGCCTTGGCATTTTTATATCGACAGTTGGGCCTGGCATCGAGGAGTGGGGTCAAGCAGATGTGTGGATATCTGACTTTGCTTGAGGTACTACCGTATTTCAAATCTTTTTTTACTAAAGTACGGATGTTTGGTGTGTTTTTATACTAATGTCTAGCCGGGTATAAATTGTGTTAAGCTTGGATATATGCGCATTTTCCGGTGTTTAGGCCCACCCAAAATACACGATATCGGGTAGACGAGCCAATGTCACGAAAGTGGCTTCAGAGAGCTCATGCTGGAGGTAACCAAGAGCGTGTATTAGCTATACGTGAGGTGTTAGACAACATGACTCCCGAAAGTGTAAGTTCATGCTTTTCCTTATGTTTTTCAATCCATGGCAATTTTGTACAAATTTCGCCATGTGATCTCGTTTATTATTCTTTTGAAAAATATAGGTTGATTGGGATCCTTACACCGATGTAAGAGAATACTTCCCCCGAAATGACGTGACTTTCTTCCAAGGGTGTATACGGGCATTCGACTGCGTTGAACCTTACCATCCGGACCGAGTCCTTCATCAATTCGGCTACGTGCAAAGGATCCCACTTGAACCACTTGTGCCGAGTGTAGTCCGACGTGGTAATAACGCTTTGAAGTACAAGGTCACTTAGGATGCTCTTGGACAGTACTTTCGGGTATGGAGAAACCATGTGCTGTCCTTGGAGAACCGTGGTCGAGGAGTTAATCCAGCATGGGAATGCGTCGCTGAGTACATGTATTGGTGGACCACGGTGTCACACCCAGTGATCCAGAACCCCGTGAACGTGCCACGGGATCATGTGCCTTCTAGTAGCCGAAGGAGAGGTCCCGATCCATGGGAAATGATAGCTGACGCACGCAGACATTTGGATCCCGTGTACCAGGAATGGCTACAAAATGCGGATGGGATGGAGCTGAACAGTGTCATGCCAGCGTTGGTGGGAGCATGGCGTTCGTTAAACATTGAGGATCAACCGGAGAGCTCTAGACGAGGTTCAGGCAGGAGTCGTAGACCCCGTAGGTCATAGATTGATTCATGTTGGATTTAGTTCGTTTATTAACTTTGTTTAGTTCGTTTATTAATCTCATGTTTATTAACTTTGTTTAGTTCGTTTATTATAATTTAGTACTTGGTTGACCTTTGTTTAGTTCGTTTATTAATCTCATGTGCAAATATTATAATTATGCAATGTTTAATAGACTGACAATGCATGTACGGACCAAGTACGGGCTATCATCGTTTGGCGTTCGTCATTTTTTCACTCCTGACCACGCTGTTCGACGACCGACTGCCGAACGACATACAAAGTGTTCGGCAGATGGCCGAACAAGTTTAGGGTGGTTCGGCCATATTCCAAACAAACTTGTCAATGTTCGGCCACTCGCCGAACATACCTGATAAGGTTCGGCCATCTCCTGCCGAACAGCGATATTTTTGTATTCCGAATTTTAAAAAGTGCACTAGATAACAAATACAATCACATAACAAACCAAAAGACATGCATTCTCCATTAATGGTACAAACGTGCCTTCTAGAATATACATCTATTTACAGAATCTTCGATTACACATCTTAATCTATGTGCAACGTGTCAACTCCCACTGACGAGTGGCCACTTCTTTGCTCGTTTACGAACTGAATCATGCGGTGCTTGTAAATTTCGGACCATCCGGCTGCACATTCAAGCCGTTGCCCGAACCACCCTTCAATGATTGGGGGTAAGGGACACTCTCCCGCCAAATTCACCTAAAAATAACCTTACACTTTTAGATAATTTCGTATGGACAATGTGAAATAATACCAAAATGCAGAAGCTTACCACAATCCAATGGTTGTTCCCAACGAGTGCCATGCATATGAGGTTCGGTTGCAATGGCACTTGGGATCTCATGGGTAGAACTGTCACACAAAGTTGTGGAGACAAGTGGACAATTGGCACGTTGTAAGCATTGGTGGCGAGATATGTCATCTCCGGGAATGCAAACCAATGATTCACATCATATGTGGACGGATCGAAGCAATGCAAGTTGGTCAAGATTTTTGAAGTCCGATCTCGCACCCCATTAATGCTTTGGTACAATCCTTCGTAATCTTTCAACTCCCGAATGAGCTCACTTCGTACCTGTGGCCACGAAATCTCACCCAAACCAATTGCATGGGCAAGCGATCTGAATCCACAATGACCATCACCAACAGGGTTTTTGATACTCAACACGTGATTGTGGAAGATGGACGGAAGTTGGGCAATGAGTACTTCATCACCAAGCTTGCGGACTGACCGCCGTCTCACCGGCTCTTTTTTTGTTATCATCAGGGTAAAACTCGGTTTTCCAGGGGCCATAGAATCGACATATACATTCTGCTCAATCGATGGGGAGTTGTTATCATGTAGTGAGTCAATGATTTCAAACTTACTGGGGTTGCGCTTCGTCGAAGTTGAACTTTTCGATTTACTTTTGCTCGGCCTACCACGGGGACGAGCGACCTCAACTGGTTCTTGTAATGTACTCATTTCGGGCATATTTATCTCACGAAGTCTTTTGAACAACAACAACTTCTCGGCTTTAGATGCATTATGGTACATCCCCAATATTTCATCAACAGTTCCAAATACACGATTAGTTGCATCTGCATCTTGAGTCTCATGACTCCGTGACGGCTCACAATCCAATTTCGTTCAGTAAGGATCAATCATCTCAAGCTGAACGACTTGGTGATCTCGTTTCAACTCAGCAAGCTCATGCGCACACGGCAAACCACAAGTCATCCTTAACACACAACCACACATTAGAGGGTCGACACCACAACTGTCAACCCCTTTCATCTCTTCAAACATCAAAGCAAGGGCATGATGAGACACAAGTCCTCGAATGTTCTTGAAAATAGGCAAACAATATCGATGTGGCTGCACATTGAGGCTATGTTCGAATGAGGCATTGATTTGAACATGAGATGTGATAAACAAATGATGTATTCTCTCCCACGCAGTCTCAAAGTTTGATTGACTTGTGCCCAATTGCCTTTTCAGTTTCGCATGTGCACTCTCAGCTCTACGAATACAATCCACAACATATTAAGTAATATCATAACCACAACAGTTCACACAATTAAATACACAATGTAAGTAATATCATAACACATTCTGATACCTGTTGCTAGTTGTATTTTGATAATGCATAACCTTGTTTGTCCAACATAGCACAAACCTCTCCTTATATGGCTCAATCCAAGTCTTCATGCAATACATCACTGCACGTTCCACATCTGCATAGTCAAGGTGGAACCTCCTCATGAGCTCGTTGAATTGGGGTTCATCCTCAGCAGATATCAGAATATTCCATGCATGCATGAAACACTCCCACTTGTCGGCCCTACCAAGGAGTGGTCGACATTTGGCCAAGACATTTTTATTAATGTGCCACCTACAAAGCAAATGTGTAGAACTGGGGAAAGTAACGGCAAGGGCATTCATGAGGGCAATCTCCCGATCAGTTACAATCACCTTGGGTACTACATCTTCGATCATTAGTCCCTTGAGTGTAGTGAGGGCCCACCGATAGTTATCCTCACGCTCCTTCTCCAAATACACACAGGCCACAGAAAACGTGATGTTTGTGGAGGTAACACCAACGATCTCTAGGAGGGGCATTCTGTACCTATTAGTCTTGTAGGTACAATCCATTAGGAGCACACTCGGAAATGCACGCATCAACTCTACAGCTGTGGGATGAGCGTAGAAGAGATCGGTGACCCTATCTGTATTTTCGCATCTCCTACTCAAGTGGTAGTACTTACAATCCTTCAATTTCCCCAACAAGTACTGCATCTGAGTTCGTCCTCCATGCTCAATCACTTTATGCTTTTGATGAGCATTGTATAATGTCTTCAGTGTAGAGGCATTTTCCTTAAAAGATTGCTTCAAAGTGCTCAAGATATCTTTGGGCTTTGCTCGGTTTAGTGAAAGGTCACGAACAAGCTGATCCTCAGCAGGCGTTAATCGACCTGCAAATGAATGTCCGACCAAATGAATGCCCATTGGGTGATTGTGCAAACCACACACCACCTCTAAGCTCCAATGTCCGAGCTCATTCACCTGCACGCCTTTTAGCATGAAAGGGCAGTCACATTTTTTTGTGCCGGTGTTTCAGGAAGATACCGGCACCTGATCAACGGAGTCCACAGTTTTATCGGCCGACCTCTTCTTTGGTGGCCGATACTTACCACCTCGCTCACATCCTAAAAACACTCGAGCGTGCCTGCCACTTTCACCACTATCACTACGTCTAATAAGGACAACTGTGTTTAGACGTATTCCAACCTTGTACGCCCAACTGACCATTTCCTCACGACTCTCAAATATTTCAGTCGTCGAGAACTCCTCCGAGAAATCAATAAATTGATACATGGGATCATCATTCGACTCCTGGGGTTCGTTAATAATCCTCATTTCCTCCACATCATCAGATTTTTTTTCCTATCCATAAGCAAAACCGAACAACTACATAAGCATAATTTGCTCAATATATCAATTCAAATCAAAAGTACTACATTATAAGAAGGTCGAAAAGCAAAAAATTGGACCTGTTCGGCCAAAACAATCCGAACAATATGAACACCGTTCGGCCAAAACAGGCAGAACGCGCTTCAAATTGTTCGGCCAATGCGAACTGTCTTCAAAGTGTTCGGCCAATCCGAACATACATAGTTGTGTTCGGCCGTCTGCCGAACAAGTCAACATACGTTCGGCCGATTGCCGAACAACCTTAAATCAGTTCGGCCTGTGTTAGCCGAACAAATGTCGAGTTCAATCTTTTTTTTACTGCTTTTACGAAAAAAATGAAACCGTACACCCAAATTTAAACACTTACATTGTCCATATCTTGATCTCCTTCTTCCTTTCAAGATGCTTCACCTAATGTGTAATTTTTTTTGGGAAACTTTGGAAGATTAAGGATTTGAGTTGCAAATTTTTGTGTTTTGAAGAAGGTGATAAATAGATATATATGTATTGTATGGAAGTGGGGTGTGTTTAGTTGTTGTATGATGTGGGGTGTAGTAGTTTATTATTTTGATATTGAATTATTTTAATAATTTGTTAGTAAGGGTAAATTGGTAATTGTGTAAATATTTTAGTTTTAGATTATTTAAATGAGGTGTGTTTAGTTGGGGGTGGGGTGTGTATAGAATTGGCCTATATATATATATATATGTTTGCTAATGTCCATATTATGCGTGACGTAATTATATAGACATTATGTAGGTGCTTTTATATATATATATATATATATATATATATATTACATAAGATTTAGATTTTTTTTTTTCCTTTCATAATCATACATAATTATGATTTGAATTGTGTTATTTAATGTTCATATTAGCTATGAAATTTAGGGTATTATATGCATATACATATTGATATTGCTTTGAGGTTTTAAACCAACTAGTTTTTCGCCCGTGCGATGCACGGAATTAAATATTTTTAAAAGATGTAATGATAATATATATCAACAATATATATGAGTAATATATATTTCTGATAATATGTATAATACATTAAAAATAATCATTTCATCTTTTATGAATATTTAAACATTCGAAAAAGCTGAACATATATATATCAAATAAAGAAAATAAACAAAAAAAATGTTATTTTCTTTATAATCAGAAATGTATTTATAATTATACTTGACATGTAATAAAGATAATTATAATTGAAATGTATATGTAATTATACTTTTTTTATTTTAACTTGACATGTTTACCAATAAAACTAATGTGATTATGGATGATGCACTATTTAATAAAGATAAATGCTTATCAATATTAAAATCACATTAATTAATATTAATAATGGTTTTATAAATCACATCCAAATGCATGTCTACTTAAATAACTATATAATATAACAATATCATATTGTTATCTTACCTTTTAATGTGATTTGATTATAAATTGAAATTTAATATATGAAAGTCAGTTAATGATTCCATAAGACCACAAATAATCTTCGGTTAAAATTTCATTACCTTTGATCTATTACATTTAATTCTAATAGAATTAATAAAGATCCATGAGACCATAACTCATATCTATAACATAAATTTTATGTAATTTTAATTTTAACAGAATTAAAGTCCCTTAAAACTTAACTCACGGTTATAAAGGAAGATAATGATATTTGAAGTCAAATTTTTGTAATTTCTTGAATTGATTGTGCCATCTAATTAATTCCATTATGAACATACCATAAATTTCAAATTTGATTTATACATATATATATAATGAGTAATAGATTTCCTAATATAATATAATTTGTTAATCCTATTTAAGGTTAATATTTGACTTATATATGGACGTATTACATATGTGTATATATATAATTAAATATTTTAAATAATTAATAAATATATAATGTAATTTTATTTATTTCTATATATAGGATAGAGTTTTTGGCGGGAAAATATTGCATTTCTATTTTTAGCAATGTTTGTGTTTTTATATATATAAAGATAGCTTGAAATGTATTATATGAATATTTTTAAGGTATTAAAATAATAGATTTAAGGTATCATATGTTGTACGTACTTACAGGAATTACATGCTTTTTATGCATGTTATAATTTTTGTAGTGGTAAGAAGAAAGATGTGGAGATAAGATCAAAGAAAAAGGCTGACATGGATGCAAATAGGTATATTTTGTATTGTACTTTATGTAGTTTGATACATATATTAAAGTAGTTAATAAAATAGTTTTGATGTTATATTAGTATTTGTTGAAATTATTTGTTTCTGTTTTTATTTTTGTTTTGTTTTTTGTTTTTGTAGGGTTAAAGTCAATAAAAAACAAACTGTTAAGAGTAAGAAGAAGAATAATGATGATACTCTTTTGCTGGATCTTGTGCCTTCTAAAAGGTACTAATATGTTCTGTTTATTGTAGTTTTAAAAGTGTTTATATGTTCAGTATATAGTAATGCTATTGTTATCATAAGGTTGTTGTAAGGTTTTAGATAAATACTTTCATGGTATCATACATTTTACTTAAAGGTATTACATAAATGTCTTTAAGGTATTACAATCATACATTTAGGGTGTTATAGGTCTAAGATGTTATAATAATTTTTTCTTTTGAGGTGTTAAACTAATGACTTTAAGGTATTAAACTAATAGTTTTAAGGTAGTATAGGTTTTACTTACAGGTATCACATTTTTATTATGCATATTATATGTTTTGTTGCTTTTTTTTTTTTTTTTAGCAGGGTTGAAGTCAATAAAAGCCAGACTGTTAAGAGGAAGAAAAAGAATGATGATGATACTGTTTTGATGGATGTTGTGTGTTCTAAAAGGTACTAATATGTTCTGTTTATTGAAGTTTAAAAAGTGTTTATATGTTCAGTATATAGTAATGCTATTGATTTATCATAAGGGTGTTGTAAGGTTTTAGATAAGTACTGTTATGGTATCATACCTTTTACTTAAATGTATTACATAAATGTCTTTAAGGTATTACAAGCATACATTCAGGGAATTATAGGTCTAAGGTGTTATAATATTTTTTTTTCTTTTGAGGTGTTAAACTAATGGCTTTAAGGTTTTAAACTAATAGTTTTAAGGTATTATAGGTTTTACTTACAAGTATCACATTTTTATTATGCATATTATATGTTTTGTTGATTTTTTTTGTTTTGATTTTTGTTTTTGCAGGGTTGAAGTCAATAAAAGTCAGACTGTTAAGAGGAAGAAAAAGAATGATGATGATGATATTGTTTTGTTGGATGTTGTGCCTTCTAAAAGGTACTAATATGCTCTTTTTATTGTAGTTTAAAAAGTGTTTATATGTTCAATATATAGTAATGCTATTGTTAATTAATAAGATTGTTGTAAGGTTTTAGATAAATATTGTTATGGTATCATATCTTTTACTTAAAGGTATTACATAAATGTCTTTAATGTATTTCAATCATAGATTCAGGGTATTATAGATCTAAGGTTTTATAATATTTTTTTCTTTTGAGGTGTTAAACTAATGGTTTTAAGGTATTAAACTAGTATTTTTAAGGTATTATAAGTTTTACTTACATGTATCACATTTTTATTATGTAGTGTTGAAGTTAAAAGAAAGCAAATTGTTGAGAGCAAGATAAATGATGATATTTTTGTGGATGATGTTGTGCCTTCTAATAAGTAATTATATTGTAAGAACATATTTAAGTATGTTTTGATGAGACAAAACCATAAGATAGTAACCCACATTCTATAAGCATAACCTATCTTACAAAGGTTACTGGAACAAGGTTACTGTAGAAAGATAAGACGGAGAAAAGCTTCAGAAGAAGGATACTGAAGAGAAATGGTAAAAGGAATTGGGTTAACTAAAAGGATACTGATGACTGCAGGAAGCTACTAGAAGAGACCTTGCCGAAGCAGAGTGCAAAGCAGCAAGCTACCAGACAGGAAGCTACCTGAGAAACCATGTCAGAGCATACTACAGAGCAGCATGCTACAGAAGCCTCAAGCCACCTGACGGAGCAAGCCAGGGAAGGAAGCTCCAAAGTAAGCACGAGGAGGAAGCTATAAAGCTGGCATGGGAAGAAGTCAAAAGTTATCGGTAGAGAAAAGAAGGATGAGCCAATTAGAAGAAGACACGTGGAAAGCAAAAAGTTGGAGTATATCAAAAGGAGTGTGGCGCATTTAATGATGGAAATCTACCTACCTTCAACGGGGCAGATTTCCTATTCTATAAATAGAAAAAGAACTGAAGACTGAGAAAAAGAGAGAGAGTGCGCATGTGCAAAAGAGAGAAGAAGCGAGCACAATAGAGCAACAAGAAAAGCTCGGAGAGAAAAAGCTCAGAAGAGAAAGCACAGAAAAGGGGGTAGGGGCATATAGAAAAGAAGAAGAGAGAAAAGAGTGTATAAAAAATAAAAGAAGAGAAGAAAGCTCAAACACTCTATACCCCAGAAACGCATACTCAGTCAAACAGTCGAGCAGCAAGCTACTGTAGAGCAACCTGCAAAAGAAGCCAAAACTTGCTGCATCCAGTTGAAGAAGAAGAAAGACAAACCTTTTAAGGATTGTCTGGGAGTGCTTAGTTAGGACTGGGATCCTGATAAGCTGTCCGCTTTCTAGGAGAGAAAGCAAGGATCCTTAGTGGGTCGAGTAGGATCCTGTGTGGATCAGTTAGGAGAGTAGGCAAACAGCTGTGTAGGCTTGCTACTTACTTGTTAAATCTATGTTGTAATAGATAGGGCTATGTAAACCAACAAGATTGACAAATGTTCCCTCTTGAGAAGAGGCAGAGAGGATGTAGAAGGATTACTCCACCTTCGAACCTCTGTATATCTATGCGTTCATTTATGCTTACTGCTCTACCTGCATATATTATGTTAAGATGCATGTCTCCTATATTTGGTCATTGAATGAGAGGAAGCTTTCGCAATACAACTGTGATCAGTAATCTCCCAAAAGGTTACTGCCTCTCGACCTAAGCCTTAGAAAGAAAAGAAAAGTTTGAAATTACAGTAGGCTTATTCACCCCCCCCCCCCCTCTAAGCTTACTACCATCATTTTGGGACCCAACATATATATTAATGGTTTTGTTTATATTTATAGAAATCAATATATATCTTATACTTGTTTTTTTTTTTTTTTTTTTTGCAGCATCTTTATTACTCAATGTAGGTCAAATGGTCTCTTTGATCTTGTAAATTCATTGATTGAGAAACAGAAAGATGATGTTAGAAGCATAGGCTTTGGTGGTTTGTTGCATTTGACGTTTAGTAAATGCAACATGAAAATGTTAAGGTGGTTAGTGAAAAATTTTAATAGTTCAAGTAGGATGTTATGAATAGACATTCATCATCCTTTTGTTGTGACAGTAGATGATGTCTATGATGTCTTTATGATTTCCCAAAATGAAGGTCATCATGTTCTGAAATATAGTAGGAGTGAGGAGGTTCCTTCTTTGGTTGATAGGTTTGGTGAAATGTATGGGATTGTGTCAAGGTCACCTTTAAGGGTTCTAGTTGATGTTATAAAAGAACGTTTGGTTGATGGGGGGATGATTTTAAAAGGATTTTTGTCTTGTATGCTATATCTTTTTTTTTCGACACCTTTATCAAATCATCTTTTGAGCATGAGTGTCATCAAATCCGTGGTTGATGTGAGTATGATAAGAGGATTAGATTGGTGTTCATATATTCTGGAAAAGCTATGTGAGTCTGTTGGTACAATCAATTAAAGAATGTTAGTGGTTGTGTTGTATTGCTTGAAATTTTGTACTTCTAAAGGTTGAAATGGAAAGGGATTGCAAAGCCTCAAACATTACCTCTCATCCAGCACTGGTCTGATGAGAAAATTTCAAAGAGATGTCATGAAGAGGCTAGTGCTGGCCGGTATGGTGAATGTGAACTTATTTTGAATATTTATCCTATTTTCTCAATGTGTAACGCTTCGAAGTTAATATTGGGGCTGAAGTTCATGAGGAAGATGAAGTGAATGAGGGTATTCCTATTGAAGGCGGATATATCTGCAAAAGGAAAAAAATGCATTAGCTTTGATTTACCGCAAGGGGAGCCAGATGATGAGGAAATAAAGAGGATGGCGAAAGATGTATGCATTTTGTGTTATAGAAATCAATATTATATTATAGTATTATTATGACTTAATTTTGCTTATTTTTCAGGAAATTCATAAAGCATTTATGTGCTACTAGAGAGATATTTCCATTGTGTGTAACTATCATATGTCAAAGCTCTTGAATACGAAGAAAATAATAGAAGACAAAAAAGTATGTAGCTCGACCCCAGATATTTCTGATTCGTCACAAAAGTTCTTCTCAGATGAGAAGCTTCATAAGTATATTGATCAAGTTGTTGAGAACTTTTTGATGATGAAGAAACTAGCCTCTGAAATGCCATCATTTGAGCTTCTAACACTAGAACCTCCAAAACTCAAAAATAGAGTTGAAGATGTGGAAGAAGTGGAAGACGTGTAAGAAGATGAAGAAGTGGAAAGGATTCATCTGACAAGGATATCCCTTCGGAGAAAGAGTTTAGTGATGATATCGATTCAGTTGGTTCAAAGGGCATAAACAAAGAGGATAATGAAGGTTTTTGGAGCATTGAAGAGGATGCTGGGTACCTATCTGAGTTTTTGGATATTCAAAGAAGTATTTACAGGCTATGGAACATAAGCATAAAGAAATTGTGGACTACTGTTTCTACGAAGAAGCATCTGTTGACTGTAATGTGTAAGTAATTTATTTGAATTTCTTCTTCATTTATGATATTTTTATATATAAGGTATGAAATTTATATACTAAAGGTATTATATGCATTCATATAGGGTATCAGATGTGTACCTTTAAGCTATCATTTGAATACCTTTATGGTTCTACTTTCATAACTTTAAGGTATTACTTGTATGCCTTAAAGGTATTATATGCATGGACATATGGTATTAGATATTAATTTTTAAGGTATGAGTTGTACACCTTTAAGGTATCATATGAATACGTTTAAGGTATTACATGCAGAGGTATAGGTTATCAGATAGTTACCCTTAATGTGTCATTTGAGTACATTTAAGGTATTATCTCTATGTTTTTAAGGTATTACATGCATAGATATAGGGTAGGAGATAGTTACATTTAAGGTATTAGTTGAAAACCATTAAGGTGTTACTTGTATACTTTAAAGGTATTATATTCATGGATATATGGTATCAAATTTTAATTCTTGAGGTATCAGTTGTATACCTTTAAGGTATAATATGAATACGTTTAAGGTATTACTTGTATGCCTTAAAGGTATTACTTGCATAGATATGAAGTATCAATTGAACACCTAAGCTTTAATTTATCAGTAATATATAACTACTTTTATTTAATTTTTGCAGGGAAAGACTTTTTCAAAATGGTTATTTCAATTATGTGCCAAAGGAAGATATAATTTTCTTGTTTCCAAAAAGTAAAATCTATCAATCAGTTATTTCTATTTGGTGCCTTATTCTGAATGGTGATGAAGAATGTGAAGAAAAAGAGAAGTCGTTTTGTGTTTAACTTGGAGTATAGTGTAAGTAATATAATAAGTTGTATTTTGCTAAAAAAACTTGTTTTTGTTTTTATTTGTTTTGATTTATGTAATGTATTTAATCTTAGAGTCATTTGAGTATGATGTTGGATGATGATAATGATTTTGAAGAAAATGTAAAACGTGTGAGATGCTATTGGCAGACATGGATGGCTTCCAATAGAAATAAGCTTAAATATGTTGATATGGTAATATCTTTATAATGCTTAATATGGTAATTTTATATGGTAGTCAATTATAACTTTTAATTTATTTTATTTGTTTATGGAAATTACAGATCTTTATCCCATTTTGTCTTGATGGTCTTTATGTTGCTATTGTTTTTAATTTTGTTGATAAGAAGTTTCAATACTTGGAAAACATAAAATATGATGATGAGAACTTGTTTTTTAAAGCTGCTGAAATATTGGTAAGCTTTTTAAGATGAAATTTCATTTAATTAATTTATTTCGTGTGATGAATTTTAATTTTAATATTTTTTTTGTTTTCTATTTTTTGTTTTTGTTTTTGTTCTTTTTTTTTTTTTTCTTGGTGTTCAGAGAGGTGAAATGTTGACATTTTTAGCTAATGAGAAGCATGAAAAAGTGTCAAAGATGGCAAATTATGAGTTTGAGAACATAGTGTTTAATTGGCAGACAACAAGAGTAGATTTGGATTGTGGTGTATATATGATGCATCACCTCAAACATTTTGATGGTGTTGCATATTCTTCTCCATATCTAACTAAGGTAATTTTTATTTTATTTTTGTATTGTAAGTGAATTTTTTCATATAATGTTGTAATTTACCTTTTTTTTTTATCAGGCTACTGTAAGAAGATTTCTCAGGGCTGAAATATGTGTTACCCTTGTGTTATCACCGAAGAATGAGTTGAGGGATGTTGTTTTGAAAAGAGTATATGATTATTATAAAAGTAAGTCTGAGTTGAAATTGAAGATTTTGGAGTCAAAAAATAGGGAAATGATGGTAAAGGCTATGGTGGAGAAATATAAAAAGATGAAGGTTCAAAAGTCTTATAAACCACGAATGAAAAGATCTGAGAAATTATGGATTTTAAAACAATTGTTTTTAGTGTTTTGAATGATTAAGATTCAGCTGCAAACAATTTTTAATTTATGTTTTTAATGTTTCAATATTATAAGACTTTAGTTAATATTCTGTAGGATATAATGATTTTTATGGTAGTTAAAATTTGGTATTTACTTTCTGTCTTAATAGTATTGTTCTATTTAACATATGTAATTATTCATGCATGAGTCATAAGGTATTACATAGTATATATATGTATGTATATATACTATTACATGTACCATTAATGTAATATATATTGTTATAAAAATTAGGCTTTAGTGATAAGGTATTACAACTTTATCTTTCAGGTATTACAGAGACATTCATATGGTATCACAGAAAGTAAATAACAGAATATGATATCAATTATATATATTTAAGGTATTAGATGAGAATGTTTAAGGTATTACTCCATTGTCTTTAGGGTATTGATTGTATGTCTCCAATGTATTACATACATAACTATAGGGTATTTACCTTTAAGGTATTACAATTTTATCTTGCAGGTATTCCACAGAAATTGATATGGTATTAGACAAAATAAATAAGAGAAGATGTTTTTGTATCAGACAAAATAAATAAGAGAAGACATTGTAAGGTATCATATACTTATCTTTATACTATTATTTTATAAAAGTTTAGAAAATAGTGTTTTTTTTCCGTGGATAACATATTAGTATAAGTATAGATGTTCTTATTCGATATTATATATTAGTATAAGTATAGGTATTACATAGTAATCTTTAAGGTATTATACAGACATTCATATGGTATCAGACAAAGTAAATAAGAGAATATGGTATCAATTATGTACATTTAAGGTATTACTTCAATGTCTTTAGGGTATTGATTGTATGGTTTTAAGTTTTTTAAAAACAGTGATTTAAAAATATATAGAAACATATTTTATCATATAATACAATTAAGTATACAAATTTTAGTCAACTTTCAAGGTATTACAAATGTATCTTAGAGGTATTACAAAATATCTTAAAAGTATTACACTAATACCTTAAAGGTATTACCAATATAAACATAAGTTGTAAATCATATAAACTGTATACATATAATACCATTCAATATCGATGTAAGCATATAATTTCTCATTTGATAATTCATATAAGTACACAAAATATAGTTATTTTCAAGGTACTATAAATGTATATTTTAGGTATTAGGTGAATACCTTAAAGGCATTACATGAATACCTTAAAGGTATTACACGAATGCCTTTAAGGTATTACAATCATAAATATAAACTGTAAAACATAAGAATGTCCAAATATATAATACTATTTGATATCAATTTCAACCAACCAATATTATGGAATTACAACTTGAGAAATGAACTAAAATAATTTAGCAGATGGTGTCTTGGAACCGAACTCCTTTGTTGTTGTAGTTGAAGTGGTAGCTTTGTCTTCTTCTTTTTTCTAAAAATGACCTTTAATCCTCCATTGCCGTCCTTTTGTAGCTGAGCGGACTAGATCAAGAACAACATTAGATTGAATTGATGTTTCCGATTGTTGTTCAGAGACTGCGTCAGAATCTTTCATAACTTTCCTCAACAATTATCTTTGCTTGCTCATTTTCTTAGCATTTCAACACAAGATTGTAGTATTTTCGTGTCATATCATGTCTCCAAGGAATACTATCGGGCAGCTTATCAGTTGTGGTGGTCAAACTCGTAAATTTGTCTCGAACTTCTGATTTTGCATACTTTGTCCATCTCTTTAGTACATAAGTATCTGGTATACTTTGCATAGAGTTGATATGTAGTACCCTCAAAGAATGGTAGCACAACATACCATATACCTCAAATTTTTTGCAAGTGCATGTTGTGAGTTTCATCTCAGAGTGATATATTACTTGATGCATATGACCAATATCATCATGAGATGAAACATTATAAACCATTGTGTTGTTTTAAAACATCACAAGTGTTAATGAACTGAAAATGTATTTGATGAACTCAGCTTCAAAATCTTTGAAAATATATATAGGGCGTGTGTAGACATTTGAAGCATGTTTTAACATACCAGTCATAGGTAGGGCAGATTCTGGTTTTGTTGTTGTGGACTGGAATTCATCATTTCGCTCCTTGAGTCTCCATGTTTGAATTGTCTCCTTGAATATTTTGAAAAAATCTATCAAACTTGTTGTTTTTTTTATATGGAACCCAATAGCATTGTTGGTGCTCTCACTTCTTTGTGATGATAACATTCTAATTGAGAAGAACGTCGTACACCATTTTTCTTTCACTGTGTACAATCTTGTGAACCAAATATGACTCTCTAAACCATACTGTGATTTCATTGATTGCCAACAATTTTCAAACTCGTCCTCATCAACACACCACGATAAGCATTTGTTGAATGTTGCTTTGAATGAATTATCTGATTTCAGCTCAGCAAATCTACTTATTACATTTTGTTAGAGATGCCATAGGCAAAGCGTATGCCTTGTTTCAGGGAAAACTTGCAGATAATGTTGTACTATGGTAAGGTATAAATTTCTGTTGTTTAAGGTATTGCACTATATAAGATAAGGTATTACACTGTAAAACATAAAGTGATAAAATTGGTAAAGAAATTATTACATTTTCTATTGCATTTGAAATAGCTAGATCTTGATTTGTGAACAGAGTTATTGGACATTTCCATGACATTGACTTCTTGAATACTTCAAAAAGTCACTCAAATGTCTCTGTTTTCTCATTGGTCAAGAAAGCACAACCGAATCACATTTCTTCGATAATTATTAATCCCAACAAAAGGTGCGCAGATGAGATTGTATTTGTTTGTTCTTTAGATTGTATCAAAAACCATTACATCCCTAAATATTTGATAGTCATCTTTCATCATTGAATCCCTCCAAAACATGTTGCTTAATATACCTTCATCATCCAGTTGAACTCTATAGAAGAAGTCTTCTTCACTTGCTTTTTGCTCTTGTATCTTATCAATGACGGTCTGTGCATATCCACCTTCAATTGCTTTCATTTTCAACCGATTCACAAAATTTATGTGATCTTTCTTTGTGTGTCCAAGACTTTCCTCACAATCAGCATCTTGTACCATATACTTGTAAGAATTCGATGCTGTCAAACCCGAGGTCACCATGTGCTCAATTGTCTTGCCCTTTTCTTCATCAATTTTCTTTCTGAATGATAAAGGAGATTCAATTCTGGTCTTGTCAATGGATGATTGTGTGATATTACATGCTCTATGACTTCGAACAAATCTGCATCGTTCATCTTTACCCGCATTAAAGCATTACCGTTTGTTCTTGTTATTGGCCTTTTTTTAGTGTTCTTTGTAGACGTTGTCTGCCTCTTTAATCCAGCACAAGAGCATAGAAAGAGTTTTGCTATCTCTTTAGGTCTCTCATCTGTTGAATATCGTGTAGTTGATTTACGTACTGAAAATCCCAACAATTGGGCATGTTTGCAGTACAATTTGTACATATCATCAAGTGTGTTTCTTGTCAACCCAATGATAGAAGTACTATAATCAGTATCTGTAATATATTAATTGTAATACCGTTAGAATTAACTACAATCAGCATTATAACACAGTAACAATACCTTAAAATATATTTTTCTGAATCCAGAGTGATCATTTTATAATATCATTAGAACAAATATGTAATACCTATAGAGGAAACTTACAACACCCATCATTATAACACAGTAATAATACCTTAAAAAAAAATTCTGAATACAAAGTGATCCTTTTATAATACCGTTAGAACAAATATGTAATACCTATAGAGGAAACTTACAACACCCACCATTAGTAGTAATACCTTAGAGTGTATATATATATATTTTTTGAATATAATGTGATCCTTTTATAATGTCGTTAAACAAATATGTAATACCTATAGAGGAAACTTACAACACCCACAATTATAACACCTTAGTAATACCTCGGAATATTTTTTTTGAATACAAAGGAATCCTTTTATAATATCGTTAGAACAAATATGTAATACATATAATAAATCACCAATTACAACATTCAAGAAAAATAATTTCAATATTCCCTTAGATCACTATTCAACTTATAGTACCGGTAGATAAAATTTGTAATACATCATTTAAAAAAAAAAGAAATTTTCATATATGTAGTAGAGTTCCATAAGTGAAGGAAAATAAGCTAATACCTTCATTTATCATTTCAATGATTTGATTAAGAAAAGTTGATGTTGCAACATTATCGTTATCTTCTTCACTTGACAATATAAAAATTGTATTTGATCATTGGTCCTCTTTCTAATTCACATCATCATCCATCTGTTGATTATGCATTGTTGCCCTAGGATCGATTAAAAGGAGAGGAGAAGGAATTATGAAATTGTTTGAAGAAATTCGTTTGATTTCATCTGAAATTGTTGAAAGATTGAAAAAGGTAATCCCTCGACTCTTCTCGCCTAATTTATTAGCTTGAAGAAATTCGTCTGATTTCTATCTTCTCGTGCTCTCAGCTCATTAGAAATTGTCTGCTTTATTATCTTTGAAAAAATTCGTCTGATTCTTCTCTTCTTGCGCCTTCAGCTCATAGGAAGAAGGTATATGATTTTCTCTCTCTTCGCTTCCTTCAGCTCCGTCGTGGAATTAGGTTTAAAAAAAACATATATATACTTAATAAAGCGGGTCAGGATCGGTTCATGGAGTGGGTTCAGGATCCGTGCCCCGGGTGCACCCAAGTCTCACTCAATCCATATATGTAATATATAAGCATACAAGTAACACAATAAAAGGTATGTAACATAACTAGAAGGTATGACTAATACAACTAAAAGTATGAAAGGTATTAATAATAATCTAAATATTTGTTGAAGTATAATTAAAAACCCTAAAACTATGACTAATATAATATAAATATATGATTAACATAACATAAAAGTACAACAACAAGAAGCGAATTTGGGTGGTCTAGGCGCACCCACCTAAGCTCGATTGGACATATCTAAACCGGGTCGAGTCAAGTGTATGGGTCTTGATCCATGCATTTAGTGCATCTAAGTTTTCATGTCCAATTAGCACAATCGAGACAGCGACGGGTTCTCTGCCCCTGCGGGGATGGAGCGACAGAAGTTTTGAGAATTCAAGAGAAGGTCACGGCGAGACGAGCCGTTTATCATTACGATAGGTGTCAAGTGGAAGTGCAGTGATGTATGCAGCTGAGGCATCCTAACAGACCGGTAGACTTGAACCTTGTTCCTACATGACCCGATCAATTCGATCAGGCACTCATCTTGCTCCCGTTGGACTTCTTATGTCGGGATATGGATCAATTAATAAATATTCTTTTTGGGTGGATTAAGGGTTGTTGCTCAATCAATTAGTTATGAAATACCATTAAGCCTATGTGTATTATCAATATCTCTACGTGCGGTTCAGTGAGACATGAAATTTCCCCTATTTATTTTTTTTCTAACAAGAAAGTATTGGGATTTGAATAGTTTTCAGCTATTGGACTTTCGCCATCTAGGGTGCAGCATTTATGCTGCTTCGCCTAGCAGCACGGCGCTTGTATTGCTCTCCCACAACCCCGTTTTCACGGTTTAGGCTGCTCCCATTTCGCTCGCCGCTACTACGGGAATCGCTTTTGCTTTCTTTTCCTCTGGCTACTAAGATGTTTCAGTTCGCCAGGTTGTCTCTTGCCTGCCCATGGATTCAACATCAATTTGAAAAGTTGTTCTATTCGGGTTAATTGGAAAAACGAGCACCGTGGAAATACATGCCGCTCAGCCAAAGAAAGATGATGGAGAGTTGCCCAAAATGGGCACTAAATACTTTTCGAGAGATCTCCTCCAAATCACCGGTATGGCTATCAAAATCGTGAGCATCAGCATGTAGGTTCCAGATCCAAGTAGTAGTATCAGGTCCTTTAGCTATTGTTCTTGAGAAATGACCCGGTTTGGCCCATTCTATTCCCTCCGTTTGAAGAAAGGATTCCAAAGAATTGATCTTTCTTTTAATAGTTGAATCTCTCTTTGATTGATCGATATTCTGAATCCTCATTACCAATGGAATCCAAATGATCACTAGATGATTGATTAGAAGATCCTTTCAGTTGGCTAGAATCCGTTACTTGAATGAAACTGGGAGGTTGGATAGCGTAAGAACGATATGCATGACAAATGAAGTAAACTATATCATTCGCTTCCTTATAAATTAACAAAACTTAAATGAGTTTGAAAATCGGAATTTAAAAAGTTCCAAAAGTAGAAATAACAATTACCAGATTAAGAGTTTAATTGAATTTAGTAAATGAGTTTGAAAATCAGAATTTAAAAATTCGTACACGTAGAAATAACATTACCAAATTATGAGTTTAATTGCATGGAGTTATTAACAGCATCCGCCACCATTTTTGCATCCATTAAAAGAATAACTCATTCCAAACTCAAATTTTGGCTCATTGCTTCACCTTCACAACTTTAAATAAACTTACAAAGAGACATGAGCGACAGGAGATAAATAGTTTGGTATCATTTCTAAGAATCATGTGAATATTTGTTTCATTTGAGTTGCTCGAGAAAGCTTCAATTCATCCATATTTTAGCATTTGAAAAGTCCCAGACTTGGACTATGTAAACAGTTGACATATTGCTCGTGCCTTCCAAACAAAATTGTTCTTCCAAATATTCCACGCACAACACTAAATAAGGCTTTCTCAAAACCTTTTAGAGCATGAAGCATTTTAAATATCCACTCACCAATGTTCTTGGATAGGTTCATTAAATGGTTACTATTCTCTAGATTAGTTCTTGTTGGAGTGAAATCATGTCATACCCTCCTTATAAAATATTTGACTTCAAAGGTATCTCCAGTTTCCCCATGGAGACGAACAAAGATCATCCACAATCAAGTTAATGGAAATTTTGACAAAATATTTACCGGTCTTTCATAAAATGACAAATGAGGTGATGACCATTATTGTTGGAGTGGAAAGGTAAGCTTAATATTCCCAAGGAAAACACTTTTAGGATCCATTTGGATAGGTTGATTTGAGAAGAAATTTGAAATTTATAATAGTACGAGTATTAGTACGAATGTGGAGGATGAATTTTTTAAATTAAAAATATTATATTACTATTGATCGGCTTAAATAATAATTTTTTAGAAGGATATACAATCTATATTAAATTAAATTAAATTTTTAAAAAAATCTAATAAATTAAAATCTTTATATAATAAATTCCTACTTATAATAGAATTTTATATATGATTTTGGTTTAGAATTCTAGTGTAAAATATTAAAATGTAAAAATCACAAATTACTATTATAACTTAAATAAAATCTTTAATAAGGATATATTAGACAATACATATTTTGTAAGAAATATTCATATTTTGTAATAGGTATCCACTTATTGTGTTTTGATGAATGTGGATTTGAAATTCAAAATTTTCAATTTAAAATTTGGAATCATTTTGGTGTATCTTAAATGGTTATGAAATTCACTCATTTTAAATTCTGAATTTCAAATCGAATAGACCTTTAAGTTGCATCTAATTAAAGAATTTAGGTTGCATTTAACTAAAGAATTGGTGGATATATTTGAAATATACAATCACAGTTCACTGAATATGTTTGTACAATAAGTTCATTCAATAGTGGATCTAAAACTCATCACTCTCATTCTGCTCATATATTGAACTAATTTTTTTCTTCGCATATTGCAACATATATTGCGGAATAACAAGAATAATGATATTCGAGCAGCATGACAGTGGCTTCAACCTTCAACTTGGGAAGATAACAATCCATTGATAACATCTATTGCAGCTATATGAGTTGTAGGGAAGACCAATCGCAACAAGGGAACAGACGAAGATATCTTTGCACGTTTAAGCTTCTCCATGGTTTGTTTAACATCTAGTGGTGATGGTACACTGTACCATTGGAGATACCATGAAAGAATTAACCTCGACTTTGAATGATCAGTTGCCCATTCACCTGAGATTACATAATCACAGATATCTGAATTTAAGTCCAGAGAAGAGTTCAGAAGGTCTTCAACTCGCTTCTTGAGTGAGCCCAGAAATGCTGATTGCACAATATGCCCTCTCGAACTAGTTAATAATCTTCCATTAGAAAGAGCTTCATTATAGGCAAGAGCAATCTGTGCCCAGAAATTGTAAGATATCAAATCACAGGGCAGAGAAGATTATACAGTAATAGCAGAAACCACACAAAAAAGTGCAAATTATCTATTCATGTAACCTTGCAAGAATGATTGCATTAAAAGTTGATCCGTACTTAATTTCCATAAACATTTCCAATTACTTCACAAGAAACCATCCATTGTTAAAGATTGTGCTTATCTTCTCTTGTAAGATTCAAAGGAAAGAGCAAAAAATTTATGTGGCATTAAAGGCAGACATGGAGAAGGCCTCCAATACTCCCAGTAACCGCAAACAAGTTCATGACAGTTATCAAAGTGCAATAAATTGGAATCGAGGGACATAAGTTACTAAACACAAGAAATTATTCCGGTTCCGGCTTTAACCATTCCATACGAGCATAAGATATTTCCACTCATAAGACAGAAGATTCAACAAGTAAATGCTGGGATATGATAAGATCAAAACTTTTACCTTCAAACTCGAAAGAGAGAGCGAGTCCCTGGAAATGCAGGTATCAGTAATAACCGAATCCACCATGTATCCAATTGTGGCATATAATGACAGATACACCTGCAAATACACATTTCCAGACATATAAAACCACTGGTAGGTAGATCTAATAGTAAAGCTTAAATGTTCTTTAAGGTTGTGATAGTTTTAACAATTTATTCCACAAGACAAACTAATCTAGTTTTATAAGAAAGGCATTAAATGTTTTCTCCTTCAGAGATCAAGACCTTTAGTTCTTCAATTTCCACTAATATTACATTTCAAATTTGAAAAACTTAAAGCATACTTGTAAGATCTCAATAGTTCTGCTTTGACCATACACCCGGAAGAGAAAAGATTAAACAGAATTTCTGTTGCCAGGTCAAAGTTGTACACACTAGAGTAGAAATTTGATCTTATTCCAAGTTCCAACCAATTTTTATATTTCAAGATAGATGAACATGCTGCCCACACTTGGCCCACGTCTACCTGAGATTATGCAATCAGTTTAATGGAGATCATAGGTGTTCGAGGCAGGCCTGAGGCTCGAAGCAAAGGGGGCGTAAAGCCAACCTCCTTTTCAAACTATAGGTGTGCCAAGAGGTACTTTTAGCACTTTTATTAAGGAGATCAAACTTTTTTTTTTAAGAGGGACAAACTAGGGTTTCACATTTTAATCTTATAAATTTAAATGTAGAATTTGAAAAGAAATTTTTTTAGAGTGTTTACTGGCTTGAGTTTGGATTACTAATATTTAATTGTTGAATGAGCCTTTAGTAGTCTAATAATGGTTTTTCTTTTTTCTTTTTTCTTGTTTAGATTTTGGTTTTAAATTATTTGTGCCTTGTATACGAAGCACCTCACACCTCTGGCAGCAGAAACAGGCTTGTGTCTCTGTGCGCCTTGACCCCTAACAATGATGACGGGGATACAAACTTATGAAATTATTGAGTACCTGTAACAATGCTGGTCTGTCCTTGCTCACACACTCAAATAACACTTGTAGGCAGAATTCCTGAAAGTCAAGCTCAGATCTGCAGAAACATTTTGCATAGAATAACTGTAGAGTGTAAGTAATTTTTTAAGTAGAAGTCTAGTGACTGTTATGGGAAACAATAATCCAATGGATTCATCCTACTAATGCTGGAACAAAGGCCAAGAGTAAAGCTTTGGCACTTTATGCTCTTAAATAAAGATTCAATTTGTATTGACATACTTGTGTTGGTACTGATGAATAAGTAAAATACAAAAGTGAAGAGCATCTGATGCAGGGAAACATGAAATTGAACATGACATGGTCATTTTTTACCAGAATTTTTCAGAAGATAGGAGGCATTAATGCAAGTCAATGTCTTTTGTACATGTCATTTTAATGGCAAGTTTTCTGAGAGATTGTTTGACTAGACACAAAAATAGCATTTTTAAGGAAGCCAAGGCATAGAAATAGCAACAAATATGTGGACACAATGCCGGATCCAAGATTGTTAAACTGGTTCTGCACAAGCATAAAACTGATATATCAAATAAAACAAACAATTATAGAATTCATAGAAGATTTTTTAAATCGGTACTACACCACTATAAAACCGATATATGAAATAATACAAATTACTATAGAATTTAAAATGACAACATATTGTAAAAATATAAGCATTACATAAAGATAATATGCAAATTTTGGAGTTCAGAAAATCAGATCACATTTTAAACTCAACATAGTGAATCGTTCTTTTCAGGAAAAAAAAGTTGGGTTATGTAGATCCACCACTGTGTGGATAGTTATTTCCTAGTTTTGGAGTTCTTCATATTCGTTTTAATCATTTGAATCATTCATCAAAATTGCCTTTTTGATGGAAAAATACATTCAAGAAAACTAATACATGAGTATCATAACAACATCAGCAACAAATTGTTGCTAGTGAAAGTGACAGATTATGTGTGTGTAATGTCACATAAAGCATAGCTTCTGTCATGTCAGAATGGATACAAATGATCCCACATGTATTCTGACATATCAAGAAATAGAATATTCAAAAACCTAATTTTGTAATTTGAGCTGTACCACGTAAGCATCAAAATTGAACCAGCTAATGCATAAAACTAAGGGGTTCCTAATATAAGGGTCGGTTGCAACCCTCTTACTTAAGACTTAACATTTATTAGATTAGATTATATCATTATTCCTCTCTCAGTTGACGAAATCAACATGAAAAGGAAGCAACAATAGTGTTCTCTTGAATATGTTTGCTCATTGCCAAGCATTTATTAGAATATACTGTCCCCAAGAAAATAAGTCATCAAATTACTTATCATATTCACAATCATAGTGACTGAAGTTTTAATATATAACTATAAAGAAGTAAACTTGCCTGCTACTCCAGGACGAGTGACAAAAGAGCTGAGCAAAGGCAATTAAGCTTGGATCTGATGAAAAAGTACTGACCAACTGATCTACTGGAATTGTGCCAGTACTAACAGTGGTCGTAATACAAGATTTTGGTTGTGTCAAGGCACTCATCTGCACAAAAGGGCATTACCTTACACTCAAAGATCAGGACTTCTGGGAAAGTTAAAATACAATTATTAAGGACACAAACCTTGTGCATTGCTCGTGATAACAAAGATTGACTTCCTATGGGATCATCTACATAAGAACAAGCTCCAACTTTTCTTTTGACATATAGAACACCTGAATTAAATGGGTGATGCTTGTCTCCAGAGTTCCACCAAGGTTTTTCTGTACAAGTACTGTGATCCATGCAGTCAAGGTGCAAAGTAACATACCAATCGCAAAATTGTGTAGTGGCTAGTCATACCTTTAGGACAAAGTTCAATAACTTGAGGCCAGTATCGAGGACCACAGACACGAACAGCCTTCAACTGCGTGAAACAAGAACAAGCTGAATGTTACAACCTTGTGCATCAAACATAAGTAAATATCAGTGCAATCATCAAACTAAACTAAGCGTGATGGCAGCTGATATTATTTCATTCGCATAGAACATAACATCCATGATAGTGAAGATTGCTGCATAAGTTAACCAAGAATAAGATACCATAATAAGTTGTAAACTGTAAACTGTCAATTTTGGACAAGAGATTCTTTTTGTCTGGGATTTGATGTCTATAACTGGTGCAACTTCACAAGTTCAGGGGATGGCATTTTGCATGGATACAAGACGACCAAGACTTACAATAGCACGTTCCGGGAGACTGCAAGGAGTGACCTCACAAAAACTTGTTTCAGTGTAAAGTTCTGTTTCCTTGATGGTAATTTCAAGAGGCACATAAACAGGTAAACCAGTGTCCACATCAACTGTTTGAATCCAGCGTGCTTCAGTTGCAAGAACATATAAATGCCTGAATGCCTGCGATTATATGTGGTGCATATCAAGCTAACTGACTTGAACAAGCAAGACAAACTCATTACACGGTCTTTAACAGAAAAATTATAAGTATTAAAAAGAAGCATCAAGATATGTATGTTACTGCATGAAAATGTAGAGAGCAAAGAAAATGTAGGAAATATCTGGGACTATTTTGCATTTCTATAGTGAAATAAACAAACAGTTCAAGTTTTGATCTTTTATGGCCTTTGCTGGCATAAACGTTTAAGAATTATAGGCAGTACCAAGAACATATAAAACATATATACCTCATAGCTTTTACAACAAATAAAGCAATATAAAATAGCATTCAACAAGACAAAGAACGCAGATCAACCTCACCACAAAACGTGTACACTGCAAAGCAAACAAGTAGAGTTTTTGTACATCCATGCACACAAGCATGGGATACAGAGTATAGAAGTGTATAAAGAACAGTGCCTGGTACAAAGACAACTGTTTATTTGGAAGGAAAAAGAAGTAAAGAAGATCAGCGTAACAGAATCTTATTTAAATAACAACTTGCTAACATGTAATACAAGGAATTCATTATTGGCTATCCCTTCCAGAGGAGAATGGGGGAGGGAGGAAAGGGAAGAAGTCACGGTCTCTGTATGCGGGGTAGTGAATGTAAAGGGTCAACACATGCCTCATAAAAAAGTTGGGGTGGGGGGAGGGGGTGGGAAGGGGGAGGCAGTGGTCCATTAGATGGAATGGTAACCAAAGCATATTATTATATTTTGCTCACCTTTTTGGTTTCTGAGCACAATTGTTTAAAATGACTTGTTGTCCCGACTTTAAAATAAATCAAGTCCACTTTTCTGTTTTATAGGAATAATGGTGGACAAAGATAACTAGCCATCCAATTCAAATTCCAAGAGCCAGAAATCCCTAAGATGATTGCTACTGATGTTAGTAATAGTAACCATGTCAAAAGCCAGGAAAAGTAGTCAAAAAATGGTTGAGAACAATGGTTTCAGTTTGCATTCCTTTTCCTGTACTCCGCTGTGAATGATATACCCGAACAATAAGCACCATTTCATCATCATCATCATCATCATCATCATTGTTGTTGTTGTTATTAGTTCTTTAATTTTATTTTATTTTCGTGGGGGGGAGGGGGGTAAGCTTTAAGAACTTAGCCATGGCTACACAAATTTGATAAATTTAAGGAAATCATAGAACAGATTGGCAAAATTACTCTTGACTGATAAAATGATGAACACAATATGATTACAAGATAGCAGATCACTTCTGCAAATTGATTCACCTGAAGATGGCATCGGTTGTCATTTGGTCCAGTAGGCAAACGTGGATAAAGTGTCAACAGCAAAGCTGCAATGGAACTGTTGCTTGTTGAAAAGGTCCACATTCCACCACCAAGGAACAGGAACCCAATTGCTAAGCTTACCTACATAAAATGTGAATAGTCATGACCACTTCATTCAGATATCAAATATATTACAAATTTGAGTACCACCGAAATCAATATAGAAGAGAAGTAGTTCAGAACAATAAAGTCTATTGTTTGAACATGAGTTGAATATCACCCAATAATAAGACTGAAGCAGTAACAATATGCTTATTTATTTAAAGTTTGTCTCCTAAATAGTTTATAAGCCTCTATCTATCTTGGTGAAAGTGAAACAGAATCACTCACAGTGACCACACAGCCTGTTTTGTTTGGATGAAAAATGTACAGAAGTAAGGATGAAGACACTACTTTTTTTTTGGTGATAGAAAACAAGCAATATGTTGTTTGGATGAGGGATTTGAGGAATGATTTAAAATTCATGATAGTAAATCCTTTAGTGGTGTTTGGACTTGAAATCAATCACTTTCATTTTGAACTATTTTTTGACCAATACAAGTGGATTTTGAGTTCACTCTCATTTCAGTGGATTTGAAATTCATTTATTTAAATCCCGTATTTCAAATCCCCCAATCCAAACACAACCTAAATATTTTTGAACCCATGAACCCAACACTTTGACATAAACTGCAAGATAAATGGAACTCTATACCATCGTGAATCAACTTCACAGGAATTTATGTCGCCATCACCTTGCTCATATCAAACAAGGTATAGAAGACAAATATGTGATCATGCCTCATCCATACCTTCTCTGTTCCATACCTCATTTCTCAGCAAGAATCAAACACAGCCACAAAATAACCGTTATTCACCTATTTTTGTTCAAGATAAGAAAAATTGGCTATACTATTTAACTTAATCCACAACTATATGAACTGTACAACCTAATTAAATGGACAGAAATAGATTACCAGAGATCACACTATACTATGTTCAGTTTCATTTTCATTCTTCTATTCATCTTCTCCAAATACAATAACATGTTTTTGTTTCCTAAAATTTCAAGGAACGATATTCTGATTCACACAACATATCAAACCTCTCGCTTTCTGTATTTTTACCAAAATAAATAAATAGTTTTATGTATTCATGTCGTTAACAGAATGAAAATGGCAAGATATATGTGAGTTGTATGCAATACTCAGGTCATGAGAACTGCCCTAATTAAGCTGACAAAGGAACAAATCTACAAAAAACTATGACAAATAGTGAGATACCATACAAAAAAAAAAAACAATCACAATCTCTACCAACTCTAAGTGGGAATTCACATATTTCTTACAGCATTTAAATAATTTTATATCTACTATAACCCACAAGAAGAAACAAATCAAAATGATTCTTACTAAGCACAACATAACAATGTTGACAAAATATGAATACTTGAAAGGCCTAGAAAATATGTCAATTCATTATTACAAACAAACCATCAAGCATATTTTCATTTATAATATATTCTCAAAAATAATCTTCTGCAAATGGCAAGAGAATAGTATACTTTTATTACCATTAACTAGGTAAATAAAAACAGGTAGATTCTACTTCAGTCTTATGATGGAAAACGTTCCAGAAATGTATAAACAAATGCACTATTCAAAAGTAAGCCTCCTGAAACTTATAATATCTAAGTTTCAAACATCATTTTGTAAAATATACACAAATTGAGTAAAGATTCTTTGTTTAGCAAACCTACCGCCATTTGAGTACCAAAATAAGCATGCCCATCAGCAGAGTTGCGATTGCGCAGAAATTTCAGGAATCTAAATGTTTGTAGATGTCCAGATCCAGCCATTACCTGCATCCATATACAACTCAGATAATACATAGTTCGCAAAAAGAATGAGATTCTCATAAAACATTACTAACCACACATAGGGAAAGAACAATAAGATGAAGACATGTCTCCAGTGTCCCACGATCAACATAAATGCATAGTCCTTTGGGCAAACCATTTCTGTTGGACGCACAAACTGGCTTTATCTGCAAGGCCAGCAGTGAACCTTTACAGTTGATCCACATAAAATGCAGCAACATCATTTGAATACAAACCTCATTTAAAAAGTAGATAGCATATTTGTAAAGCAGCTCTTGTGCATTTCCATCCCTTGTACCAGCAAATCGCAACCCTGCAAATATGCACTATTCATACATGAGAGAGAGAGAGAGTACTACAACTGTTCAAATCTACATTAAATTATACTTATGATCCATTTCTTCCATAGGAAATATGATCTTAGTTAAGTTAATAGAGTTCTCATATATTTGCAACATCAAGCAATATGGAAAATGTCAAAATCAACATGTCATAAAACAGTTTCTTCAAAATGTGATGCTAAGTTACAAGCTTGTTATTTATATGGAAAGTGTATCAGCAAAATGGAACAAATTCTTTCTTACAGGAAATATCCTGTATCAATTATGTAGGCAAATTCCATATGCTCAACCAGTTTGTTCAATACTCTTCAGTAACATTGGACAAGTAATTGGAGGCCCTCAACCAGAGAAAAAAGGAATTTAGGCAGTTTCATGTGAAACGAAAAGTGCAAGCAAAGAAGATGCAACAAAAGATCAAATGGGAAGGAAAAAAAAATTATAAGGGAATATATCTCCAAGAACCATTAGTTACTATGGAAGTTGCAGGCACCAAAACAAATGGAAACAAAGACAATTTAATAAAACAATGAGGTTGGTGGACTTTCTTCATATTTCGTTAGTTATATTGTAAGATACAACAAAGTTCTCCATGAAAAGCAAGTAGAAGTTGACTGCCAAAGCATGCAAGAAGGAAAACTTTCAGATCATGATCTTCAGAACAACTCACTCATTAAGCCATATATAGCTGGTGCCATTAGAGAGGATCACATAAAAGCGGAGGAGAACTTAAAACAAATGGAAGAACTACAAAGATAAAGAATGAATCTCTACTCAAGACTTCAATTGCAGCAACCAGCAACAATTTTGGGGCTAAGTTCTTCCCTTCTCCTGTTTAAGAAAGATAATTTACTTCATCTAGCTAAAGTTTTGAGCAAATAGAATCAAGAATTCTACAACTGCAAAAGCCATGGAGCAAGTAGATTTCAGTCTGTCAGATTTGTGAAGTGAGCTGTCCTTGAAGATGTGGAAAGTTTAAAGCAAGAATGCATAACATGATTGGGCAGTTCCCTAAGAGTGATTGCGAAGATAAGAAAGATGATAGAGATGAAATTTAGGAGAAAAGAATGAGAAATAAAAATCATATTATGTCAATTCAGAATGGTAATGATATACCTAGAGAAATACATGCTCCAACCACTATATTGACATATGCCTGAACAAATGCTTCAGCATCCATCTCATATATATCATTCATCTCACTTCCAAGGCCCTCTACCCCATTTTTGATAACTTCCGGAATTTGTGATTTAATCCAGTCCTCTGATGATCGAATTCTATTCAACAGTAAACATGCGTCAATTAAAATCGACAATGCTATATAACCTTCCTCATCTAAATACCAACTGAAAACTTTACCTGTTCCAGAGTATCAAATTCCGAGCAATGACACGGAGCAATATAAAATCAGGCCTTACATACTGCAACTCAAATTGAGTTTGTGGGATTGACAGTCTAGACACTATCAGCTCAGATTCTGTCTGTTCATGTCATGAATTAAACAGAACACTCTTCAACAAACCCAAATATAAGGAATCAAGTAAGGCGTAATCATGTAACTTGTGACACAGATATGATTACCAAATAAAGTTCAAGGTACAAATTACCTTCAAATACATCAGAGCAAGAGCGATAATAGCCCCTGGGGCAGTAACATCAATATTGACCACATTCCCATCTACTATCTGGTGAAGCAAAATTTGAGATACTTGAGAAAATGGGAAGTCAGACATCAAGTAGTCAATTCCTTGGTGAAGATTTCAAGAAGGATCAGGTAGATTCCAAAAATGAAGTATATTATATCACTAAAATAAAACTAGAGAACCTGTCCTGCACTTCGATTATGCTCATCTGCTGATGATGAAAATAGATGAAGTCTGTCCTGTAAAAATTTTACATCCCAAGACACTGTTTATGAGTAATGTTAACCAGTATCAAATGTAGCAGTATTTGATTTAAGATATGGCAGAGCATACATTATGAAGTTCTTTGCCACCAATGTAGTGGAACAACCTATCCACCAAGGTGTCTATAGAGCCAATAGCATCTTGACCACGACCTTCAATTACACAAGAGATGGGGGAGTCAGCAAACACATCAAATCAGTTAAAATAGAACAATTTGAAACCCATACCCAATGCAACAAGTCCTAATGAAAATCCAGCCGAAACTGCATATCCTTCCCTCTCAAGCACATTATCTCCTCCACTTCTGCGACCTATTTCGCTCTATAAAAGAAGTTACACTTAAAATCAAATTTTGACAGCTCAGAGAACATATTGAGACAAAATTAACAAAATAAATGCAAACCGCTGAGTATAAATAACAGAAAAGATAGTAACCTTTTGTATAAGAAACACAAATAACTAAAGGGATGGATACAGGTAATGGATAAGACATCCACACAAAAACCCATAGAGGGAAAGTTACAACGCTAACCTCATCTATAAACATGAGTATAAATAACAAAAAAGACGGTAAACTTTTGCACAAGAAACATTAGTAAGTGATGGGATGAATACAAGTAATGGATAAGACATTCACCCAAAAACCTATAGAGGGAGAATTATAGCACAAAACTCATCTCTAAACACAACCAATCAAACTCCTAAATCTTCATGCCTTAGGATCCATTTATCCTAAACATCTAATAAATAGGTTCTCAAGATTCTTTAAGTGATGTTTGGAAAGGGATTTGCAGGATTTTAAACTTCAATATCCTAAAGTACGTTTGTTTTTGTATTTAAATCCAGATCACAAGCATCCAAACACAATCATTACTACCTAAATTCATTCATTCAATCTTTACCAAATACATTTTTTCACAGTATCAACCCACTTTTTTACAATAAAATATTTTATCAACCCATCTTTTTCGCATTGATTTGACATGTACAACATAATTCTACCCTATTAAGTATTAAATCCTCACATAAACATACATTTTCACTATTCACCTTTACTACAAAATCCATGATTTTAATGACGAGACTGCTAATACCACATAATCCCCTTCCAAACATTCCCTTAAAAAATTTCACTTGTTCCTCTCTAACCATATGGATCCCAAATAAGATTGGAACAATTATTCTCCATAAGACTTTCACTACAGCAAATGACCCACCTAAATCAGTTATTAAAACAATCATACATGAACTGGTGTCGACCCAAACAAGACTTGGTACAATTCAACGAAAACTCTAGACCACACAAACCAAGTGAATGGGAAATGCAAAAAGATGAGCTCCAAAGGTTCCATGTTATGCTTGGCACAACATCCAACTAGGATAAAGGGCCATATGCAGGTGAAAAGATATTAACTTGCCCAAATAAAATAATATACTCCAAGAACACTTTTAACTATCTGCTTACTCCATGAAGTTTCAATGCAAAATTTCTTCAGCAAATTAGTAGGGGTTATTTGGACTGACTTGGCTAAGTCCAATGCATGTTTGGACAAGGATTAGCAAACTCCTACAATCCTATCCTACTTTTTCTACAATTCCCAATAAAGGCATTTTCTACTTTTTCTGCAACTCTCGATATTAAACATCTACTTTTTTCTACAATTCCCAATATTAAAATCAAATCTAACTACAATTCTGCCCTACAAAATCCCAAAACAAACACAAAATTTGCAAAATTCATACTCACAAAATCCTTCTAAAGCCCAAATTCAAATTTGCCAAAACCGCCTTAAGTCACAACAAACATAGCCTTAAGGACAAAAAAAGGAATAACAAAATGAGGGTTGATTCTGAAATAGAACTCAAAGGCTGTGTTTATGTGCCTGCTTTTAGTTTTAATACCATAAACAATATAAAAGTCTTTTGTTATTTGTTCATTAAACCAATGAGATAAAAAAAAAAATTATATAAAGAAAAGTTGGATTGCTCTTATTGTGACGCATCATCTTCGTGAAGCTTTGTAATATGACTTGTGTCTTTACTCATCCAGTTCTTTAAACGAAAAAGGATTTAAGAGAGTATTGAAAGCTAAAAGTTTCTCAGTAAGAAGATGAACAGCTGAAAGGTATGGTTATATGTCTTATATAGACATGATGAGTACATGCAAAAAATAAGAAGAAAAGAAAAGGACCATTCTTCAAAGAAAGAGACAATGAAAGCAAAATAGAAGGGAAGACATGAGAAACAATGAAAAAAATTCTCTTATCGCAGCAAATAAATTTAATGCAAGAAAATGTTCGATTTCTTGATCTTAAGTTAAGATAATATGATATTCATCTATTATTTTTCAAGATTTTTCATTTAGTATTAGTCAAATTGATTGGATATTTTAAGTTTATGATGATTAATTATCCACTCAATGAAAAAGTAGGAGAAAAAAGAAAAAAAGAAAAAACACTATGTGTGGCGCACCTACGCGAACTGTTGAGACATATTGAACATAATTATAGGAATTTTTCTTTCAAGGTTTTATTGAATATGTAAGGAAAATCAATGTGATTCTTTTGAAAGAAAATAATACAGAACAAAGGAAACAAAAACAAAACAAAAAAAAGAATTGGACTATCAAAAATGCAACAACTCCAACTCAAAAATTAGAGAAATATAAAATGCACAAATTTCACAGAATCGAAATCAGTAGAAATAATACATAACAAAAAAAAAAAAAAAAAGCAAAAGAATTGGACTATCAAAAATGCAACAACTCCAACTCAAAGATTAAAAAAATATAAAATGCACAAATTTCACAGAATCGAATCAATAGAAGCTTGTGCTGCTATGTCTCTATTTTTCTTGATCTTTTTAGAACACATCCCAAAAACAATTTTGATATTTCTAATGTGAAAAAACTGTTTCCCCATTAGTTTCACAATTAACCACCACTTAGATATATGCAAATAAAGAGGCCACATTATTTCATCCTTTCAACCAGATAAAACACATCTGAACTGAAACCAACAAAGAACAAATGACAAGCAAAAACATTATCAGCCATACAAAAATGAAAATTAATTCTCAACTCTGAAGATGATATCCATATCTTCTAATCTCAAGACTAAAAAAAAAAAAAGCAGCTCTGATGTGTGTGCTATTTTCCATTTTAGAAGGCATCAAGAACAAATACTTCAAGCTATTATATAAATACAAGCACAATCAGGATTCTATTACAAATTGAAATAACATAATCAGGAGAAAAATACAAATCGAGTTACAAACCCAACAAAACAATTTTGCAGCAATAGGTCTTACCACCAACTATTGACAGTACTCAAATATAGCATGTCGAGCACTATTTGATTAATGTACAAGACAAAAATAGGGTAAAGAAAAAGTATAATCATTTTGGGGCTCAAAGAACTGCATCAAGTCATCGAATTACCAGAAGAATTTGCATTGTTTGTGGATGTGCTGATCCCTCATAAAGGAGCCCAACAGAAATAAGTGCGGCAGACTGGGAATTCACAAATTTAGAGTTAAAAATGTCCAGATTAAAGCACTGCAACCAACTAGGAATTCCACAATCAGATAACCAATAAAGCTTTAATTGGCAGTATAACAGGTGTCACAACATAAGGTACCATGACTGTGAAATGAAAAAGTAAACAATGAACTCTTTAAAAGGGGTGACACATAAGGTTCTCGCAAAGCATTTGATAAGAGGAAAGCCTGGAAACAGCATAAAAGAACTTAAATAAACAGAATAGGATGTTAAGGAGTAGTAGGTTCACATACACAAACATTAAGATATGCACAAAACGATAAATGGAAAACAACACATCAAGATATCCAAAAGCAACTCAACAACCTCATAATCCTCAACGTCTTACCTGTATAAGAGTTGGCAGTTCTAATTCTGGAAAGGAAGATGGATGGCGGGCAGGCAAGTGTACATACAGAGACTGTCCAAAATTTTAAAACACGTCGTTATTTTATAATTGGTAGAAGATGAACGCACTACACACTAGTACCACAGAAGGATCAAAAAAAAATTAATAATTAGATTCTATTTTTTAATAAGAAATCAAATCTAAATCAAACTTAATTCAGGAAATAAAATATAATGAAAATGAATAAACCTTGTTAGGGGAATGTAAAAAAAAAAATTAATTTTATAAATAAACCAAAATAGAGTTAAATCTCAAGTCAAAATTCAGTATGATTTTCATCAATTCTGGTTGTTAAGTTTTAGTCAGTCCAGACTAAGGCACGGTTCCCAGTTGGACTGTTTGAAGCAGCCCCCCATTGATATTAAAAATGCAAAATCAGATCTAGCATGAAGCACCGACAAATCCAAAAAGACTAGGTACTTGCAAAGGAAGTATTTCTCTTACCAACTCTACTCTCTTCTCTTAAATCACAATTTTCAAATAAATTAAATTTCAAGTACCACTTCATAAATGTTCATTTCACTTTCAGTCATTGCTATCCATTCATCAATAGTTCGATTTCCATTTTCAATCAAATATATATTTGTCATCTTAACTAATGATAGAATGGATACGATACATACAATGCAACAGTTATGGAAACTCCCATGTACAAACTAGCACAAAAAAGCTCAAGAACTTGCTTGATAAGTTAGATGATAAATATCTAATTACCAATATTTTTACCTAAATTAGTGACATGATATGTGAGACTTTGTAGCCAAAAACTACCTGCTTGAAGATTATCACAATTTGTTGAATGAAGAAACATTTTAATATCATATATTTTCCATACATGCATACTAATTTTAAAATCAAGTCGAAAACCGTTTCAATAATAAAATAATTGATAAAAACAATGGCATATGAAACCACCGTATATCTGCATTTTACCTTTGAAATTGATGGCTGCATGGTTCCTCTATATGAAGCTGCAAGGCCAATCATTAATCCTACTGTTGTACTCTCATGTTCCTTTAATAGAAAGATAATAAGGAAAAGTTACTAATTTTGCAGACAATATACAATGGTGCAATGAACTAATAAAGAGTGAACTAGCAATTTTAAGCATTTGTTTGGATCTGTTTAGCACTAGAAGAGTTGAAGTGAGAGGGGAGGAAATAAGTTATTCATTATTTATATCCTTATCCAATAGCATGATTTCATATACTTGCAAAACCTATTTATTTCATTGCTTTCATATCATACATGCAGAGTAAGGGCAAAAGCAAAATTTTCTAATTGAGATCTATTCTTGAGGGCATTTAGCTAGCGAATAAGAAGTCATCTTGTTAATAAAGCAGTTCAAATAGGCCATCAGAATCACCCAAGAATCAAGTATTGAGCATTTCTAGCTCGTGTTACCAGAAACTGTGGAAACAAAACTAGATCACATCAAAGACCCTTGCAGGTTAAAAAACACATAACTCACAGATCTCCAATAATTTGTAAACATTTCAACACTTGATTTACGAAATGCAATGAAAGCACACACCAAATGTTCATATATTCCATAATAGGATTTCAAGGAAGTGCTCCACACTTATAGTATCCTTAAAACACACATCTCCAATATGCTTAAATTTTACAATCCATATATATGATATCTTTTGCACCTAATGTTCAAAACTTTTTCAATTATAGCATTTCAACGATATAATTAGCAATATATAGATCCTATTCATATTGAAATTTTATATTTCCCAAACTGGCATTCAAAGATTTTATTGCAGATCTTTTTCCAACTTATGTGAAAATGCCAACACTTATGCAGGTAGAGTACTATCAACAAAATTATGCTATATATGCACATAGTTTTTGAAAATGATGTTGAAGCTAAAACAAACAGACAAACGAAGACATGGTCATCAAAAAACTAAGTACAATTGTACTAGCGATTTGTTAATATAAATTATAACAAAAAAAAAAAAAAAAGGAGAATAAATATGCATTAAGTTATAGGCTCCCTCAAGATGGAAATAAATAACCTGTGAATAATACTGGAATATGTCTGTAATAGTTAGAACACGAAGATGTCCATGTAAACCCAAAGCAAGAAGAAGTCCAGCATGAGTAACGTTAGGCTCATCTGGCTTATTATAAAGTATCCATGTTCTTGACATTTTACCCTGCATGTAGAACTACACAAGGCATCAGGAAAACAAATATTATAATAAGTACCACAAAAACATAGGTTAAGCCATACAGAAATCATGGGTAAGAAATAAGGACAAATTAATTACCAAGTGCAGAGTAAAAGTCCATAACCATGCAGAAGTTAAGAAAATGATAAGCAACAATATTAATATCAATTGGTAAAGAAGAAAAACGACAACTACGGAGATTGACAGATATACTCGTATGTCTGATATGTAAGATAGACCTGGAGAGGTGATAGTCTCAAACCAGCAGCGACAGCATTGTGAAATTCTGGCCAAGACTTGAGTTCTTGAATATTTCTAACATTTGGGTCTAAATTAACCTGTCATTATCATACATATATAATTATCAATTTATCAATATGCAAAAACAATATATATTAAACTGTAATTTCAGTCAGACATACTGTTGCATTTTGTTGTGCAGGTAACCGACCAGCCATAACAAGCTTTGGAACAGCAAGTGCCTGGGAAATAGTTCAGTAAATGGTCATAAACTTATCATGTCTATTTGGGTAATAAGACATATAATACAGGTCAAATAAATATTAGTTGGAGATATGTGAGCAACATTGACTAGTTAAGAGAACTATCAGATTCAAATAGTAATAAGAAGCACCTCTGTTAAAAGAGTGCATATAGTACCCAGAGTAAATGCCCCACGGCCAAATGGAAGAGCAGTGGTTCTTTGTGCAAGATGCCAGAGTTGTGTCTGCAAAAGTCATATTACGTCTAAACATAATACATTTGAATAAAAGAATAATATAGCCTTTAAAAATAAGAATTGAATGAGAATTGGGTGCTTGGAGCCATCCTAAATGGGAGGACATAAATTCATTCCTCACTACAATCATACCCAATTTGGTTTTTATACCCATATAGATTAACAAGCAGCCACAAACCTAAGTAGAGAAAAGCAACAACAGACTACACAATTAAACAGTAGGGAAGAGAATAACTACGTGACTGTCAAATTCATGATTAAATTGACATCGTTTGATATAAGTTAGCATGAAATATCTTAAGTAAAGAGTACATGATTTAACCTTGAAGCCTCTGGTCCAAACAGATGTCAAACATACCATTTTCAATTTCTCATGATAACGTGCAATGGCTGTGTACACAAAATTAAGTTACAAATTGGTGTTGAATTTAGCATTTTAGACGCCAACAAATTTCTAATTCATAGAGACATATAAAATCTCATAAATAATCATATAAGAGTAAAACTTTAGCTGGTGGCCCTGGTAGAGTGTCTCCTAAACCACCTAGCAATAAGCAGCTCACCCTCGTTATTGTGTTGCTCTCACTTGGTTGTTTTCAAAGGTAATAGGTTCACATAGTTGTTTCCGTGAAGAATGGAGAACGTCCACTTGTAGAAACAGAACACTGGATAATTAATTACTAAAGTAATTCAAGACTTGGCATATTCTGTACGGGTTCAAAATTATTTTAGTATTTTGATTAATTTCAGGGACATAAGATACACTCCACTCTTCAAGTTTACTTACTGATCTCCTCAAAGTTGTAGAGTTTATGTTTTGAGTTTTCTGAATTTTCAGAATATATGGTATTCCCTAAGGTTTGTCTTTTTGTGCTGTGGTGGCACGGCCAATCATGTCACTTTTGTAGCTTGACATGTTACCTATGGGTTATATTGCCATCAGAATACTGCATTAAAAGCATTATCAAGTTATGCAATCATACTCTATTGATATACATCTCAATTACACACAGGTAAATAGTCTTAATTTCAATCTGAAGAGCAAACACCATATGCTCATAAGAAAACCATAACAGTAACCAATCATAGTGCTGCCAAAGTTTAACAGTATTTATCCTTAGCTTATCTGAAAATTCTGAACATTAGGCCTAAGCCCATGCCTAAAATGAGACAAACTCATGAATCTACAACCATAGATATACCGTGAAAACAACTATTAAAACAATGCTTCAACAAGCAGAATTTAAGGGGCATATAAATGAAAATTGCCGCAGGACACTTCAGAGCTTTAGTGAGTCGTCCAGGAAGTATTGATGCATGACATGGAAGATCAGCAAACTAATATCATGTAATAATCTCCAGGTTATACCAGAAATTGTAAAGATTGAAGATAAGACATCTGAGTAAAAATGCTGCAGATAAGCACGCAGTTTACCATTTAATTTCTTTATTGAGCAAAAAACCAAGTTGGGAGATGGCCTGTAGATTTCTCAGCTATATTTTGCATACCATCTCACATAAATACATTAGATAAACATATGTCTTGATAACCCAACAGTAAGTGTCCAAACAGGTGTAAGTCATTCGCATTATGGTACAAGTCGTTCATCAATCGTGAAAAATTAAAAATCCGCTATGTGACTAAAGCAGCACATACCTGTTGAAAGTCCTGATCGGAAGCTGTAGGGTTAACTGGTGTTTGAATAGCTACAGGTCTTGCAGAGCACAAAAGGCGTCTAACCTATGCAAACCACAAGGGAGATGTGATCCATAATATCAAACAGATCTACTTACAAACATGTTACAACAGGAACATATTGCCAGCAACGTAATACAATCTTAGTGTCCACAAGAGAAATCTCTAAACCACCAAAAAAGAACATCCTCTAAAGACTGTTGTGCATTGATGCAAGGAAAGTCGCATGCTTAAAAGAAACCGCAATGTGTGGATGAGATCAGGTTACATGCATTAAGATCTATGTAATATCCATAATAACTTGCAATATAATCAGAAAACTAAGAGTAGCTTCCAGTAAAAATTCAGGAATTTGCGACGGGCAAATTTATTAAGCACAGTCAATAATAAATAAATAAAATTTATTTAAGTAGCATAATATTCAGAAAATATATACATATATAAATATATAAGATGAGCAAAAGTCGTTCCAGGGCAGAATATATAAATTTCCTATAAGGTCATATTTTGAAAAGCAAAGTTCATCATGAGGAAAGGTAAGTATGTGCACTGACTCAAAAGAAAAATTTACAAACAATTATTCGAAGTTCAATATTTCAACTTTCTTCATTATCAGTACGGAAGTATAATTCAACATCAATCATTTAAAAGAACTGAAAAGGATCTTCTGATGATCAATACATTGACAGAGCAACAAATCAACAAGAAAATGATGTGCAAGGGAAATGTTGATAAAACAGTCGAAAGATGACAAACAAAAATCACTACATTGCACTAGGAGTAATATTAAGCCCAAAAATAAGTTGTTCAAGCAGACTTTAGTAAGTTATTAGTGCGAACCGCACCTCATTCAGCCGCAGATCACAACCATAGCGTAACTGGGTGCTGGAGTTGAAAATATGTTCCATCCCATCTGTTACAGGTCCCTCAAAATTATCTACTTCCTCTAGCTTGGAATTATCCATTTCAAGTGTATCAGAAACTGAGGAAGGTACAGTCACGGGATGCAGCGGCAACATGTAAGGCGTGGACAGAGAAATCAAATTTGACTTCCTAAAATCAAGTTCAGCATATTTAGTTGGATCTCTCAAGTGAAGCAATGCTAAATCTTCTCGACCAAGTAGCACATATGCAGCAGCTGGCCAATTTATTGGAGGAGACTCACGGCACTTATCCATTGCCTGAGCAACACATAACAGACTTTAATTGTTTTATATAAACCACAATCTATACAAGGACATGAGACACAAAATATAAAATAAACCAGATATAAGTGGTCCAAATAACCTTCGGGAAAATAAAATTATAAGTATGAGCTCACTTACATGCCTCAGAGGAAGAGAGACACCAGCAGGCAGCAAGTCTAAATGATGCAAGCCAAATCCTTCACCAACCATTCCCAAAACTGTTAGCTCTTCTCGAGTATGATATAATCCAGGGGCAATGTCACAGGTAACACCAGATGAAAGCCTCTTTTCTACTGGCTCTGCTCCACACAAGAGACTGTAAAAAGAAACTATTTTCCGTGCCCAGTTCACTACAGAAGTTCTATCTTTACAGACCAGAAGCGGAAGATCACAAACACTGGCAGAATTACAACCATGCTGCAAGCAATTTTCAAGCCATCTGAATAAACTTGGAGGACTTCTTGAGGTAAACAAGTTCCGAGACATCTTAAAGTCTTTCAGAAGCAAAGGAAAATCACGTTTATAGTGATCCAAGTAGCTTAGTTCATGCAAGAAATCAGCAATGTCATATAAAAGTACAACCAGACGATCCAAGTCCCTAGAGAATGAAAAGATTATATGTCAGATAAGGTAATTAAAGTGTGCGGCTATGCATGAGTTGAATCACAACAACAAGATAGCACAGGAAAATCTAAAAGAAACGAAGAGAACCTTAAAAAAAAATGAATAAGAAATACTATAGGTACAGAGAGGCAGCTTTTCCTAAGCATGGATAAAAATTTTGCTCGTACAAATATACAACACATTCATGGAATATACTATTTGTTTATTTTGGTCTTTAAAAATATGACTTCATCTTACATCATGTTCATTCTGGAATAATATTCAAGTGAAACATTAGACCAGCTTTGAACCTTAAAATCCATTGGACAGAAAAAGAGGAAAGGATGTTTATTCATCAGGGTTATCTTTCATCAAAAACTTGGTTGTAGAATTTCATAAGAATTTTACTGACAATTATCACCAGATGAAATCCCTAATTTCGTCGTCAACCTTATTAGTCATTACAAAGACTGCACCAAAGTATGTTTACTTTCGTGACAGACATAATTACTTTTTCTATTTTTGGACAGGAAACAAATAGTGTATTGATAAAAGAAGATTTGAGGTGTCCCCAACTAAGGAGAAACTGTATCTAAAGTACATTATTTAGATTTCAATAAGCCTCTGATACAAATAATCTCCTAAAACATTTATGTCTTGAAATCCACCACGCTGCCCTAAGCTTAATTTTTTGCAGACTTCATTTAGACATTCCTTTACATTTTCAAAAACTCTTTAATTCCTTTCCAACCAATGGTTGCATAAAGCATGGACTATAAGGAACAAAGATAAAAGTAAAGAAGCTACACCTTTTACGGAGGTTGTCGAGCTTAAGAGTTTCATATACTGCATGTAATGAATCCAATGTCTCAGTTAGAAATTTCTGGCAGAAGGCTTCCTCTGTATTCCGGGTGTCAGGTACAACAGTATTAGATGAATCTGGTCCCTGCAGTTTAGATGATATACCGGGGAAAGTACCAGCAAAATAATTAGTTCTTAAATATTGCTGATTATAGTTGCTCTGAGTGAGGAATTCCCATGATGAATGAGAAACGGTATCTGATATTATCTGAGAGGTTGCATTAGGCCTCTGACAAATTTTTCTAATTATATTACAGAAGGACTCCCATTCTGAATCAGCACTGGAATTTGCCTTAACTAAATAAGTTGAACTATCATCACCCCATAGAAGGCCAAGGAAGTGATTATACAGACTAGAACTAAGCCCTTCTGCCATTGCCGTGATACAGTCATTAGCTAAGGATGATGAAGGGCTTCGTCGCAATGTACATCTGTAATTCTAGAGCAGAAAATTATGATAAAAGGTTAGCATCATTTTTTGTCGTAGATTGGATAGAAAAATATAACGACTCAGTTAAACCATATATCGAAATCGTATCCAAAAAAAATCACAGGAGTTACAGAACAGACAAATAAAAGTGTGCCTCAAATCTGTTCTCTTATGTCTGTGATTTATGTCCAGATGCCCTCAATAAGTTTTCCATCTCAAAAGTATCAAAAGATAATGTAAAAAAAAAAAAACAATGATTATGGGATATTGATCCGCACAGGAAAAATCAAGCCACAGGTCATGCTCATAAAATAATAGAGCCAAGTAAATGAGTGATGTTCTCCATGTCACTTCGCCAGAATTAGGTTCTTCAAAACAACCAATGATAACAGGTATCCAATCCAAATGTCATATAAAGTACTTCAAGTAATAAATATACCATTTGACTCCAAAAGGCAATACATACTTAGAGGCACACCTGTCCATTGTTTAGAACTAGATTGATGCGCCCTTCTACAGCATCAGTTATGTTTACAATTTTCAGATCACATATGATGTTAGTCCCTGAAAGCTTTGTTCTGCTTGAAAGCGGTTCTCTACCCAAAGGAGATGGCATCACATATTTGCACAAGCATAGCTTCCCTGACTACAAAAAAAAAAAAAAAGGGCCAAATAATTACAAACTCAAAAGCACACAAACAGAATTCTAATCAAAAATTAAGGTAAAAAAAAAAAAACAAACCAAGGCATAGATTATTCAAACAAACATGATGCTTCATTCGTTGACAAATTAGTAGTTATCAGCATAATTAATCACATGCAAGAAAAGGCAACATATTAGCAGCTCGGCACATTTCAGGTACCCAACATGAATCATCTGAAAATTAAAATGTCTATACACATGGGGGTTTAATTGAGAGACAGATTAAGGTGTGAGCTTCAACAAGACTTACATATAAAAGCAGAGTATTTTCTGGACTCAAAGCAATGACATCCATATGAGGAAGTTGTCCAACTTTCAATCTGCATAAGTTATCTTCAAGTCATTGTACAAATAGGAAGGATAAACTAAACGAGGAAAAGAAGCAAATATACTTCGGTCGAGTGACAGTAACAGCAGCAGCTGCAATTGCTGATATGCACCAACTCATGTCAGGCTTCATATCATAGACAGTCTCATTATCTAACTCCAGACTCTGAAGTCGTAAAGACAACAACTTCTTTTGTTCTAGGAGAAGAAAACATATGGTAGGTGTAACATCATCATCCATTGCCAGAAAAACCTGATGAAATTTGGTCCAGGCAAAAAAAATGTTAAAGATAGGAAAAATATTGGCATAGTAAACATCAAGTCCTTGTAATTTGACGATGTAATTAGTAGTCATTTGAAAAACAAAAGAATTCATGCTCCAAATGGGTAAAAAATGTTTGATTGAAGGTTTTGAAAACTGCCCAATAGTGTCAAAAGCAGTTTCAAACTGTCAGCAAGACCACATCCCACCATCAACCAGGAACCCGTAACTAAGCACTGTACGACAAATACAGAATCAACCGTAATATTACATTGCTATACAAGAATTTGCCGAAGAACTCATAATTTATCAATCAACCACAACACATCCCCAAACCAAATAATCAACTGACATCTTCTCAAACCAAACAACCAACAGACATCTAAACCAGGAAGACTCTGAAGCATGTTATTTCCTGATCAAGTAAAATTGAAAGAACATCTTCATCAAACACAAAGCCTAGACTGAAATGAAGAGGTCTAAATAATAGGTGCTTCTAACAGAACCTTCACCCATAAGGCACCAAAGAAAAGATAATAAACATTGGCACCTTACTGGCGGCAGTCTGTGAACCCTTCCCCTGCCATATCCTTCTGAAGAAATGCTTTGATGACTTCCCAGGAGCAGTTAAATTGGATGGTTTAGTATCTGCTGTTTCAAGGTTGGAATTAGTGACCTCTACGACCCAGAGGGAATGTTGCATCTTTCCTGGAAACAGATTTACCTCCTCTTAGTCAGCATATTCAGAAATTTAGCAGTACTAGATGTTGGAAAACAGCTACACCTTTGTTAAACGATGCCATCAGAGGGACACAGTCACTAGTCCAAATAGTTATTTCATCAAATTCCCACATCAAATTCAACCTCCCTCTTTCCTCAACATAAGTTATCTAAGGAACATCATCAAACATAATTTCCGTCATTAAACATAAAATGATGTGATGTGTAACATGCAAAGTAAATCTTTAGCAATGAAAATACAAATGTTTCTTATAACGATAATAATCAAATCAGTACCTGAGGTTCCTCCAGCGGATCCTGTAATATCATATGGGAGGACATTAATGTTCCATCAGTTCTTAAATTATAATCAAATATATGAGTTGGTCCAGTCGGAGAATAATTATGTTGAGGACTGTATCCCACATCCCTTTTTTGGCGGAAGACATCACGAGCACTTAAATATGGGTTTGAAGATGATAATGAATTGTTTGATAGTAAGCTCCCTTCAGTTGCCCGCTGGAGAAGTAAACCAAAAGGAAGTGGCCAGATTGATGTGATGGCATGCGGAAGTGGGACAGAAACCACTTCACCTGTAGAAAAACAGGCTCAAAAAATTTCCTTCTCCAGGAATTATTTATCAAGGTACAGAAGTAAGATATCAGGCTAGCGCATCAGAGAAATGAAAGCATAGAACAAACAACAAAACCTTGAATTTCAAAATTTACATTTATGGCACTCAGATTCTAAATGCAAACAACACCCACAATCACAATGTGACCCAATTTCTGTACTTCGCGGAACCAAAAAGACTGCAAAATTTAGTTATAAGACCACGTGAAGGAATGGTGACTGAGATAGACAATTTAAAAAGTGGATGAAGGAGGGAAACAACACACAGTAAGAGCTTACAGAACACTAAAGGTAATTAACACTAGGAGAAAACTACTAGTCACCATCAATCTTCTTCAATAGCGGGTATCTATTTTAGACAAACTATATTGCTGAGGAAAAGCTAAAAAGAACACAAATGATAACTCACCTCCTATACCATAAATACTTAATCTATCAATTTGGAGAACACAAATCAAGGCTTCAGACATATCACCCATCCTGCACCAGCACACCTGCAAATTTTGAACATGAGCTTTACTGTCTTACATATTAAAATGGAGCAACTAAACAATCTAAGCCATACCTCAGACAAACAAGAAGAAATTAGGCATAATTATTTTTAGTTTCACTCATATTTAAGTGAGAAAATAGAACCAATAGGTTTTCAACTATTCAATTCTTGCTGGATTTTTAAACATTGAAAAGCTTTGATCAAATTTTAATTTTTTTTCTTTTAAGAATTGGACCAAGTCAGCCACCAAAAAATAAAAATAATTCAATTGAAGCAGAAAAGTCCAATACATATGCATAGTACTTGCTACAGCTTTATAAATTATACACTTGCAGGGCAGCGAAAACAACAACAAACGCACACACACACATGCATGCACAAGTACCAAATACTCCATATAAGCTAAGTAGCTAACCAACATACAGTTCAATTATCCAATCTTACAAATTACCCTATGATGATCACAGAACCCTACACTGACAGACAAAGGAGAAAGCAGTGGCAAAGCCACAATAAAGTAGATTTCCAAGTCGAATAAACCAGGATTTTCAGTTTCCAATTAAGATATTAATTACCTTAATGACTTTGGAGGGCAATGTAAACCTCTTATAAACTTTAGGGCCTGTACTCCATATGATTCTGTCACAATTTCAAATTGTCCAGAGTTAATATGTCATCTCATACATCTTAAGTTCATAAATTTTCCAACAGGATAAGAAATAGAATTTCAATTCATCCAGGATTTATAACAACTTCTAAATTTAGAAAATGCATTCAGCTGTAACACACTTTATTGCGAGTGAAATGGTTCTTATTTGTAATCAAAAGTCAGATTCTTGCTAATTAAGTAGCAATCTTGAATCAGACATAAGGTCTTTGAAACAACTTCTCATTTGATGGAATAAAGCTCAATGTTTCAGGCTCTGCTCATCATTATTTTGCATCTTGACAGGAAGGAAAATTTTCATATATTCATAAACTACCAAAACTTTCCCAATTTCTTCCAATTAATAGTTTTTCATGATTTCAATCAGGTAACAGTTCTTCATGGGCTCTCATAACTCTACGGTGTTAGCAAAGACCAGAAATTCAAAAATTGAGAGTACTAGAATCATCAACCATAAAATACGGTGTATACCTATTTCCTCTGATGAAAATTTCGTTATCGCAATTCTCACTGGACAATGCCGAAGCATCATCAAGCTCATCTCGTTGTTTGGCAACTCGGGAATCAAAGAGGAAGTAATGGTAATCCTCCTCGCCGGAGGGATTGCCGCCGTCGACGGACTCGGCTGTGAAGCCGAAAGGCTTGAAATCAGAGAGAACGGTAAGCACTCGAACGCCGCCGGTGTGCATTTTTGCAGTGCAATCGTGGTGACTGAAGCAGGTGAGGATGTCTCCCGCTCTTTTTTTTGAGTGTCAAGTGTGAGGTTAAAACCCTAACACGATTTGGTTTGGGTTGGGTTGGGGGCGGGAACCGAGGCTGCCGAGTGCTGAAGTTGTTTTTAGTTTTTCCTTGTTTATTTTGAGTAGGATTTATGTGCCAACCCCACCCGCTCCTATTGATTCAAAAAAAAAAAAAAAAAAATTCTTTTTTTTCTTCCTCTTCTTCTTCACACAACACTTTTTTTTTTCTTCTTCCTCTTCTTCTTTCTCCTTCTTCAACTCAATCTGCTTCCTTCTTCTTCTCCTTCCTTTTCAACCTTTCTCCTTCCTTCTTCTTCTTCTTCTTCTTTCGTCCTCATTCGCCGCCGGCGACAATGTGTCTCTCTCTCGCTCTCCCTTTCTCGCGTCGTTGCTGCCTTTGTGTTAGGCGGCGCAGGGTGTGTGTGCGCGCGTACATATGTGTCATGGGTGTTGTGGGCTGCGGTTTTGGGCGAGTTGGGTGTGTTGGTGGGTCTGTAGTGGTCGCTGACGACCTACTCGTCGTCGGCAATTGTGCAGCGGCGAAGGAGGGGGCTGGGCGATGAGGCTTGAAGAAGGGGGAAGGGAGGAATCTTAAATTAAGCATATTATATATACATATCACTTAATCTTAAGAACAGACATTTAACACCTAAAAAGTATATATATAACACCTATGGAGTATATATTAAACATATCAGACATATAATATGAAAATATTCTAATGGTATTACAAATATACTATATAGGTGATATAAGATCACATGCATCTATAAGATATAATAAATACAATTCTTCCTTCAGATGTTATGAAAATATTTTAAAGGTATTACAAAGATACTCTATAGGCGATATAAAATTATATGCATCTATGATATATAATAAACACAATTCCTTCAGGTATTATGAAAATATTATAACACCTAAAGAACATACATATAACACTTATAGAGTATATATATTACACCTATCATTCAATCACATAATATGAAATCTTCTTTATATGTGATACCTCAAGAACATACATATAACACATAAAGAGTATATATATAACTCATATAGAGTATACATATAACATCTATCACTGAATCACATAATATGAAATTTTCTATATATGTAATATCTCAAGAACATAGATGTAACACCTAAGGAGTATATATATAACACCTATAGAGTATAACTATAACATCTATCACTGAATCATATAATATAACTATAACACCTACAAAGTACATATATAACACCTATAGAGTACATATATGACACCTATCACTGAATTATGTAGTGTGAAATCTGGTGTGCGTGGGCGCACACCAGATAAGGTGGGGGTGCGCGTGGGGGCGCGTGGGAGCGCCTGGGTGCGGCCCATGCACCGGGTCGGGTCAGCTAGATCCGTGCCACAGGTGCATATAAGTTTTGTTCATTTATTTTTTTTTTTTGATTTTATCAGTCCGAATCCTGAAAAATAACTTATCTATTAATGTAGGTTATGAAAGATAAATCTTATCAATTTAGTGTTTGAAAGATGGCAAAATATTTTGTGCAACTGGTGTATGGATCCAGGATCCATGCACCCCGGTCGACCGCCCCACGCGCCTCTGAAGCGCGTTTTCACGCGCCCCACGTGCCTGGTGAGTGTACTCAAACCCACCAAGATTCGCTCCAGGCAGTCATACCCTCATGTTATGTTAGGATAACTCTAACATAACGTGAGGGTCGCTCTAACATAACATGAAGGTATGATTAACATTGTTTTTTACCTTCATGTTATGTTAATGTTACTTTCATGTTATGTTAGTGTTACCTTCATGTTATATTAGTGTTACCTTCGTGTTATTTTAGTTTAGTGGTTTTAAACCAAGGGTATAAAATCTGGAGATGGGGTCACATTAACATAACGCAAAGGTAACCCTAACATAACATGAAGGTAAAACTAACATAATGTGAAAGTAACGACCAAAACATGTGAAAAAAGTAAAGAGGCGCGGGCTGGGCTGGCCAGTTGCACGGATCTTAGATTCGTGCAACTGGTGCACAAGAGAGTAACTCTTGAAAGATTGAAAAATATTAATGTAAGATATCAGAATGACGTTATATTTTTTATCTCTCTTCTTACATGGCGTTATACTTTTTCTCTCTCTTACCTGATGTTGCTCTCAAATCATGCTTACCTGAACATCACATTCATGTAGATAAAAAATAAGAAAGACAAATATCTCTTCTTTTAATAATTATTATTATTATATTCGATAAAATATCTAATTAAATATAAAATTGACTAGTTTTTATACACTTTTAATACACAGTTCAATTTAATTACTACTACAACCAAAAATATTATCATGCAAATATTCTTTCAATTTATATTTTCAACAAAAATAATTATCGTCAAGTTATTAATATTATACAAAATACAATATTGCAAAATATTTATATTAATTATAGATTGATATTATTGATTGATATTGTTTAAATATATGTGATAGTAAATAGATTGAAATGTGATCTTGAAGTATATGAAAACCAGTCAATTTTGTAATTAGTTAGATATTTTATTGAATATAATAATTAATAAAAAAAGAAATATTTATTTTTCTTATTTTTATTTACGTGGAACAAAGCCAATCAAATGAAGACACGTGGAAAACAAAAAGCTGGCGTGTATCAAAAAGAGAACGACACATTAAATACTAGAAACCTACCCACCTTCAACGAGCAGATTTCCTACATATATAAATAGAAGACTCAAGAGAGTAAGTAATAAAGGGAATGAAGAAGAAGAAAAAGAAGATGAGGGGGAAAAAGAAAAGAATATAATAGAGTGTATAGAAGATCAAAAGATCAAGAGAAGGAAACTCAAACACTCTAAACCCTAGAAACTCTAGATTACTCAGTGGTTCAGTCTTGCAGCAAGCTACAACAAAGCAACCTGCAAAAGAAGCCAAAGAGCCTCATTACGTCACTTTTATCCATTATTTTCCCTACCATGTCCAAAGAGCCTCATTACGTCCAAATAAAAGTCCTTTTTGATTCTTATATTCACATATACGAAAGTAGTGGAGAAGTGAGACAATTTGCAAGTCTATGGTAGATTGTACTTGATTGATTGATTTGAGCGTATACACGTCCTATTTTATACACTTTTGAGCGTGAGTGATGCACTTTTACCTTGTGAGGTTCATTACTCCTTGAAGTGCATGATTGTGGATTGTTTGGAGTGTTTGCTTAAGTTTGGAAAGTTTCGATTTCGATTAAGTACTTTGAGTCTATGGTTGTGAAACTTGGTTCGTTCTTTTGTGCTTTGTGTTGAAGAAGATTTCTTGATGTTGCTCGAGGACGAGCAATGATTTAAGTTTGGGGGAAATTGATAAGTGTCAATTTTGTTTTAGTTTTGCGTACAATTTTATGGTCAATTGAGTGTGTTTGGGTACGATTTTTAGCAATTTGGTTACTTTTCATATATTAGTTGCATTTGACGTTTTTATGCTAAGTTTCATGATTTTAGTGGAAAAAGTATGAATTTCAAGTGTGATTAAAGATCGAGTAGGAAACGAGGTCGAAAACGAGGAAAAACGGAGTTGTACAGTGGGGCACGACCGTGCCCGGGTGTCCTAATTCATCTAAAACACGATTTTGGATGGATTTTATCACAAATCTTGACCTCCAAGACTCCTAAGAAGAGATATATACCCCAACAATTCCAGAAATCGGAGGACAAGCATTCATAAAGAGAAAACACAAATTTTGATAGCATCTAGGAGGAAATATGAAGGAGAATTCGAAGATCGAGAATCGTGAGATCGTCGTCTTAGAGTTTTTCTTATTACTTTTTTACTTTTTGTTGGATTCCGGTTTGATATGATGTTGTCATCTTTGTCTATAAATCTTATTGATATCATGTCTGGCTAGATTTTCGTAGGTTTCTAGGATATGTAAGTAGTTCGATTCAAACCTTGATGGATTTTTGATTTTAATTCAATTTCTTAATTTTTCGATCCTATTAATGTGTTTATGGTTTGATTGTTTGTTTGATTATTCGGCCGGTAATTGAGCATGTTTAAGTAATTAAGTCAAAATTTGAGAGAGGAGATTTAATTACGGAAGAGTAAACACATGACATATATGCATCATGAGATCGAGAGATAAACGACATATGTGATGGGATTTTCAATCCTAGGTGCCTTTGGGAGTTGTTGTGTTATATCATATCGAGTAGAGATACCTCTGGTAGCATAATAAATTGACTCGAGAGAGCTTTTAATTTGATTTTAGTGATTGCTCATATAGGATTATTAATCAATGAAATTGGATTGATCAAGGTGACATTGAGGGGAGAATCGGATGAAAGCATGTTCTAGAACCTGTCTTAGAATATTTGTTTGATCTTGTGAATTTTAATTGCATTTTAGTTACTAAATTAAAGTAATCTGATATCTTTTGAATTTGATAACTTAGATAAAGTTAGGGATAAAATTTAGGTAATCAATTAATTCTAACAATAGTCTATCTGGGATCGACCTTGTTTGTCGTGTCTACGATCTACACCGTACACTTGCGAGAGTAGCTTAAAGAATTAGGTGAACAAGTTTTTGAAATAAAAGTCCAAGGAAACTCCGGATAGCTTTCTCCGTCTTTGGTGGTGGTAGCTTCTCGATTGCCACTATCTTAGCTCTATCTACTTCGAGTCCTGCGGCTGATATGCAGTGACCAAGTACAATTCCATCTTTAACCATGAAGTGACACTTCTCCCAATTTAGAACTAAATTGGTCTCCTCGCATCGCTGCAACACTCTAGCTAAATTAGCCAAACAGGAATCGAATGAAGTTCCAAAAATAGAAAAATCATCCATAAAAACTTTCATAATATTCTTAATCAAATCATGAAAAATTGTCATCATGCATCTTTGAAAAGTGGCTGGGGCATTACATAACCCAAATGACATTATCCGAAAGGCGAAAGTGCCATATAGACATGTAAAAGTCGTTTTCTCTTGGTCCTCCGGTGCAATCGCAATTTGATTGTAACCGGAATATCCATCAAGAAAACAATAATAATCATACCCTGCAAGTCTATCTAGTATTTGATCAATGAAAGGAAGAGGGAAGTGATCTTTTCGGGTGGCGGTACTTAATTTTCGATAATGAATGCACACCCGCCACCCTATTACCGTTCGAGTTGCTATGAGCTCTTCATTCTCATTTTTCACCACTGTCATTCCTCATTTATTTGGCACCACTTGTACCGGGCTGACCCAATTGCTATCCGAGGTGGGATATATGATCCCGAATCTAACCACTTCAGCACTTCTTTCTTGACCACTTCCTGCATAATTGGGTTAAGCCTTCGTTAGTTTTGGATTGAAGGTTTATAAGTCTCTTCCATCTTGATTTTGTGCATCATGATGGCTGGGCTTATTCCTTCAAATCCGCTATAGACCAACCAATTGCCGATTTGTGTTCCCTCAAAACATGTAATAATTTTTCAATTTGAACAGAGTTTAAAGAAGAGGAAACGATTACCGGATTTGCATTATTATTACCCAAAAATGCGTATTGAAGATGGTCGGGTAGTGGCTTGAGTTCCGGAGCAAGGGCGTCTTGAACGGGGCTCAACTTTTCATCTGAGCATTGGCGCACGGTCATGCGCCAATCCACAGCTCTCATTGCAGTAGGGCACGGTCTGACCGTGTCCCAGAACAAGGTCGTGTCTGACTGTCCAGTCTTCCTTACAGTAGGGCACGGTCAGATCGTATCCCAGGACACGGTCATGCCCGACTGCCCAACTTTTCGGATCTTCTTCATGTTCTCATTTTTTCACCTTTTCTCCGATTTTCTTCGCTGAAAATTCCTGCAAAGCATCCAAATAATACATTTCATCAATTACATGCTCATTTTCCAAATGCAAAATTTTATCATGAGTAGTAAGCGATTTCGATTATCAGAGCTCCAACGAATCCTTCATCAAGATGCGATCCACTTGCTCCTCCACACAAAAGTCCACAACGTCAACAAAGCTGTACGTTTCTCTATCATCGTGAAATTTTATTGCTTTGTAAATATTGAACAATACATCTTCATCATTCACTCTTAACGTGAGCTCGCCTTTTTGTACGTCAATTAACCCTCTTCCCGTGGCTAAAAATGGACATCCTAAAATCAAGGGTGTTGGATACATTTGTAGAAAGTTTTGATGAGACAAATCCTTAAAGTAACTCTATAACATAATCAATCTTAGGATAAGGTTACTGCAATAGAGTTACAACAGAAGATTAAAAGAAAAAGAGAAAGTGTCAAAAGAAGGATACTGAAGAGAATGGGTGAAAAGAATCTAGAATTAATAAGGATACTATTAACTTCAGGAACCTAGTGGAAGAGACCTCGCCAAAGCAGAAAACAGCTAGACAGGAAGCTGCTTGGGAAGACCATGCCGAAAGCATACTGCAGGGACCAACATGCTACAGAAGCCTCGAAGCCACCTAAAGAAGCAAGCCAGAAGAAAGAAGCTTCAGATTGAAGCTAGAGGAGGAAGCTACAAAGTAGGCATGGGCAGAAAGTCAAAGTTACCGGTAGACACAAGAAGTTACCGGTAGAGAGAAGAAGGAGAGGAGCCAACCGGAAGAAGACACGTGGAAAGTGAAAAGCTGTCGTGTGTCATGAGTGCGACGCGCCAATGTTAGAAATTTGTCTACCTTCAACGGGCAGATTTTACCACCTATAAAGAGGAGGACTGAAGACTGAAATGGTGTGTGAGTGAGAGAACATACCCGGTGTGTGAGAGAAGCACCAAGTGTGTAAGAAAGAAGAAGTCAAGCCCATCAGAATATCCAAGCTCGCAGAGGGAAGCGCAAGAGAAGAGAGAAGAGCTCAAGGCTCACAAAAGAGAGAAGCGCAGTAAAAGGGGGAAGTTAAGAAGAGTAGAGAGTTTTCACAAAGAGCAATAGAAAAGAAGAAGAGCTCGAACACTCCACACCCCAAGAAGACACACACCCAGTCTACTAGTCTGCAACAAGCTTCAGCAGAAAGGGTCTGCAAAAGAAGGCCAGACTTGCTGCACCCAGTTGAAGAAGAAGGAGATAAACCTTTCTAAAAGGTTGTCTTGGAGTACTCAGTGCGAGGAGTAATGTCCTGCTGAGTTTACCACTTTCGAGGAGAAAGTGAAGACCCTGGGTGGGTAGAGGAGGATCCTGTGTGGGTCTAGGGAAAGTAAACAAGCATCTGTGTGAAGGGTTGCTACTTATTCGTTAAGAGTGGGTTATAATAGATAGGTCTATGTAAATCAACCAGCTTAACCAATGTTCCCTCCCGTGAGGAGGAAGAGAGGACGTAGAAGGATTACTCCACCTTCGAACCTCTATACATGCTTGTGTCTTTATTTGCTTAATGTCATGCATACACTCTCTCTCTCTCTAATAAACCGCACATCTTCTACCAGACATAGAAAAAGGCTTCCGCATTCACTCTGATCAGTAACCTCTCAAAAGGTTACTGATATAAGAGAAAGTCGATAGATGTAGAAGAAAAATGTGTGATGGATTAGTAGGCTTATTCACCCCCACCTTTAAGCCTACTACCAGTTGCTTTTTGGGACCAACGAGTGGTATCTGAGTAGGTTAGACCATTCACCAGTTGATATACTTGATACCTACAAGTGGTATCAATAGTCTATCACCAGGTGAATTGTTCATCCTTGCTCAATGGTCAATCTGATACCAACAAATGGTATCAGAGTAGATGGATGAACTAAAAGATCTAAGCGATCTGTCCAGATCCCATCTGTGAAAGAAGCCTTTCTCAATATCTCTCTCTCTCTCTCTCTCTCTCTCTCACCCTCACATCAGAGATCATTTCAAAATGTCTTTTGCTCTAAAAAGGATATGATTGATGTGAAGACAACAAACAGCTAAAAGATGAAGAAAATCAAGTTGTGTTGTGAAGAAATCTGTTTTTGAGGAGGAACAACAAGCTGCGAAGAAGAAAGCCATGTACAAAGGAGCAACGTCCTTATCTATCATGGAGGAGACCAACATGAAGCTGATCAACAAAGATGACTTGCTCCTGAGTAAACAAAGGAAGCTGACATCAACAAGCGAAGAAGAAGATGCTAAGGATGTCAAACAAAGGAGTAAGAAGAAGAAGCTCACTCCAGTCTCCAGACAGAAACAAGATAAAAAAGGACCTACTCTTTTGAAAGAACAAAATGACCAGGTACATCATTCCAATTCCATACTCTTTATTTCTGGTCATAATCATGTCTTTTGCTGTTAAAGAACTTAAGTGACTATTTTCTACAATAATGAACTTTAAACTGTTGTCACTTGGTTCTAATAATGAGAAAGAAGCCTGCATGTTTTTGTTTCACATCATAACGCTTTACGTTCTCATGATAAGCCTCAAAGTAATCTGGAATAGTACTGATAAGTGAGCCCACGTCTTAAAAGAGAAGACCACAAAGTAAGGGGGAACTTCCAGTTCAAATCTAGGAAGCTTTGAAGGAAAAAAGGTTAAAATTCTAGGAGTAACCCAAGTGTGGGAATGCTATAGAAAGTCTGCAACAAACTGACATTCCATTAGGAATCAAGCAGAATAGCAACTCCAGAAAATAAAATAAAATAAAAAATAATAATAAATAATTTTTTTTAACAATTGTGCTTACTATGTCTTTGTCTATCTTGTTTTGATTATATACATCTGCACGCACTATCACTCTTTGATCTTCAAAAGTCTTGAAGAAGCCAAAACTCTCTCTACAGTATGAGCTGTAAAGATAGTCTAAGCTCTGAAAGAAAACAAGAAGGACTCATACTTGTATGAGTACCTATACATGATTATCGTTATGCAGGTACATCTGACAAAGAACTAGTAAATTTAGGGGGAACCATTGATGAGATGACAAACTCTGACTATAGGATGTTGAACATCCGACTACTGGATACTAGGTCATGAGATAACAGGACGTTGTACACCCAGACACTAGATGCCAAGCTAACTGGATGCTAAGTTACTAGAAATCAGAGCACTTGTCATAAGTCAATAGAAAAGGTAGAAGGGCCTAAATGAAAAAGATAAAGATCTGACTAAAAGAAATGCTAGACACCAGAATATTAAAAACTAGGTCACTGATAGCAGGATGCTGGACATCAGGATGCTAGAGTCCAGGCTGACTGGAAATTAGGTCGCTGGATGACAGGACGCTAGATATCAGGATGCTAGATACCAAGGGCTGGAAACTAGATCGATGAACACTAGGTCGCTGGGCAACATGACGCTTAATACCGAGTAGTTGGATACTAGATCGCTGAACACCAGATCGTTGTGTATCAGACGCTAGATTTTAATATTCTGGATACTAGGTTACCTGAAGTCAGAATTATCATCAAAACTAGATAAAGAGATCTCTTGGATGTTACACGTTAAAGCAGTTACTGAGAAAATATTTCTTGGTAACATGCGTACATTTAAAGGAGATCATTTTTTCCAGAAATAGACTACCTTTTCAAAACCCTAAAAAGCAACAACGGCCGCATGATTAGAAAAATCCAAGGGTGAAGATTCAGCCTCTGACCACAGAAGCAATCAAATCAGAAGATAAGATTTAAAGTTGTGGAAACTGTCAACATCAGCCTTGGAAACCGGTGGAGCAGTTAATGAGATCTTTAAAGATCCAAACTGCAACAGGGAGTATTTCTATCCCTAAATATACATGCACTCTTATTCTTAACAAAGGATAAAAAGATGTCCTCTCTCTCTCTCTCTCTCTCTCTTCTCTTATCCCTGCATATCATGGAACCAGATTGTTGGAAACCCTACTCTTCATCCCTTTCTTAAGACACATTCTCTGCAAATAATCAACCAAGCACACCCCAGATCTCAAACAATCATCCTTCACGTTTGATATTCACTAAGCATACCCTTCTCAGGAGAGTTGATCTTCTAGCCTTCAATTCCCATCTCTTCTGCAAGAACCTGCCTTCAAATTCTTCTCTTCAAGGCAGGAGGACAGAGCTGAAGACCCTTCTCCAGCCACCCCCAGAGCGTCATCTCATTGATGATGTCAAATAGGGGGAAGAAACTGCGAAGGGTCATGGAAGATCAAAAGACTTCCAAAGGTGGAGAAAAAGAGATTTCACCTCTTCTATGAGGTGAATTCTCTTTTGAGATGCAAGAGAATCAGAATGAAGGATAGTTGGAGGGATGAGTGGAGATTGAAGGAGAAGGAAAGGCATCAGCAAGCTACTGATGCCTGAACTTCTCTACTTCTTTACACACTTTCCTCGAAACTAATTCCTTCTCTCTCTCGCATCGCCTCTCACACCTACTGACAGCTCTCCCCTCTAGCCAAAGAGAAGAAACTATTGGGAGCAGGTGACTGCATCAAGCAAGAAGGAAGGAAAGCTGAGAGAAAAAACAAAGCTAGCAACAAACAAGAAGGGAAAAGAAAGATAGGAAAGAACAAGAAGAATAGAAGAATGAATTTAGATAGGATGTTTATTGTAACTTTGCTTACTGCATTGTAATATAAATATGTTATCTTAATAAAACGTTCTGTTCTTCATAAACTGCTCAATCCTTATACACTTTCTTTTAGACTGATATGTGATTTGTGTATGAAAGTAGTATGCCCATATGTGCTATGCTTTAAATAAGCTTTCTGTGCTTAAAAGATTATATTCTTTTGATCTTCTATAAAAAGGTTTTGTCATCATCAAAAAGGGGGAAATTGTTGGATACATTTGTAGAAAGTTTTGATGAGACAAATCCTTAAAGTAAATCTATAACATAACCAATCTTAGGATAAGGTTACTGCAATAGAGTTACTACAGAAGATTAAAAGAAAAAGAGAAAGTGTCAAAGGAAGGGTACTGAAGAGAATGAGTGAAAAGAATCTGAAATTATTAAAGATACTATTGACTTCAGGAAGCTAGTGGAAGAGACCTCGCCAAAGCAGAAAACAGCTAGACAGGAAGCCAAGCCAGAAGAAAGAAGCTCCAGATAGAAGCTGGAGGAGGAAGCTACAAAGTAGGCATGGGCAGAAAGTCAAAGTTACCGGTAGACACAAGAAGTTACCGGTAGAGAGAAGAAGGAGATGAGCCAACCGGAAGAAGACACGTGGAAAGTGAAAAGCTGTCGTGTGTCATGAGTGCGACGCGACAATGTTAGAAATTTGTCTACCTTCAACGGGCAGATTTTACCACCTATAAAGAGAGGACTGAAGACTGAAATGGTGTGTGAGTGAGAGAACATACCCGGTGTGTGAGAGAAGCACCAAGTGTGTAAGAAAGAAGAAGTCAAGCCCATCAGAATATCCAAGCTCGCAGAGGGAAGCGCAAGAGAAGAGAGAAGAGCTCAAGGCTCACAAAAGAGAGAAGCGCAGTAAAAGGGGGAAGTTAAGAAGAGTAGAGAGTTTTCACAAAGAGCAATAGAAAGAAGAAGAGCTCGAACACTCCACACCCCAAGAAGACACACACCCAGTTTACTAGTCTGCAACAAGCTTCAGCAGAAAGGGTCTGCAAAAGAAGGCCAGACTTGCTGCACCCAGTTGAAGAAGAAGGAGATAAACCTTTCTAAAAGGTTGTCTCGGATTACTCAGTGCTGAGTTTACCACTTTCGAGGAGAAAGTGAAGACCCTGGGTGGGTAGAGGAGGATCCTGTGTGGGTCTAGGGAAAGTAAACAAGCATCTGTGTGAAGGGTTGCTACTTATTCGTTAAGAGTGGGTTATAATAGATAGGTCTATGTAAATCAACCAGCTTAACCAATGTTCCCTCCCGTGAGGAGGAAGAGAGGACGTAGAAGGATTACTCCACCTTCGAACCTCTATACATGCTTGTGTCTTTATTTGCTTACTGTCATGCATACACTCTCTCTCTAATAAACCGCACATCTTCTACCAGACATAGAAAAAGGCTTCCGCATTCACTCTGATCAGTAACCTCTCAAAAGGTTACTGACATAAGAGAAAGCCGATAGATGTAGAAGAAAAATATGCAATGGATTAGTAGGCTTATTCACCCCCCCTAAGCCTACTACCAGTTGCTTTTTGGGACCAACGAAGGGCACGTCGTGATCCTCCTTCATGTCTAGGACCATAAAATCCACCGGAAAAATAAATCGATCAACCTTCACTAATACATCTTCAATTACGCCCTTAAGATAGGTTATCGATCTATCTGCTAATTGTAACGTAAACGTTGAAGGCTTTACTTCACCAACCCCAAGCTTTTGGAAAACCAAGAACGGCATAAGATTGATGCTTGCACTTAGATCACACAATGCCTTATCAAAATAAGATTCACCAGTTACGCATGAAATTGTGAAACTTCCCGAATCCTTCAAATTTTGTGGTCACTTCTGTTGCAAGATTGCACTACATTCTTCCGTTAGATTCACTCTTTCAAAATTTGCTATCTTTCTCTTCTTCGACATCACGTCCTTTAAGATTTTTTCATAATTCGACATTTGTTCCAAGGTATCTGTAAAAGGAATGTTAATGTGAATTTTCTTGAAAATTTCCAGAAATTTAGCAAATTGTGAATCCAACGTTTTCTTTTGGAATCTTTGAGGAAAGGGAAGAGAAGTAGTAGTAAAAGGTAATTTAGAGTTAGAAATCGATTTTGGCTTCTCAGCCCCTTTTTTTGATCCATGGTCTCTTTCTTTCTCCACCATCGAATTTTCTTCTTCTTTCTCTATCTCTTTTTTGTTCCTCGATTGGCATGCTTCACCCGACATAGCTCGTCCCACTTCTCAAATTAATAGCTTGACATTGCTCCCTTGGGTTGATCTCCGTTGTACTTGGATAATGTCCTTTCTTGTGTTGAGTGCCCACAACTTCAGCTATTTGTCTAATCTGCCTCTCCACCGACTTGAGACGAGCATCCATTTGCATTTCCAAAGCTTTGAAACAAGCATCCGTGCCTGTGATGAATTCTTTCAACATATCTTCAAGCGGTTGCTTCTTTGGCTCATTGATAACCCCATTTGTGATGGAAAACCCTGGAGGGGTTACAAGCAATTATTATTGTTTGCACACGAGAAGTTCTCGTGATTCCTCCCATCGTGCTTGTACTGATACATGCCTTTGTTTCGAATTATTGTTGTAATTTTGCCCGCCCAAATAGTTAATGTCCTCAACTTCTTCTTGCGGTGCAACTTCACAACTTTGATTTCCTACTTGTGCTCCAGTTTGATTTCTAGACTTGGTCATCATGGATACTAGAGCTGCCACTTGTTTAGTCAAGACTGAGATTTGATCAGTACTTTGCACTTTAGCTACGTTTTTATATGTATTCCTCTCAGACGACCATTGGTAGCTATTGGTTGTCATTTCTTCAAGAATGTACATAGCATCTTCCGGATATTTTGCCAACAATGCTCCACCTGCTGCAGCATCAATCATTGCTCGAGTAGGCCCAAACAGTCCATTATAAAAGAAACAGACTTGTTGGTCCTCTGGAAAACCATGTTGTGGGCATCTTTTAAGCATGTCTCTAAATCGTTCCTAAGCTTCTCCCAAGGACTCCCCATCAAGTTGTCTGAATTGTGTGATCTCATTTTTCAACCTCAAAGTCTTACTTGGGGGAAAGTACATGAAAAGAAATCTGTTGCTCAATTCTTCCCATGTAGTGATTGATCCTAGTGGAATGGATGACAACCATAACTTTACCTTATCTCGTAAAGAGAACGAGAATAATCGAAGTCTGATTGCATCTTCAGAAACTCCGTTGAACTTGATCGTGTCACATACTTCCAAAAATTGCGCCAAATGCGCATTTGGGTCTTCCAAGTGACCCCCACCAAACTGATTTTGTTGAACCATGCTAATCAACGCCGGTTTCAACTCGAAATTGTTTGCATTGATAGGGGGTCTCATAACCTCTTGTCCATTTTGTCTTGGTTGGAAGTAATCTCGAATGACCTTTTTGTTGGGAGCTCCTTGTGGAATATCGTCTTCCATTTGACTAAACAACTGTCTTCATGTTCTATTACGTCTGCAAGTAGCTTCAATCTTTGGATCAACTGCAATCAACGCTGCCTTTTTAGAGCGCGTGTTCATACACAATCTGAAATATCCACAAACAAGTATTAACCACTCACAATAAAATAATGACAAATTAAAATAAAACTAAAAATCCTAGATTAAAATCAAAAGACAAATCTAGATATCAACTATCCTAATGTCTAGTCCCCGACAACGACGCTAAAAACTTGTTCACCTAATTGTTTAAGCTACTCCCGCAAGTGTACGGTGTAGATCGTAGACACGACAAGCAAGGTCGATCCCATAGAGATTATTGTTAGAATTAATTGATTACCTAAATTCTATCCCTAACTTTATCTAAGTTATCAAATTCAAAAGATATCGGATTAATTTTACAAACTAAAATGCAATTAAAATTCACAAGATCAAACAAATATTCTAAGATAGGTTCTAAAACATGCTTTCATCCGATTCTCCCCTCAACGTCACCTTGATCAATCCAATTTCATTGATTAATAATCATATATGAGCAATCACTAAAATCAAATTAAAAGCTCTCTCGAGTCAATTTAACCGGTTGATTATTATGGTACCAGAGGTATCTCTACTCGATCTGATATAACAAAACAACTCCCAAAAGCACCTAGGATTGAAAATCCCATCACATATGTCATTTATCTCTCGATCTCATGCTGCATATATGTCATGTGTTTACTCTTCCGTAATTAAATCTTCTCTCTCGAATTTTGACTTCATTTACTTAAACATGCTCAATTACCAGCCGAATAATCACACAAACAATCAAACCATAAACACATCAATAGGAAAAATCAAGAAATTGAATTAAAATCAAAGATCCATCAAGGTTTGAATCGAACTACTTACATATCCTAGAAACCTACGAAAATCTAGCCAGCCATGATATCAATCAAATTTATAGACAAAGATGACAACATCATATCAAGCCGGAATCCAACAAAAAGTAGAAAAATAATAATAATAACTCTAAGATGACGATCTCACGATTCTCGTCTTTGAATTCTCCTTCATATTTCCTCCTAGATGCTCTCAGAATTTGTGTTTTCTCTCTATGAATGCTAGTCCTCCGATTTCTGGAATTGTTGGGGTATATATCTCTTCTTAGGAGTCTTGGAGGTCAAGATTTATGATAAAATCCATCCAAAATCGTGTTTTAGATGAATTAGGACACCCGGGCATGGTCGTGCCCCACGGCATGGTCAGACCGTGCCCCACTGCACAGCTCCATTTTTCCTCATTTTCGACCTCGTTTCCTCCTCGTTTCTTACTCGATCTTTAATCACACTTGAAATTCATACTTTTCCACTAAAATCATGAAACTTAGCATCAAAACGTCAAATGCAACTAATATATGAAAAGTATGTACCCAAACGCACTCAATTGACCATATAATTGTACGCAAAGCTATAGCAAAATTGACACTTATTAGAAGAAAATAGAAAGAACAGGCTGAGTTGTAGGGTAAAGCTGCTCAGGAGCAGGAAGTTAGTAAACATCAGACTATTCTCGAGAAACAGGCTACTAAGCAGGAAACTGTGCATGAGGAGTAGGCTTCTACTTAGAAAAAGTGCAGAGCAGATCAACAAGTGAAGCAAGCTGCTGAACATGAAGCTTGAACATAAGAAAGCTGTTACAAAGCAAAGCTGGGCATATGGAACATACTGGAGCCACTAGACGACAGCAATAAGCAGATAACAACCTTGAAAGAAAGTGCTGAAGAAGACAACCAAATGAGTGAGATGAGAAGCACACTCCATCAAATAGTTTGTTGGTCCCAAATATGGTGGTAGTAGGCTTAGAAGGGGGGGTGGGGGTGGGGGATAAGCCTACTATAAATTCAAACTTTCCTTATCTTTCCAAGGCTTCGGTCGAGAGGCAGTAACCTTTTGGGAGGTTACTGATCAGAGTTGTTTTGCGGAAGCTTCCTCTCATTCAAAGACCAAATGTGGAAGACATGCATCTTAATATAATATATACAGATAGAGTAGTAAGCATACATGAGGCATAGATATACAGAGGTTCGAAGGTGGAGTAATCCTTCTACATCCTCTTTGCCTTTTCTCAAGAGGGAACATTTGTTAAGATTTGTTGATTTACATAGCCCTATCTATTACAACACTCACTTAACAAGTAAGTAGCAAGCCTACACAGCTGCTTGTCTAGTCTCTTAAATGACCCACACAAGATCCTACCCAACCTACTCAGGGACCATACTTTCTTCTTTAGAAAGTGGACACCTTAGCAGGATTCTATTCCTCGCACTAAGCATTCCTAGACCGTCTTTAAAAGGTTTGTCTTCTTCTTCTTCAACTGGATGCAGCAAGCTTAAGCTTCTTTTGTAGGTTGAACTACTGTTGCTTGCTGCCTGGACTGTGTGACTAAGTATGTGTTTCTGGGCATTGAGTGTTTGAGCTTTCTTCTCTCTTTTTATCTTTTGTACACTCTTTTCTTCTTCTTCTTTTTTGTATGCCCTTCCCCCTTTTCTGATCTTTCTCTACTGAGCTCTCTCTTGCGCTATTCTCTTCTTTCTGGTGCGCTTTTCTCTTTTGAGCTCTCTTTCATGCTCTTCTCTCTTTAAGCTTATCTTCACGTTGTTTTGTGCTCGCTTCTTCTCTCTCACGCTTCTCAGTCTTCAGTCTTCTTCTATTTATAGATTAGGAAATCTGCCCGTTGAAGGTAGGTAGATTTCCATCATTGAACGTGTCGCACTCCTTCTGACACACGTCAGCTTTTCGCTTTCCATGTGTCTTCTTCTGATTGGCTCCATCATTCTTCTCTCTACCGATAACTTTTGACTTCAATCACATGCCTGCTCTGCAGCTTCCTCCTCGTGCTTGTCTAGAGTTTCCTTCCCAGCCTTGCTCTGTTAGGTGGCTTGGAGCTTCTGTAGCTTGCTGCTTTGGCATGGTCTCTTCCAGGTTGCATCCTGTCAGGTAGCTTGAGTCTTCGGTATCTTGCTGCTTTGCAGCATGCCTTAAGCATAGTCTTCTTCCAGGTAGCTTTCTGCAGTTAGCAGTATCCTAATTAGTCTACCAGATTCCTTTCACCATTCTCTTCAGCATCCTTCTTCAAAAGCTTTTCTCTGTCTTATCTTTCTGCAATAACCTCATTGTAGTAACCTTTCCTAAGATTAGTTATGCTTATAGAGTTTGGGTTACTTCCTTAAGGTTTTGTCTCATAAAAACATACTTAAATGTTTCCAACAATTTTCCCCCTTTTTGATAATGACAAAACCTTTGCAGAAGATCAAAAGGACATAATCATGTAAGCACAGAAAGCAGATTTATGATATAACAAGATAGAGCATACTGCTTTCATTAAATCACATGTAAGTCTAAAAGAAAGGTCACAAGGAGTGAGCTTTTTAGAGAATAGAAGACAATTTATATAGATGAAACATTTACAATACAACAAAGTAAGCAAAGTACAATGTAAATATTCTATCTAAACTCATTCTTCTTTCTTTTGCTCTTTCCTTTCTTTCTTTTCCCCTTTTGCTTGCTGTCAGCTTCTTTCTAACTTCTTCCTCTTATGCAGGTTCTTACTACCAATTGATTTTCCTTTTTGATTGTGGAGGAGAGCTGAAAAAGGTGAGAAGGTCGCAAGAAGAAAGAATGGAGGTTCAATCGGAGGGAAATATGAAGTGGTAGAGGAGCTTAGGCGCAGTAGCTTGCTGCAGCCTTTCTTCCTCTATTCTCCCCAACTCCTCTGACTGTCTCTCCTTCTCATCCTCTTGTGAGCAGAATTCATCCAACACCTAGACGGGCTGGAATCTTCTCTTCTCCTCCTCTGGAAGACTTTTGATCTTCCATGATCCTTCACAATTTCTTCCCTCTTTTTGACATCATAAAAAAAAAAAAAAAAAAAAGAGCTGAAGCTCTGGGGTAACTGGAGGGGGATCCTCCAACTCTACCTCTGGCCTCTAAGAGAAGATCTTGGGGGCAAGTCCTCAGACACCCTCGGACTTGAGGTGAGGAAGGCACGCAAGAAGATCGAATCTTCTGAGAAAGCTTTGTTTGGCAAGCATTGAGCTTAAGGAGTGACTCTTCGTGATTTGAGGTGTGCTTGGTTGATTATTTGCAGAGAATGTGCTTTGAAGAAAGAATGGAGAAAATGGTTTTCAACTGAAAGTTCAACGTGGATCTGCAAAACAAAAAATAAAACAATCAAAGTACACAGTGTTGTCAACGATGTTGATAACACCAGCGTAACACATAGCGGAAAAAGGATTTAAAACAAAAGATGCAGAACATAAACGATATATCCATGAGTATACAAATACTCGTGGAATGCCTTCAGGGCGAAAACTCCTTTATTGATCTTTCGTGTGTATATAAGGAGATAGAAAAACCTCTAGAAGAGATTCTTCCCTACAATGACACAATACGTCCTTAGAATCTATCTAAGCAACTTGGGGACGTATACAAAACCTCACAATTGATCACTCTGAACACCTATACGAAAAAGTCAAGAGTATGCAAACTCTATGACAAGAAAAATGGTGTTGTCTCAGTGTGACCAACACAAAGCACGACACCAGTGTACTACTGGACTTTTGCTGCTTGAACTCTCAATTTTTGTGTATTTGATCTTCAGTAGTCTTCACTTATTTATAGAGCTCGAAGTACACTGTGTAGACTCCACTAACCATGATCTTGGAGTGCTTCATGATCTCCTTGATCTCACGTTCATGATGGAGTGGACTTGTTCTTCTTCCTCTTCCACTTCCTTGGACTTGTTCTCCTTGACTTCTTCATGTTCTTTAAATCTTGACTTGATCAATCTTCCCTTCACGTTCTCTTCTAATCCTCACGTGTTTTGACTTCTTCAATCTCACGTATTTAAGCTTAAATAATCACTTTGAATCCTATCAAGAAAAAGAGAAAATAACAACTTCCCCAAACTTAGGAAAAGTTGTTAGTTAAGATTTGATCCACAATTGAAACACACGTGAGATAAAGAAATCAAATATTTTTTAAACTTTAATCAAATCTAATAATATCCAACAAATCTAATTTGATTTAGGATAAAATAAGAAAAAGGAAAAATTAAATTAATGTTGGAAAATCCAACACTAACACCAACAATCTGGTGACATGATGTTTAAGAATAAACGAGAGAGAGGATATATGAATGAATATAAGACTAAGGAGTGTATGTATTTATAGAGTTTGAGATACTCTCTGTTTTGTATTTTCATGAGATCCTACGGATAGGTTTATCTTTTTAAAGATCTCATTAACTGCTTCGCCTGTTTCCAATAAAGTTGTTGGCAGTTTCCACGGCTTTATTTCTTTTCTCCTCTGCATGAGGTGATTGCTTAAGTGTATGGTCAACACTTCATTTTCAGCCCTTAGATTTTCTTGAGTACGGCTGATATTCAAGGGTTCTGAAAAAGGTGGTCCATTTTTCATGCACGCACGTTACCGATTGCTTTGGTAACCGCTGAGTTTGGTGAGATGTAACCCACCAGTGACCTCCTTTCCAGTGACTTGATGACAAATACTCTAAAGTCTAGTAACCTAGTATCCATTAGCTCGGTGTTTAGCGTCCTGGTTTGTAGCGACCTGATGTTCAGCGACCTAGTATCCATCCATATGGTGTTTAGCGTCCTGTTATCCAGCGACCTAGTATCCAGCAACCTAGTGTCTAGCGTCCTGTAGTTAGAGCTTTGTCATATCATCAAAGGTTCCCCTTGAATTCAGTAGCCTATTGTCTGAGGGTGAGTTGACCTTTTTTTGAGTTTTCAGATTAATGTGGCAATCACATTTTGCTTCGGTTGTTTATGGGTTGTTCTTTGGTGTCTGCTTCCTGTTGAAGATACCTGCAGAACGAATATCCTTATATAGGTACCTATGTGAGTATAAGTCCTTATGGGTTAGTTTTCTTTCTAGGAATTCAAACTTTCCTTACAACAAACAGTTGTTGTAGAGACAGTTTGCTTCCTTCAAGATTTTTGTTAGATAGCAAAGGATAAAAGGCATTGGGTGTGTGCAGGTGTTTACCTACTGTATCTTTCTAGTGTATAAGCTTCTTTAGATATGACATATCATGATACCAGTAAGGTTGACAAATTTATTCCCTTTTATGAGCTGTTGTTCTGCTTGGTTTCCTCAGGGAATGTCAGGTTGTTGCAGACATTTTACAGCATACCCATATCCTTTGGGTTTCTTCAAGGATTTAACTCATTTGCCTGCTGAGTTACCCTGATTTGTACTAGAAGTTCCCCCTTACTTCATGATTATCTCATTTAAGATGTAGGGTCACTTTCAGTACTATCTTTGGTATTTCTGAGGTTTCTGTATGAGTAGGTGAAACATCCTCTTTGGAATTTTAACGTAACCTTGAAACAAAGTGCTGAAAAAGACAAGCAAAGGAGTGAGATGAGAAGCACACTCCGTCAAATAGTTTGTTGGTCCCAAATACAGTGGTAGTAGGCTTAGAAGGGGGGAGGGGTGAATAAGCCCATTATAAATTCAAACTTTCCTTATCTTTCCAAGGCTTCGGTCGAGAGGCAGTAACCTTTTAGGAGGTTACTGATCAGAGTTGTTTTGCGGAAACTTCCTCTCATTCAAAGACCAAATGTGGAAGACATGCATCTTAATATAATATATACAGGTAGAGCAGTAAGCATACATGAACGCATAGATATACAGAGGTTCGAAGGTGGAGTAATCCTTCTACATCCTCTCTGTCTCTTCTCAAGAGGGAACATTTGTTAAGCTTTGTTAATTTACATAGCCCCTATCTATTACAACACTCACTTAACAAGTAAGTAGCAAGCCTACACAACTGCTTTCCTACTCTCCTAACTGACCCACACAGGATCCTACCCAACCCACTCAGGGTCCTCACTTTCTTCTTCAGAAAGTGGACAGCTTAGCAGGACTCTATTCCTCGCACTAAGCACTCCTAGACCATCCTTAAAAGGTTTGTCTTATTCTTCTTCAACTGGATGCAGCAAGCTTAAGCTTCTTTTGCAGGTTGAACTGTTGTTGCTTGCTGCCTGGACTGTGTGACTGAGTATGTGTTTCTGGGCATTGAGTGTTTGAGCTTTCTTCTCTCTCTTTTTATCTTTTGTACACTCTTTTCTGTATGGCCTTCCCCCTTTTCTGATCTTTCTCTACTGAGTTCTTTCTTGTGCTATTCTCTTCTTTCTGGTACGCTTTTCTCTTTTAAGCTCTCTCTCATGCTCTTCTCTCTTCGAGCTTATCTTCACGCTGTTTTGTGCTCGCTTCTTCTCTCTCACAATTCTCAGTCTTCAGTCTTCTTCTATTTATAGATTAGGAAATCTGCCCATTAAAGGTAGGTAGATTTCCATCATTGAACGGGCCGCACTCCTTCTGACACACACCAGCTTTTCGCTTTCCACGTGTCTTATTCTGATTGGCTCCATCCTTTTTCTCTCTACCGGTAACTTTTGACTTCCTTCCCATTCCAGCTCTGCAGTTTCCTCCTCGTGCTTGTCTAGAGTTTCCTTCCCAGCCTTGCTCAAATAGGTGGCTTGGAGCTTCTGTAGCTTGCTACTTTGGCATGGTCTCTTCTAGGTTGCTTCTTGTCAGGTAACTTGAGTCTTCGGTATCTTGCTGCTATGCAGTATGCCTTAAGCATAGTCTTCTTTCAGGTAGCTTCTTGCAGTTAGCAGTATCCTAATTAGTCTACCAGATTCCCTTCATCATTCTCTTCAGCATCCTTCTTCAGAAGCTTTTCTCTATCTTATCTTTCTACAATAACCTCGTTGCAGTAACCTTTTCTAAGATTGTGTTGGATACATTTGTAGAATGTTTTGATGAGACAAATCCTTAAAGTAACTCTAATATGCATAATAAATCTTAGGATAGGTTACTGCAATAGAGTTACTGCAGAAGATTAAAAGAAACAGAAAATGTGTCAATGGAAGGATACTGAAGATAATGATTATAAATAATCGGATGAACTAATAAAGATACTATTGACTTCAGGAAACTACTATAAGGGACCTCGCCAAAGCAGAATTCAGCGAGACAGGAAACTACATGAGAAGATCATGCCTAAAGCATACTGCAGGGGGCAGCATGCTACAGAAGCCTCGAGCCACCCGAAGAAGCAAGCAGGAAGCTCCAGAGTGAAGCAAGATGAGAGAGCTACAAAGAAGCATGTGCAGAAAGTCGAAGTTACCGGTAGACACAAGAAGTTACCGGTAGAGAGAAAAGAGAAGAGGAGCCAATCGGGAGAAGACACGTGGAAAGCGAAAAAGCTTGCGTGTGTCAAGAGTGCGGCGCAAAAATGATGGAAATCTGTCTGCCTTCAATGGGCAGATTTCACACCCTATAAAGAGGAAGACTGAAGACTGAAAATGTGTGTGAGTGAGAGAACACACCCAGAAAGAGAGTGTGTGCAAGAGAGAGAAGAAGTGAGCACATCAGAAGGTAACTCAGTAGGCAAGAGAGATAAAACCTTGATGGAACCCAATGGATATAAGTGTGCTATAAGATGTCTGCAGCAACCCAACACTCGCTGTAGAAACTAAACAGACAACAACAACTCTGAAAGGGAAGAAAATGTCTACCTTACTTGTATCAAAATTTGTCTTATCTATATTTAAAGGAGTTCATACTCCAGAGAGATACAATAGTTAAACACCTGCACACACCCAACCTCAATTTTATCATATGCTTACTGATAAGAGTCTTAAAGGAACAAATAATTATTATAGCAACTATCGGTTGTAAGGAAAGTTTGGATTCCTGAAAGAAAACTAACCCAACAGAACCCATACTCGTATGGGTACCTATAAAAGGATATTCGTTCTGCAGGTACCTTTGACAAAAGGCTACAAGAAACAACCTTCAGACCTTTGAGCAACCAAGAAGAAGATCTCCAGGCTCAAAAAGGTCCTACATGAACTAAAGCAAGCTTCAAGAAACATATTTGCAAAATCAACAGGAAGCAGACACTAAGAGCAACCCAAACAACAGAAGCAAGATGTGATTGTCACATGAAGCTAAAAATTCTAAAAGAAGGTCACTTCACCCTAGACAATAGGCTACTGAATCCAGGAGGAAAGCTTTGACGAAGTTAAGGAATGACAAATGAAGTTCTGACAACAGGATGCTAGACACCAGTCTACTGGATACTAGGCCGCTAGATATCAGGACACTAGATACCGGTGGCTGGATACCAGGTCGCTGAACACCAGGTCGTTGCATGCCAGGATGCTAGACACCAAACTACTAGATACTAGGTTATTGGACATTAGGGCACTTATCATCAAGTCACTGGAAAAGAGGTCACTGGTGGGTTACATCTCATCAAACCTAGCGGTTACCTGAAAACTCTCGGTAACGTGTGAGCATGAAAAGCGGATCACCTTTCCAGAAGTAGACCACATTTTCAGAACCCAAGGATATCAGCCATGCGATCAGGAAGATCTAAGGGTTGAAAATTAAATCTTGACCATACTCCAAGCAATTACTTCATGCAGAGGCGAAAAGATGCAAAACTGTGGAAACTGCCAACAACTTTATTGAAAACCGGCGAAGCAGTTAATGAGATTGTTGGCCCCAGAGACTGCTGTAGGTAGTCTTAGAGGGGGTGAATAAGCCTACCTTATCTTCTAATTTTTCTTTCAAGTCTATTGGCTTATTTCTAATATCAGTAACCTTTTGGGAGGTTACCGATCAGAGTGAATGCGGAAGCCTATCTTTGTGCCCAATAGAAGATATGCAGTTTATCAGAGAGAATAGATGTAAGGCAGTAAGTAGATAAAGATGCAAGCATGTATAGACGTTCGAAGGTGGAGTAATCCTTCTACGTCCTCTCTTCCTCCACACAGGAGGGAATATTGGTTAAGCTGGTTGATTTATATAGACCTAACTATTACAGCCCACCCTTAACAAATAAGTAGCAAGCCTTCACACAGATGCTTGCCTACTTTCTCTTGACCCACATAGGATCTTATTCTACCCACCCAGGGTCCTCACTTTCTCTCCTAGAAATTGGTAAACTCAGCAGGACATTACTTCTCGCACTGAGTACTCTGAGACAACCTTTTAGAGAGGTTTATCTCCTTCTTCTTCAACTGGGAGCAGCAAGCTTGGCCTTCGTATGCAGACTGATTCTGCTGAAGCTTGCTGCTGACTGGTAGACTAGGTGTGCGTCTTCTTGTTGTGTGGAGTGTTCGAGCTTTTCTTCTTTTCAGCTGCTCTGTATGAACACTCTCTTCTCTTCTTAACTTCCCCCTTTTTACTGCGCTTTTCTCTTTGTAAGCTATTCTCTCTTCTTTTGCGCTTCTCTCTGTGAGCTTGGATATTCTGATGTGCTCACTTTTCTTGCACATTCTGTGCTTCTCTCATACACGCCCTGTGCTTCTCTCACACACCATTTTCAATCTTCAGTCCTCCTCTTTATAGGGTGTGAAATCTGCCCGTTGAAGGTAGACAGATTTCTGACATTTCTGCGCCGCACTCCTGACATACGCCGACTTTTCACTTTCCATGTGTCTTCTTCTGATTGAGTCCTCTTTTCTTTTCTCTCTACCGGTAGCTTCTTGTATCTACCGGTAACTTTGACTTTTCTTCCCATGCTTGTTCTGCAACTCTTTCCTCTAGCTTCACTCTGGAGCTTCCTTCTTCTGGCTTGCTCCTTCAGGTGGCTTCGAGGCTTCTGTAGCGTGCTACCTGTGCAGTATGCTTTCGGTATGGTCTTCCAGGTAGCTTCCTGGCTCGCTGCATCCTTCTTTGGCAAGGTCCTTTCTTCCAGTAGCTTCCTGTTAGTCAAAAGTATCCTAGTTAGTTTATCCAATTCTTTATAACCTTTCTCTTCAGTATCATTCCATTTTACACTTTCTCAGTTTCTTTTAATCTTCTGCAGTAACTCTATTGCAGTAACCTATCCTAAGATTGGTTATGCATATTAGAGTTACTTTTAAGGATTTGTCTCATCAAAACATTCTACAAATGTATCCAACAATATCCCCCTTTTTGATGATGACAAAACCTTAACAGAAGATCAAAAGAATATAACTTCTCAAGCACAGAAAACATATTTAAAGCATGGCACAAATGGACATACTACTTTCATACACAAATCACATATAATTCAAAAAGAAAGTGCATAAGGAATGAGCAATTTTGAAGAACAGAAGACTTTTTATTAAGATAAAACGTATACATTACAATGCAGTAAGCAAAGTACACTAAGCATCCTATCTAAATTCATTCTTCTATTCTTCTTGCTCTTTCTTTCTTTTCCCTTCTTGTTTGTTGCTAGCTTTTTTCTTCTCTCAGCTTTCCTTCATCCTCACTTGATGCAGTCACCTGCACTCAGTGGTTTCTTGTCGGCTAGAGAGGAGAGCTGTTGGGAGGTGTGAGAGGTGATGCAAGAGAAAGAGGGAATTCGATTGGAGGAAACTGTGTAAAGAAGCAGAGAAGTCCAGACGTCAGTAGCTTGCTACCGCCTTTCCTTCTCCTTCAATGTCCACTCATCTCTCCAACTATATTTCCTTCCGGTTCTCTTGCATCATGACTAAAGAGAATTCACCTCATGGAGGAGATGAGTTCCTTTTTCCCCCACCTCCTGGAAGTCTTTTGATCTTCGAGACCCTTCACAGTTTCTTCCCCCTTTTTGTCATCATCAATAGAGATGACGCACTTGGGCCACTGGAGAGGGGTCCTTAGCTCTATCCTTCTCTCTTGACGAGAAGAACTTGAGTGTAAGTTCTTACTGGTGAGATGGGAGTTGATAGCTAGAAGATCAACTCTTTTGAGAATGGTTTGCTTAGTGAGTGTCAAACGTAAAGAGTGAAAATATGAGATTTGAGGTGTGAAAGGTTGATTATTTGCAGAGAATGTGTCTTTTGGAAGAGATGAAGAGAATGGTTTCTAACAATCGGGTTCCATGATATGCAGGGATAAGAGAGAGAGAGAGAGAGAGAGAGGGAACATCTTTTTTATTTGAAGAATAAGGAGTGTATGTATTTATAGGAATAGAAATACTCCCTGTTGCAGTTTGGATCTTTAAAGATCTCATTAACTGCTTCACCGGTTTCCAAGGCTGATGTTGACAGTTTCCACAACTTTATGTCGTTTCTCTTGATTTGATTGCGTCTGTGGTCAGCAGCTGAATCTCCACCCTTGGATTTTTCTGATCGTGCGGCTGTTGTTTCTTTTAGGGTTTTTTGAAAAGGTTGTCTATTTCTGGATATAGGCGATCCTCCTTTTTATGTTCGCACGTTACCAAGAAATATTTTCTCAGTAACTGTTCTATCTTGTAACATCCAAGAGATCTCTTTATCCAGTTTTGATGATAAGTTCTGACTTCATGTAACCTAGTATCCAGAATATTGACATCTAGCGTCCTGATACACAATGACCTGATATTCAGCGATCTAGTATCCAGCTACTCGGTATTTAGCATCCTGTTGCACAGCGACCTAGTGTTCAGCGATCTAGTTTCCATCTCCTGGTATCTAGCATCCTGATATCTAGCGTCCTGCCACCCAGTGACCTAATTTCCAGTCAGCCTGGTATCTAGCATCCTGATATCCAGCATCCTACCATCAGTGACATAGTATTCAATATTCTGGTGTCTAGCGTTTTTTCTAGTCAGAACTTTATCCTTTTCTGTTAGAACCTTCTACCTTTTCTGTTGACTTAATGACAAGTGTTCTGATTTCTAGTAGCTTAGCATCCAGTTAGCTTAGTATCTAGTGTTTGGGTGTACAACGTCCTGTTATCCCATGACCTAGTATCCAGCAATCGAATGTTCAGCATCCTATAATCAGAATTTGTCACTTTGTCAATTGTTCCCCCTAAAATCATTAACCCTTCAGATGTACCTGCAAAACACTTACCTTATATAGGTACTCATATAAGTATGAGTCCTTCTGAGTTAGGTTTTCTTTCAGAAGATTGGACTATCTTTACAGCCCGTGGTTGCTGTAGAGAGAGTTTCGGCTCCTTCAAGACTTTTTAAAGAATAATCAGTGGTAGTGTGTGTAAGTGTTTGTAGGCATAGCATGATAGACAAGGGTAAAAATTCATTCATTTTTTTTATTATTATGTTTTTTTTTTCTAGAGTTGCTGTTCTGCTTAATTCCTTATGGAATGTCAGTTTGTTGCAGATTTTTTACAGCATGCCCATACTTGGGTTACTCCAAGGATTTTAACCTTTTTGTCTTCAAAGTTTCCTGGATTCCCCTTATTTTATGGTCTTCTCTTTTAAGATGTGGGGTTACTAACAGTACTATTTCAGGTTACTTTGAGGCTTTGCATGAGAAGGTAAAACAATATAATATGGAACTAAGCATGCAGGCTTCCTTCTCATTTTTAGAACCAAGTGACAACAGTTTAAAGTCCATTATCTTAGGATATAGTCACTTGAAATCCTTGACAGAAAAAGACATGATTATGACCAGAATTAAAGAGTATAGAATTAGAATAAAATACCTGGCCATCATTGTTCTTTTGAAAGAGTAGGTCCTCTTTCATTCTTGTTTCTGTTTGGAGGTCGATCTGGTTGATGGAGTGAGCTTCTTCTTCTTACTCCTTGGCTTGACATCCTCATCGTTTTCCTCCATGATTTGCTGCTTGTTGATTGTTGTACCACTTGTTGGTCCACTTCTTTGTGCACAACTTCCTTCTTTGCAGCTTGTTGTTTCCCCTCAGAAACAACTTTTCTTCACAACACAGCTTGATTTTCTACATCTTTTAGCTGTTTGTTGTCTTCACATCAATCATATCCTTTTTAGAGCAAAAAGGCATTGAAATGATCTTCTAATGTGAGGGTGAGAGAGAGAGAGAGAGATTTTGAGAGAGGCTTTTTCACAGATGGGATCTGGATAGATCGATTAGATCTTTTGTTCATCCATCTGCTCTGATACCACTTGTTGGTATTAGATTGACCATTAAGCAAGGATGAAAAAATCCACCAGCTTTGATACCACTTGTTGGTATCAGATGGATTAGCTGATGGATGATCCAACCTGCTCTGATACCACTTGTTGGTCCCAGAGACTGCTGTAGGTAGGCTTGGGGGGGGGGTGAATAAGCCTACCTTATCCTCTAATTTTTCTTTCAAGTCTATTGGCTTATTTCTAAAATCAGTAACCTTTTAGGAGGTTACTGATCAGAGTGAATGCGGAAGCCTATCTTTGTGCCCAATAGAAGATATGCAGTTTATCAGAGAGAATAGATGTAAGACAGTAAGTAGATAAAGACGTAAGCATGGACAGAGGTTCGAAGGTGGAGTAATCCTTCTACGTCCTCTCTTCCTCCACATAGGAGGGAACATTGGTTAAGCTGGTTGATTTACATAGACCTAACTATTACAACCCACCCTTAACAAATAAGTAGCAGGCTTTCACACAAATGCTTGCCTACTTTCCCTTGACCCACACAGGATCCTACTCTACCCACCTAGGGTCCTCACTTTCTCTCATAGAAAGTGGTAAACTCAGCAGGACATTACTCCTCGCATTGAGTACTCCGAGACAACCTTTTAAAGAGGTTTATCTCCTTCTTCTTCAACTGGGAGCAGCAAGCTTGGCCTTCGTATGCAGACTGATTCTGCTGAAGCTTGCTGCTGACTGGTAGACTAGGTGTGCGTCTTCTTGGGGTGTGGAGTGTTCGCGATTTTCTTCTTTTCAGCTGTTCTGTATGAACACTCTCTTCTCTTCTTAACTTCCCCTTTTTTACTGCATTTTTTTCTTTGTAAGCTATTCTCTCTTCTTTTGCGCTTCTCTTTGTGAGCTTGGATATTCTGATGTGCTCACTTCTCTTGCACATTCTATGCTTCTCTCATGCACGCCTGTGCTTCTCTCACACACCATTTTCAGTCTTTAATCCTCCTCTTTATAGGGTGTGAAATCTGCCCGTTGAAGGTAGACAGATTTCTTACATTTCTGCGCCGCACTCCTGACACACGCCAGCTTTTCGCTTTCTACGTGTCTTCTCTTGATTGAGTCCTCTTTTCTTTTCTCTCTACCTGTAACTTCTTGTGTCTACCGATAACTTTGACTTTTCTTCCCATGCTTGCTCTGCAGCGCCCTCCTCTAGCTTCACTCTGGAGCTTCCTTCTTCTGGCTTGCTCCTTCAGGTGGCTTTGAGGCTTATGTAGCATGCTGCCTGTGCAGTATGCTTTCGGCATGGTCTTCTAGGTAGTTTCCTGGCTCGCTGCATCCTTCTTTGGCGAGGTCCTTTCTTCCAGTAGCTTCCTGTTAGTCAAATGTATGCTAGTTAGTTTATCCGATTCTTTATAACCTTTCTCTTCAGTATCCTTCCATTTGACACTTTCTCAGTTTCTTTTAATCTTCTGCAGTAACTCTATTGCAGTAACCTATCCTAAGATTGGTTATGCATATTAGAGTTACTTTTAAGGATTTGTCTCATCAAAACATTCTACAAATGTATCCAACAGAGATCTTTAAAGATCTAACCTCAACCGTACGATAAAACCGATCTTTTAACACAGGGAGTACTTTAAACTCTATATATATATGCACCCTTTACACATATCTTCATTCATATATTTTCTCATATCCTTAACCAACATGGCATTTGATTGTTGGAAACCATTCTCTCCATTATTTCTTAGCAGCACGTTCTTTGCAGATAACCAATCAAGCACCATTCAAATCACGAAATGTCACCCCTCACGCTTAATCCTTGCTAAGCAGATCTTTCTCCGAAGATCCAATCTTCTAGCTTACTGCTCTCACCTCAAATCTGAGAGTGCTGAAGGACTTGCATCCAAGTTCTTTTTTTCGAAGCCGGAGGACAGAGAGAAGGATCCATCTCCAGTAACCCCAGAGCTTCAACTCGATGATGGTGACAAAAAGGGGGAAGAAACTGCGAAGGATCTTCAAAAGTCTTCTAAAGGTGGAAGAGAGAGGGGTGGATTCTCTTCTTCTTACAAGAGAATGAGAAGGAGAGACAGTCAGAGGAGTCGGTGAAACTAGAAGGATAAAGAAAGACTGCAGCAAGCTACTGCGCCTAGGCTTCTCTACTTCTTCACTTTCCCCTCCAATCATATCTCTTTTCTATCTATTCAAATCTTTCACATTTTTCTGTTCTCCTCTTTAATCAAAGAGGAAAATCAATTGGGAGCAAGAACTTGCACAAAAAGAGGGAGAAGCCAAACAGAAGATTAAAGCTAGCAGCAAGCTAAGGGTGAAAGAAAGGTAAGAGCAAGAGAAAGAATAATGGCCAGAAAAGCAAGATATAATGTTTACATTGTACTCTGCTTACTGCGTTGTACTGTAAATGTTTTATCTATATAAAATATCTTCTGTTCTCTAAGCATACTCCTTGTGACCTTTCTCTGTGACTTTTATGTTACTTAATAAAAGCAATCTGTTCTACGATTATATATCTTATACAGCTGCTTTCAATGCTTAAGTGATTATGACTTCTTCATCTTATCCGCAAAGGTTTTGTCATCATCAAAAAAGGGGAAATTGTTAGGAAATATTTGAGTATGTTTTGATGAGACAAAACCTTAGAAAATTAACCTTCAATCAATAAGCATAACCTATCTTATAAGGTTACTGCAACAAGGTTACTGGAGGAAGATACGACAGAGAAAGCTTCAAAGAAAGGATACTGCAGAGAATGGTGAAAGGAATCCGGTAAACTAAAAGAATACTGCTTACAGCAGGAAGCTACATGGAAGAGATCATATCAAAGCATACTGTAAAGCAGCAAGCTACCTGACAGGAAGCTACCTGGAAGAGACCATGACAAAGCAAGCTACAGAAGCTTCAAGCCACCTGACAAAGCAAGCCTGGGAAGGAAGCTCCAAAGCAAGCACAAGAAGGAAGCTACAAAGCAAGCATGGGAAGGAAGCTAAAAGTTACCGGTAGACAGAAAAGGAACAGAGACAATCAAATGAAGACACGTGGAAAGCAAAAAGCTGGCGTGTATCAAAAAAAGAACGACGCATTAAATATTGGAAACTTACCCACCTTCAACGAGCTGATTTCCTATATCTATAAATAGAAGACTGAAGAGAGTAAGTAATAGAGGGAATGAAGAAGAAGAAAAAGAAGAAGAGGGGGAAAAAGAAAATAAGATAAAAGAGTGTATAGAAGATCAAAAGAAGAGAAGGAAGCTAAAACACTCTAAACCCCAGAAACACTAGATTACTCAGTCGTTCAGTCTTACAACAAGCTACAATAGAGCAACCTGCAAAAGAAGCCGAACCTTGCTACATCCAGTTGAAGAAAAAGACAAACCTTTTAAAGACTAGGTCCTGATAAGATGTTCACTTTTTGAAGAAGAAAGTAAGGATCCTGAGTGGGTCAGGTAGGATCATATGTGAGTCAGTTAGGAGAGTAGGCAAGTAGCTGTGAGTAGACTTGCTACTCACTTGTTACGTCTGTGTTGTAATAGATAGGTCTGTGTAAATCAACAAGATTAACAATGTTCCCTTTTGAGTAGAGGCAGAGAGGATGTAGAAGGATTACTCCACCTTCGAACCTCTGTATATCTATGCGTATGTTTGTGCTTACCTTTTTAACTGCATATCCAATATCAGATGCACATCTTCCATACTTGTGTTTTCAATAGAAGAAAGATTCTGCAATATAACTCTGATAACTTTGAAGTAACCTCCCAAAAGGTAACTGCTTCTGGACTTAAGCCATTCGGAGAAAAAGTTTGAAAATTGAGTAGGCTTATTCACCCCCTCTAAGCCTACTGCTACTTGGGACTAACAGAGAACATGGAAGAGAATGAAACAATATCTTCAACAAAAAAAAAAAAAAAAAAGAGTTCCTATTATACAAACAAGGATGTTAAGCTTTATGAAGAGTAACTAATATTGTTTTGGATCCTACACGATTTCTTACAAAGGGGAGAAGACAAATGATCAAGGTCATTCAAAGAAGAAGAAGACTACCGGTGCATCAATTTAAGAAAAGGAGTTTGGAAGCAAAACTCCTAATTTGCATTTATTTTAGTGATCTCATACTGTCTTTATTTGTTTTTTTTTTTTTTAATTTCTTTTGTTGGCAGACCATATTGTTAATTTTGTTCATTTTGTCTATTTTGGTGCTTGGAAACTATGCTCTAGTGTATTCAATGAGTAAAACAAACTTATACTTATACATGGATTAGACATATTTATGGATGCGAAAGACATACTTATATCTATTTTGGTGCTTGGTGCTTGTATATTCTGTTCTATTTTGGTGACTTTTTTATCTTGACCCATGAGAAAAAAAAATACATAATCACATACTTATAGATTATGATATATACTTATAACTCTAAAAGATATACTTATACTTCAATTTGGTGAGTAAATTTGAATAATATAAATCAAGTTTACTTCACTTGAACAAAAATCATTTTTTTCCTTTGAGAACTGAATTAATGACTAATTTAAAGAGTTACAACTTTAATGTAGAACATCAAACTAAAATCGTAAGGAAAAATAAAATATAGGAACACATACTTATAATTTAACAGACATACTTATATCTCTAAAACACATACTTATTCTTAAATTCAGTAAGTAAATTAGAATAACATAAATTAAGTTCATTTCGTTTTGGACAAATACTATTTTGGCTAGTTTTTTTTTTTTTTGGTTGAGTATTGAATAACTAATTTAAAGAGTTATAACTTTCATGTAGAACTCTAAGTTAAAATCATAACTAAAAATGAAATACATAAACACATACTTATAAATTCAGATACATACTTATAACTCTAAAAGATATACTTATTCTTAAATAGAGTAAGTAAATTACTCAATTAAGTTCATTTCATTTTGGACAAATACCATTTCAGTTAGTTTTTTGTTTTGCTTGAGTATTGAATGACTAATTTAAAAAGTACAACTTTCGTGTAGAAGAATAAGTTAAAATTATAATGAAAAATAAACACATACTTATAGATTCAGATACATACTAATAACTCTAAAAAACATACTTATTCTTATATTCAGTAAGTAAATTAGAATAATATAGATGGAGTTCATTTCATTTTTGACAAATACCATTTAAGTTGGTCTTTTTTTTTTTTTTTTGCTTGAGTATTGAATGACTAATTTAAAGAGTTATATATTTCATGTAGAACACTAAGTTAAAATCATAACGAAAAATAAAATAAAACACATACTTATAAGTTCAGATATATATATATAACTCTAAAATACATACTTATACTTAAATTCGGTGAATAAATTAAAAAAAACATAAATTAAGTTCACTTCTCTTGAACCAATAATATCATCTTACTAAAATACTAACTTCAATTTCACTGAGTACTAAAATTTATGAAAAATCAACTCCCCATAAAGAGGGCAAAATTCGTCAAATGGATACAATGCAAGAACATCGTCAAATTTGTGGAGCTTGATTGGTATCATGCTCGTCGTTGTTCTTAAAAAATTCAACAACTATGTAAATGTCAAAACTAAAATCATGAATCTTGAATCTTTACACTCCCCATCAGAATTGTAAATAGTTAAGCTAAAATCATCAATCATCCACAAATCAACAACTATATTAACTACAATACAAATACATCTACGCCCCTTTTCTTCTCAATGACCACTTCATCTACAATACAAGCACATCTCTACCCATTTTATTCTCGATGACCACTTCATCATTTTTTTTTTTTTTTGTCATTTCTTAATTGATATCTCTTCAATCAAGGTTATGGCTAAACCTTAGGATGCTGATGAGAACATAAAATTACAGCACGATGAGGATGATGATGTTGGCGGAGAGATAGAAAATTTCGGTAAAGGTTGAACATGATGATGATGGGAGGAAACAATACGATGGGACAGCGGTGACGATGTGACAGTGGCACCGGTGCGACAACAACGATGGAGAGACGGTGAGACGATTTGTGGACAATGCAAAATTGTGGATGTAGTGTGCGACGGTGAATTTTTGTAGGCTACCCTTTGTAAATCAATTTTGTGTATTAGGTTTAATCTTGTAGAGTGAATTTTATGGGTTTTGTGGACTGGGCTTTGAGTTGGGTTGGGCCACTGGGGCAAATTAGATCTGTCTCACGGAGTGGGATCCGTGGGTCTCATATGAGTTTTTGCGTAAATTGAAAGTTTTCAATCTTTCAAACTCTGAATAGATAAGATATATTTTTAATAACCTCAATTGATAGATATGCTATCTTTCAGGACCTGAATAGATAAAATCCCTTTTTGTTTTTTTTTTGCCATTTATCTAGCACACCCTAATTTAAATATTTTTTAAATTAAAAAACATAAAATACTAATTTTACTTTGAATGGAATTTTGGAAAAAAAAAAAAAAAGAATCGAAACTCTATCCCCTTCCCTTCCCACACTCTCTATCTTTCATCTTTGTTATTTATTTGATGTTCCTTCTATATTTTTTTCGAGGAATGAAATGCTAACATAACTAAAAATCATGTGAAAATCATTGAAGAAAGATAAAAAATCGATTTATTCTAATTTATTCTTTTTTGCCTTGATTGACTGAATATGTAAAAGTAAGTTTGCCATTGTGACTGTGACCTAAGACATAAAAGTACATTCGGCCAAAAACGAAGTTAGGGGGTTAAATTTTTTTTTTATTATTATTTTCTAAAGGATAGAATTGGTTTTTTAATTTGTTCAATTTAAAATTAGGGTGGGGCTATCCACACGCCAAAACCCTACCCACCGTGAGCACGTTAATATGTGTCCACCGCTGACATGTCAAAGATCCACAGTATCAATTAATTTTACTTTCCATATAACAAGTGGATGTAATCATTACACGTTAGCAGTGGACATATTAAGAGCTGCTCACACCATGGACATTTTAGCATTTTCCTCCACACCCCACCCTCTTCTAAACACACCTCATTCACCTAATAAAAAGTATATAGAAAATAATTATAAATAAAGGTACTAACATACTTTGTTTTTAATTCTTTTCAATCCTAACCCTTTTAATCCAAACCTTAAAATTGTGTCTGAAAAAGGTTCAAAAATGTAACACCCGTTTTCAAGAAAACCTGCATTGCATATTTAACAAAATTTCTTTTATCTTTCAATTATAAATGATTTAAATATGAGCTCTTATGTTATTTAAAGTTATGATGAACGTGTTACGTTATGCTTCATGATTTTAAAAAGTTTATGACCTAATAATTCTTTCGAGATTGTAAAGGCTTTTTGCAGGATTGCTCATGGAAGAGCCGAACTTGATCTCAACTCACTCGACAAACATGGACGAAAGTAAAAAGATAAGATATATATATATATATATATATATAATTTAAATGATGAAAAATGACATTAGTTTTGGATGCTATGCTTGTTTGTTAGTGGCATGAATGCTCGGGTTAATTTTATGAAAAATAATTATGATCTTTATATGTTATGCTATATGATAAATTTTACTTGAAATGTATTTATGCAACATAATATATATGAAAATTAATATGTTCTTTTATATAGAGTGAATGATATAAATAATTTGAGTATCCCTAACTTATATGTTAAAGAATATAAGAGGAATGAGAAGCTAGGGTTAATAATATAATTATTATTAGTTAGCTAAATAGAATTTAGAAGGTAAAAAATAAAATAAAAAATAGAGGATCATAAATGTATAATGTGAGCTCTAATATACATACATGCATATAATATAAATATTAGTATACTAGTGCATATAAGTGAAATATATATATATATATATATATATATATGCATCTATTTGTATTATTAAGACAACAATATATATATATATATAATATATCAATGAAACATATTCATGACTAACTAGAGATGTGATAAGGTGGAGATAGGAAGTGACTCACAACATGAGTCTACAAATGAAAAGCACGTGTATCCAATTAATATTAATGACTCATACTTCTTTTATCATCAAAACAATAGTTGGACAAAGCAATAAGTAAAGGAATATAACAAAAAAAGAAAAAAAAAAAAAGAAAAAGAAAACGAGAGTGAAAGAACACTGCGAGAGGAAATATATAGCGAAAAAGGTATTCTCTTTACAATTTCAAGTTCGAGAATTCAGATTTTTAACTCATTTCATTCCTATATAGTTAATCATATCTTTGCTTGTGGATATATTGGAATCTTGCATGTTATCTAATTAGTTAAATATTTTAATTTCAATTGATATAAGTTGTCTAGCTATTGTTGTTCTGTAAATTCCTGTAAACTGTACAGAACGAATTATTTTAAGAAATTTTACCAGGACTAATTACTTGAAGTGAAGAATATACATGTTAAATTTCAGTAGATTTGGAGTTAATCTCAATTTACTATGAATTTTCAAACATGACCCTGTTTTGCAGCAAATTCATTATGTTTTTAGGTCTGAATCAGACAATTTTATTGAAGTGTATCATTCGAATTTTTTTAAGACCTTTTACTATGTTTCAGTAACCGTTCTTAGGCAAGTGCAGAAATTTAGTATACATTTTTTGAAGTCTTGTACGATTTATGCAAAATTTTACAATATAGGTTATTTTCTGCACAAACAATGTCTGTTTTCTGTCAATTTCTAAAATTCATAACTATTTATCTACATCATATTCATAAATCATGTTTTACTATGTTGTATTATGAGCTCTTAGGAACATAATAAAGTTTATCTTGTGAATTTTGCAGTAGAATATAATTTATAAGAAAATTTTCAAGTAACCCTGTTTTCAGCTTATGTAATGCCCTGTTTGTTGCCAACTTGTACAATACATATCTAATTGTGTGAATCATATTTCTATTTGAACTTTTTATATGTTATAAATCAACATGTTTTCTGCCTTTTTTGATAAGATGAGAAAGTTTCATAAATCCTATAAAGTATGATAAATTTTTCATTAAAGGATGGTTTTTAGCTGAAATTCAAGTGGAAAACTAGTTAGATGAATGATTTTTAATTTTTTTTTCAAGCAGTTAAAATTTATGAATTTTCAGTATGTTATAATAAAAGAAGATATGTGATCATATGAATAATATTGTGATTTTAAGAATTATATATGAATTATTAAAATTATTACATCTTCATATATCATTTAGGTTTTAATTAATTGCTAGTTTAAATACTTAACAATTAAGTTATAAGTATGATGATGTATTTAATGTTCTAATATAATTAGATGAATTATGTATGATATGATCATCTTTAAAACTCCATGTATGAATGAAGTATGTATTAAATAAAGTATGGTTATTATAAATGTTTGAATAATGTATATAGAATCATGTTAATATTTTCATTTAGGATGAAATGTTTACATTAAATTACTAATGATTATACTTTAGATTAAATAACCTAATATAAGATACAAAAAATCATGTTATATGACGTAAGAAACTAAATGGTTAAGTGTGTTGAGTGTAGTCGAGACGATCGGTGAATCCAGAAGTAATCCTCGAACCATCAACTTTAAAGTGGGTAACTTCTACACTCTACTATGCGTTGATAATTAAATTAGTAAGTTATGTATGAAAATCTACGGCTGAAGCTTCGTAGCTATAACCGGTAGTTGTTTCACTATCAGGCGACAACCATAAGGGCGAGAGTGTCTAGTCTATGAAAGTAAAGTTTAGTGGGCGAGTGACTCCAACATTCCTTTATGTTATGTATGGTCCAAGGTGAGCATGCCCGAAGGACATGTAGTATGTGCTTAGTAGTTTAATTGCTTCAATATATATTAGAGTATACAATTATCCCACTGAGATCCCTCTCCGGAGGTGTCTCATGATTCTACTTTTAATTTTTTAGGTCCGACATATGATGACGTGGCGTGTAGCAAGCTGGACTGACTTTCCATCACCCCTTCAATGTTAAAGTACCAAAACAATACTTACTTTGTGAACAATGCTATATTTTGGATGTGTAAATTATGATAGATGATGGGTCTACACTTATATTCTAGTATAATACGTGTGTTCTGTTATATGATCTCACACCGGAATATGTTTGAACATTTAACCTAGAAATGTGGGTGAGACACGAGTTTTAGAAATAATTATGTTATGTTTAAAAGAAAAAAAAATGTCTCGTGTTTTCGTTTTAGTCTTCCGATGTACATTATCTCATGAATTCTTTAATTAGTAAATAAGTAAAGGGTGACGGTCTGTTCCCAATTAATGGGGATCGGGGCGCCACAAAAAATGCCACTTATATTTATTCTCAAGTTCATATATCTCACTAAGGTATTTTTAGGTAAAAAAATGTCACTAATGCCTACTTTTAAGTACGTAAAACCCCCCAATTAAGATTAATTATAATATAATATATCAATAATGTTTTAAATTTAAAATATTTAAACACTTTAATTTTTTTAACCTAACCTCATATTTTACATATCCTAGAATAAAAAAAGTTATTTCATGAAAATATAAAAATAAAAGCTTATTATGTGTGTGTGAGAGAATATATGTTATTATTTATAATAATTAATATTTATGATGTATTTAAATATAGAGATTTAAGTTATATTTAAATTTAAAAATAATATCTCTAATATCATAGTGAAATTATTATCAAATAAATTTAGTTGTTTGATAGTTTAGCCTTTATTTAAAAATAGAGATTTAAGTGTAGTATTTAAATAAAAATAATATCTCTAATATCATAGTGAAATTATTATCTAACAAATTTCGTTTTTAATACTTTAGTCTTCAAAAGTTAAAAAAAAAAAGAAGAAACTCAAGTTGTATTTAAATTAAACAATATCTATATATATATATAAAAAGAAGACCTTCAATAAAAATAGCAATAACTAATTTTCCCTCCTAAATTAACATACTATTAATGGAAAGAAAATAGTTACAAGAAATTAAATAAATCAAAAAATAAAAAAAATTATACTTTTAAGGGTTGTGGGTAGGGTTGTAAAAGAATCGAATCTTTTTGATTTGATTCGGTATTCGAATTCGAATATAGTGATTCGAATTCGAAAAATACAAATAAGAATCCGAATAAGAATATTTTTTTATATTCGTATATTATCCAAATACGAATAAGAATATGATGGTATTCGATTCGAGTATTCGTGAATATATTCGAATAATTATATATATCAATAATTAGATATTTTACTTTTTTATATTAGTATTTAGTAATGCCTAAATACATATATTAGTATTACATAACTACATATTATATATATTGTAAAGTAATGCCTAATTATGTTTATGTATTAGATATTGTAGGAGGATGAAGAGCCGGTTCATGTTGTATTGCAAGAATGATGGTTGGATCATGGATGCTAGAAAAACATTTTTGTTGTGATACTTGTTTGATGGATTTGACTATGAATTTTAATTATGTTTATGTATTAGAACCTTGGATGTTAATTTGCAAGTTGATTTTTTGTTGCGGTACTTGTTCGATGATTTGACAATGAATTTATATTTATGTATTTCGAATCTTGAATGTTAATTTGGTTAATGAATTATTGAACTTGAGTTGATGAACTTTATTATTTATTTAAGTATTATGTAGGCATATTAATTTGGGAAAAAATATATATTTGATTTTTGTTTGTTGAAATTTTAAGTTTAGAATTTTCGAATACAAATATTCGAATATGTTAAAAGAATCGAATAAGAATTTTATTTGTTATTCGAATAATAAAAGAATAAGAATACGAATATTCGAATAGTTAAAAGAATACGAATAGAATATCATTGTATTCGATTCGATTCGTTTCGTTTACAACCCTAGTTGTGGGGTCCACTAGGTTAGGCTATACTTATAGGTAGGTAGGTTATGAAATATATTTTATCTTTTTTCTCTATTTCATATAAATTATAAGACAAAAACTTGCGTACCCTCGGTGCACCGTACCCCCAAAGGTATTATTAGTTTGGTATTAGTTATATACTCATGAGGTATTATTGGTGTATTCATAAGGTATTAGTGGTATATCCTTGAATGTATTGGTGATATACTCATAAGGTATTAGTTGCATATTGATCATAAGGTATTACGTGTATAACTAAAACATATGTTTTAGTGAAGGTATTATTCAATGTATTATTTGTTACATGTTAAGGTATTAATCATATTACTTAAAGGTATTACAATAAATGTTTGGGGGCACGGTGCCCCGGGGTACGCAAGACTTACTCAAATTATAATATTTAAATTAATTATTTTTTATTTTAGATTTTGTTTTAGTTTACGAAAAATATAAATTTTATATTTACATTTTGGTGCAAAATTTAAGAAATTAATAACAATGAAAAATATTTTAGTATAATTGTTTGGTATATTGAACTAGCTAAGTTATTAATACATATCAAAATCTTTTAGTTATTTGATGAGATTTATATCTTTTCTTTAAAGATATTTATAATTGTAAATGCAAAAGAATTATTTACTAACACATTTGTTAATAAGTAGGAATCAAAAAAACATAATAATATATTAATTATGATACTTCTGTCTATATTAATCTGTAACATGCACAACATATATCTTTATGAAGTAACATATTTTTTAGATATCAATTATCGTTTATAATAAATGTTTCTCAATACTAAATTTGATTCAATTTATTTTAAGTTACAATATTAATAGGTATCTTTACAAAATTGATGTTTATTTAACAACCTCATATTTCAAATATAGAATTTAAAATTCATTGTTAGACATAGATATATATATATATATATATATACACATTTATATATTATTGTTTGCTTTTAAATTATAATATTATTTAAGATGTGACACATTAAAGATACAAAATTAAATTCTTATTAATATATAATTTATGTTAAGATAATATTATTACATTTTAGTATTAGAAATTTTAAAATTAATCAATTGTATATTACAAACCGTGCATCACACGGGTATACTACTAGTTTTCCCTAATAATATTAATCATATCATTTAACACTTTTTTCAATGTGATATATTGTTGTTATATTTATTATTGTTGTTGTTGTTGTTGTTGTTGTTCATGATGATGAAAATTGTTCAATTTTAAACAATAATTTAATTTGTTTTTTTGTTCACTATAATTACTTAAGTGTAAAATTATTTTCATTTTAAAATTTAAAGTTAAAGAAATTTTAATATATTTTTTATAATATTGAAAAATGTTGTATATAAGTAAATATTTCAAAACTTACATTGTTAATTGGTCACTTTTAACCAATTCTAAAAATCATTAGTTTATCAAATTAATTATCAAACCATGTAAAAAAATTCAATAAAAGATAGAAACAAATAGAATGTAAGCTTTCAAAAAAATTTTAAAAAATTGTTTTTACTTTAATTACACAATGTCTAGAATTATTATTATCTTCACATTTAAATTTAAATAGATTTACTGATAATTTTTGTAATTATATGAGAAATGTTGTAAATAAATAATATTTCAAAACTTATATTGTTAATTGATCACTTTTAACTAACTACGAAAATCATTGCCTTATTAGATTGTTTATCATGCCATGAAAAAAATTCAACAAAAACTTTCAAGTTGTTAATTTTCTTTAACTAAACGTATTTAATATTTATAATTATTCTTATTATCAATTAAAGTTAAAAGAAAATTTAATATATTTTTTGTAGTTATATGGGAAATGTTGTACATAAATCACTTATATTGTTAAATGGTCACTTTTAACTAACTCTATAATTGACTTATCAAATTATCTACCGAACTAATGACCATAATTTTTTTTTTTAACAAAAGACAAATAAATAGAAAGTAAACTTTCAATTTTATTGTTTATGCAAGTTTTCTATTCCAACTTCTTAATATTATCAAATATAATTTGGAAAAACATATTCAATTTGTATTATTTGAATTCAGAATAACATGTCACAAAAAATGGAATGCACAAAGAAGTTCGAAAGAACACACGATAGATAGAGGTTAACCAAATTTTACTTTACCCAATGATTTTTTTAAATTATAAATATAACTTTAAAAATCAATTAAGATATGAAAAATATATTTTTATATTATACGAAATTTGAATAAAAAAATATATGAATCACTTTATAATATAACTATCACAATAAATAGTAAACCGCGCATCGCGAAGGTGAACTACTAATATAAAAAAAAAATAGAGGAAGAGCGTGTGCAATTGTAGTATTTGAAGAAAAATTGGTAAAATCATGTTAGAATTATTTAGCTATGTTCATATTTCGTCCAGTAACATTGGATTTTATTCATGCCATGTTTTCATGTCTAGCCAGTTTCGGCCAGTTCTACTACTTAGCTGTTTTCTCATTGTTTGCGGTTTAATCTTTGAGTTATTCCAAAGATATGTACAAGATGTTTTTAAGGTAAGTTGAGCAGAGAGATAGACTTAGAGCATATTGTTCTTCTTGTTAACTAGATGTAATTTCTGTTAATTGTACACTATTTTTTTAAGTAAGTGGCTTTTATTCAATTTAATTTTGTTTGTAAGAAGAAGTTAAGTTAGATTTTGATAAGACAAAACTTGTTGTAAGTATTAGGATTTTAGAGTACCTCACTTTTTGTTCTAATAAGTAGCAATCTTCGAGATCGTGAAACCTTCTACTGCAATGAAGAGTTGCACACTGCAAGCAACGAGGAGAATAAGTCTGCTTACAACACGCTATACTTAGAAGGAATTCCGGAAGAAAGGATGTTGCACATTGCAACCTGGAAGTTGCACATTTTATGATGCAGGGACCTAAGATGCAGCGCCGACAATAAGTTGCAAGCAGATGAGGACCAACGAGAAGCCGGCACCTGTACTTGAAGCGATTGCAGATTCTGCGACAATAGGACAACCGCATTTAATGAAGCCGCAACATGAAGAAAGAGACATAACATACAACCTGCGAGCTTGCATTAATTAAGCTATACCCGAGAAGATCAAGAAGATCAGAAAGGATCAAGGAGTCAACCCTAGAGGATCATCAAGGATGATTTTAAGATCAATATGGGAGTGACCCGAAGAGGAATCAGATGAAGACACATGGAATGTGCTTCCTTCAACAAGTGCATTCCACCTCCTATATAAAGAGGAAGAATGAAGTTGAAGAACAACTAACTGAAAAATTCAATCTTGCTAAGAGCTCTCAACTTCATATCCTGGAGCTTGCAGCAAGAAATGCACATACAAAGAATCAACATTCTTCCAGTTCACTCAACCTAGGAGCAAACCTTCAGCAACGATCATATCCATTGAAGACTTAGTTCCATTTAGTTTAAGAATTTCTTTTTTATACTTTAACCATATTAGTTGTGTGCTTAGGTTGTTTTAAGTGTCCACAGTTGAGAGGAAAAATACCTCGTTGTGTGTCTTTGTCCTTGTATATGATAATACCCTGTGTGGGTCTATTGTTGAAACCTAGGAAGGTAGTAGTAAGATTCATAGTAGGTTGTATCCTTAGGCGAAACATGTCTAGATTGAGCCCTGTAAATCGTTTGGCCTAGTGGTTTTCCTCTTAGTTTAGGAGAAGAGAGGACGTCAAAGGTTTATACCACCTTCGAACCTCTATAAACTCTTGTGCATTTTCATTCTACATTTACAACTTTAATTTCTTTATATTTGTGTTGTATGTTGTATGATGAGTTTATGTTTAAAAGGTACTTTATTGCTGAAACTATATCACCACCATTTTCGTTGTGTATAAAACTTTAAGTGTTCAGCTGTCGCATCTGATCAATGCTCCAAGCAGAACACACCTTAGAGCGAGTTTGCTGCAAGTATCGATAACTTGTAGCAGAACTGTTTGATAGAGTGTAAAATTGGAAAATCGGTAGAGGTTCATTCACCCCCCCTGAATCTCTGCACCACTTAGGAGTAACACGTGGTATCAGAGCAAGTTATGTTAAAAAGCAACTTGTCTGGCTGCCTACCCAAATCCACCCAAGAGATCATCTCCTTGCATGTTGTATTTGATTTACCTGCCTTAAGTGCTCTATGTTCATTGTTGGCTTATTTATTCCTTGTGTTTTAGCCTGTCTGATTGCCGACCTGTTTTGGTCAGGCCCGTTTGTGGTCTCCTTTGGTTTTGCTAGCATGTAACCCTCCTAGGTCGGGTTAGCTCATCGCATTCTTTGGTCAGGCAGGAATGTTCCTTTCCTAGGTCTGCTTTCCTATAGGGTAGATTCAACTTCCCATGCCTATCTCTCTAATTCGACACATCTATTAGATTGTGATGGCTAACATTTGGGTTTCCAAGGGCGCAATTAATGTCGGGCATTTCGTCTTTCTTAGTTATCCTTTGCCTATAAATAGATGATATTGTTGCTGGTTCTCAGCATCAAGCTTTGTCTTTCTCTTTTGAAAAATGTCTTCCTCTCCTCTCTCAGTTAAGGAGTGGTCTCTTCTCCCTGTCCTTCTTTCTCTTTTCCTCTGTTTTTGATCTTGGTGTGGGTGGTACTGGTAACCCATCTTCCAAGTGATCAGTTTCTGTGGCGAGTATTCATTTCACCACAGTGCCAGTCGGGATTCCATCTTCATTAGGATGAACTAGTGGGACTCCATCCTCGCATTGGTCCTTTGCCCCAGAGGGCCGTCTTAGAAGATCTCCATATGTCTTCTAAGGTCGTTGCTTCCCTAAAATTGGAGGGGTGTGCACCTTTTTTGGTGTTGACGGACCCTAACGTCCAGGTCCTGAGCTAGGGCCTTGCCTGGATCGGAGTGAGGTTCACGTGCCTTGCTCCTATTCCCAGCTTTACCTTTTCATCCTCTAAGCAACCTGGTGGTCTTTCACATTTTCCAAGCCATGTAGACGACTTTTGACCAGTACAGCTTCGAGGGGTGTTTGGTGTTTGTGGAGCATCGTGTCCACCCGTTTCGAGTGGTGCAACTTTACCTCCACCATCTTCCCTTCTCCTTCTTCCTTCTCTGGGCAGTTATTTTCCTCTCATTCATCTCTCAACATTGGGTTGATGTTGAGCGGGTTGTCTTTCTCCCTTCTCGCCCTTACTTTTCCTTTCATCTTTTCTTGCCATTCCGAGCTTGAGCCATAATTGCATCTTTGGACTTGGGCTATTTGGGAGGTTTTTCTGTAATGATAGCTCCGTCCAATGACAGAGCTAGGGCAAGATCCTGATTATAGCTCAGATTACCTTGCTAAAATTCTTGGTATTCGATAGGATGGCGATCTTTACCTTCACCTTCACCTTGCTACAATTCTTGGTCTTCGATCGGCTCGGCGTACTTTACCTAGACATATTGTATTTTTGTTTATGTAATGTTTCCTTTGTAAGAGGTAGCGGTCTCCAAACCGACCTTCATAAAATTGTATCCTTTGTAAGATCTGATCCACTGTAAGAGGTGGCGGTCTCCAAACCGACCTTCATAAAATTGTATCCTTTGTAAGATCTGATCCTTCACAAAATTCCCGAAATCCTTGAGAATCGAATTGTTTTCCATTGTCAATTACTAGCGAGTGGGGTATTCCAAATCTGCAGATAATGGACTTCTATGTAAAGTCGGTGATTTTAGCCTCTTTGATTTTCACGAGAGGTTCTGTTCCTGCCCATTTTTGTGAAATTGATTGCGACGATCGTGAATCTTACTCCTCCTCTTCCTGTGGGAAATGGGCCAATAAGGTCCATCCCCCATTTGGCGAATGACCATGGGCTAATAACTGACATGAGTTCGCCTGACGGGACCCGTATTTGTGGTGCGCATATTTGGCAGCGACCACAGTTCCGGGCAAAATCTATTGCATCCTTCTTTAAGCTAGGCCAGAAGTATCCTTGCTTTATAACCTTGTACGTGAGTGCCCGTCCACCCGTGTGATTTCCGTATATTCCTTCATGTATTTCTTTCAAGGCATATTCTGTCTCCTGTTCGTCCAAACACCTTAGCAAGGGAGAATCTCTTTTGTATAGTACCCCATCCTGTAGGGTGTACCTAGCTGACCTTATCCTTAATTTCCTTGCCTCCATCGGGTCTTCTGGTTCCTTCCCTTCTAACAAGTATGACATAATTGGGGTCATCCATGTTTCTTTTTGCTTGGCGCTTAGTATTACCTCTTGTGTCAGGGCTGACACCGTGATTGTCCATATCTTGACAGATCCTATATCCTCGACACCTTCACTAGTTGCTAACCTGGCTAAGGCGTCGGCTTGAGAGTTTTTTCATAAAGGAATTTGCTCGGCCCTTATCCTTTGAAAGTCTGCTAGGGCCAGTTCCACCCTTTGCAGATATTTTGCCATCACCTCATCCCTTGTAGTGTATTGGCTGAATATTTGGTTGATCATGAGCAAAGAATCGATGTAGATCTCTAGATTATGGGCACCAAATTGTTTTGCCATGTCTGTTGAGGTGTCCTTGATTGATTATGTAACACCTCGTTTTCTGAAAATTTGCATAGCATATTTTTTTATTTACAGATTCATTTTTTAAAATGATTTATTGTAAATAATCTCTATATATCAAGCTTTATGTTCTATCAAAAGAAATGGGCTAATGTTTCTTTAAGTATAAAAAGTCTTGCAGGATAGCTACCCGAAGAGACCGAGTTGATCGTGATGCACTCGACATACACGGGTAAAATGATTGTATAAAAAAATATATAGATAAGTTGAATTTTAATAATTATTAAAAGAAGCATGACTAATGTGTTCAATTATAATTATGTGGAATTTATATTATATAGTTTAATGTGCAATCAATTATGTGACTCTATGATGTATAATATTGTACATATTTCCATGCATAATTAGATGATCAAATATTATGAAGACTTTAATTTAAAGATGTCTAAATTGATTTCAAGTAATGTCCATAATCTTACATGTCATCTTATTTATGTGTGACATTATAATTTTTCCCACACATATATGATAATTAAGTTTACATGAATTAAATATTATAGGTAACAATTACATCAATATTCAAACTACTATGATCATTATTACAAACTCCTTTATGTCATATTTGATGACACTATACTCAACCTCTCCCGTACCCCCCATCAAGTCAACACACATCTCAATGCTTTGAATTTAGTGGATAAATACTACAAGAGGTGATCTACATGTTTATACATATTAATTTACATTATTTTACAAGATCTACATGCATAATAGATGCATTATACCATGATTATACACTATATATATAGATATGTGAAAGGGGGAATAGACATCCCACCCCCTTATTTTGATCATCTCTCTCTCTTTCTCTCTCTCTAGCTCATTTGCTCCTCTTTCTCTCTACCCTTTCTTCCCTTTATTACAAAAGTACATTCACTCCCACCTTCAAACAAGCTACCTTTTTCAAGAGTTAAGTGAAAAAAAGGCAAGATCCTTCCAAGACAAGAGAAGAAATTAAGCTCAAAGTACAATCTTCCTCAAGCAACATCTCAAGAACACATAGTTTGTTTACAAATAAATCAAGAGGTAGTTTTCTAAACCTCACAAATCATTTCCTTAGGAGTATGATTAGGTTCTAAATGTTGAAATGCATGTTGAAAAAGTATTGCATGTTTGTTTCCCCTCATCTAAGCTCATTGCATGTGTGATCTAAGGGTGATTCTCTACTAATGTGATGAAATTTGTTGGGTCTATGTGTTTGATCTTCAAAATTATGTCATCATTAGTGTTGATTGAACAAATATATGTTGAATTAAGCTTTGCATGTTTGATTCCCTTGCTAAAACTCATTGCATGTAAGATTTAAGGAAGATTGTGAGGAATTTGTTAAATGTCTTGTTCTAAGTATTAATCTTCAAAATATGTGATATTTGAGTGTTGAATGTGCAATTTCATGTTGATTTGGCCTTTACATGTTTGATTATATTGTTAAAACTCTTTTTATGTGTGATTAAATAAGTGATGATGATTTTTCTTGAGGTTAATTAAGTTGTTAAAGTTAGATTTATCATTTAGTTAAGGGAATAAGTGGATCTAATCAACTTATCACTACTAGAAAACAATCAAATTCCAACAGATATTCCAACGGAAATAATAACAGTTGGAATTTCCAACAGAATTTCCAACGGAATTTCCAACGGAATTCAATGCTGTTGGAAATTCCGTTTGAATTTTTATAATTTCCAATAGAATTTCCAACGGAATTCAACGCCGTTGGAAATTCCGTTGGAATAATGTTGGAATTTTGTTTGTGATTGTATATTCCAACGGAAAAGTACCGTTTTAATGTTCTGTTGGAATCGTTTTTCCGTTGGAATCTCCGTCAGAATTTAAATTCCAATGCCCATTTTTCCGACGGTCCACTTCCGTTGGAATGAAGAATTCCAACAGAATTTTACAAAATTCCAACGGTATTTCACAAAATTCCAACGGAATTGTTCCGTTGGAATTTGAGTGATTTCTAGTAGTATATAATGAAAAACATGGAAATTTCAGTCCTCTTTGTCGATTTTTATAAACTCCTATGCTTGGTATTTTTCAAAAATGTTATACTATGTTATTCTAAATGAAGTCTTGAGTGTATGATTAAAATTTGGTAATGTTTGGAGTTGTTTATGAATTATAATGAATTTTTAAAGTTAGTTCAATTTCAAATTCAAATTCTGCAATCTTGGACCATAGATTTTGTTTTTTGTAAATTCGCTTAGTCATGATTTTTCAAAGATGTTTTGGTATGTCATTTTACATGAAGTCATGAGTATATTTTTAAAATTTGGTAATGTTTAATGAAGTGTACAAATTATTATGATTTTTCAAACATAGTCTAGTTTCAAGATGAAATTCTACAGTTTTGTACTTTAGAAGAATAATCTTAGAAATTTGATGAATTATAATTTTTGCGAACTATTTTAATATGTTTTAATACGTGATGTTGTAAGTTTAAATTATTAATTTTCAGAAGGTTTTAATAACTATGTGATTTATGGTGAATTTTATAAATCAGACTGATTTAGAGTACCTTCCAAATAAATGTTTGGATACAATAAGTTAATTATTAAAGTTTGTGTGTTTGGAACTTATATCTATTGTTTTATCATGACTAACTAAACTAAGAGGTATTATGTGAATGTATTTGTTGATCCCAAATAGGCTGGTAATGGGCTTAGAGGGGGGGGGGTGTGAATAAGTTTACTATATTTTCAAACTTTCCTTCTCCTATTGGCTTAATTCTAGTATCAGTAACCTTTTGGGAGGTTACTGATTAGAGTGGTTGCGGAAGCTTTTCTCTCATTGCAGAGCCAAGTATAGAAGATATGCAGCTTTATCATAGAGTATGCAGGTTAAGCAATAAGCACACATAAACGTAGAGATATACAGATGTTCGAAGGTGGAGTAATCCTTCTACATCCTCTCTGCCTCTTCTCAAGAGGGAACCTTTGTTAACCTGGTTGATTTACATAGCTCTATATATCACAACCCTCACTTAACAAGTAAGTAGCAAGCTGTAGCAACAAATTTTGTGTTTGTAATAATTAAACACCAAAAAATGTCATACAAATTAATTTATTTATTTAAATAAAGTGGACGTAAAATCTCTATGAACTCCTCCGATTCTCTTCTTCGAATTAATGCTAATCGAATCTTCTTTGAAAATAACTTCAAGATCTTCGTGAAGAACGCCTTCGAATTTGCGAAGAACTTCTTGATCTTCAATGAAGAACACCTTGATTTTCAACTTGAAAAACACCGATGAGAGGGGTTTTACACCTTGATCTCCAATCGAACGTCGTTTGAGGCGATTTTCTTATGAAGAACACTTTGAATTTCTTGAGTCTTGAATTCTTAGATTGTCTTCCTTGAATCTTGAACTCTTGGAATCTTGAATTGTTGTTTTGTGTGTTGAACTTATGAAAACAGACTCATATTGATAGGTGTATGATATGAAACATTTCCATATACGGTTTAGGGAGATGCAATCTGACTGGTCATCCATGATTTGAAAATATATTTTCCTTAATCAAAAGATGTGATTTTATTACCAAATTTGGTATATCACCTCCATATTTGCAGGATTTAATCTTGATTCCCAAGCAACTAGATTTGAACACATGTCACCATTTGATTGGTCAGGAATATATATTAAAATATCAATTATTTATCTATTCTTTTAGGAATTAATTTAATTTAAATTCCTAAATACAAATAGAAAATTGATTTCTAATACACTATTTACATGTGGCATCATTTGATAGGCTGACAAAATTTGACTATCTACAAATGCCCCCTCGAGACTTGTTCACGACGACATGTCTTGGAGTGGACGAGTCTCAATTTTTTTTTTAAGCATGTGAATGACCATATCATGCATCTTATTCAACTTGATATTGAACTTGAATTTGACAGATATTTTATACTCTTGTCAAGGAGTTCTTCAATTTTGACAATTTGAATTTTATAGATAGTTTATACTCATATCAAGGAGTTCTTCAATTTTGACAATTTGAATTTGATAGATAGTTTATACTCATATCAAGGAGTTCTTTCATTTGAATTTGGATTTGACAGATAGTTTATACTCATATCAAGGAGTTCTTTCATTTGGATTTGGATTTGATAGATAGTTTATACTCATATCAAGGAGTTTCACATGACTTGATTTGTAGACCTTTTATACTCGTGTCAATGAGTTTTGACATTTGATTTGAGAAACTTTAGATAGTTTTTGCTCATATCTTGGAGCATTGCAAACAGTTTACGCTCTTATCAAGGAGCTCTTTTTTGTAGGGTCATCATTTTTTGCCCCCATCTTCTTCTTCTTCTTCTTGCATTTGTGGTCCTTTGACTTCATTTGCAGCTAAGCTAAGCTCCAAGTCATGAGCTTTAGTGGCTAATTCTTCGAAGGTCTTCGGCTGAATTGCTTGGAGGATGTAACAAATGCTCCAATGCATGCCTTTAGTACATATCTCAATAGCTGAAGTTTCAGATAATCGATCTTTACAATTGAGGCTCAAGTTTCTCCAACGATTGATGTAGTCAATGACCGACTCTTCATCATGTTGACGTGAGTTTGTGAGCTCGAGCATATTGACTGTTCGTCGAGTGCTATAGAAACGGTTGAGGAATTCATGCTCCAACTGCTCCCAACTGTCAATTGAGTTTGGTTCCAAGTCGGTGTACCATTCAAATGCACAACCATTCAAAGAACGAACAAACTGTCTCACCAAGTGATCGTCATAGGTCCCAGCATCATTGCATGTTTCGATGAAGTGAGCAACATGTTGTCTTGAATTGCCTTTGCCATCAAATTGTTGAAACTTTGGAGGTTGATATCCTTCAGGCATCATCAAATTGTCAATTCTTGCGGTGTATGGCTTGGTATACATTGAAGACAACTTGGAGCTTCCATTGACGTTGTTGATAGTTCCCATGATGAAGTCCTTTAGTTGATCGGCAGAAATCACTCCATTCGACGAGACTTGGAACTCTTCATGTTGTGACTTCTTCGCTTGAGTTGAAAATATTCTCGTTGAGTTGTTTGCCTCCTCAACTTTATCGTGAATCTTGATTTGTTTGCTCATCACACATTTTGAATCAACATTGCCCATCAACTTTGTAAGTAGCGCATCTCATGCTTGGACATGTTTCGTGAGTTCTTCGAAAGCTTTGGCCAGATTTGCGATTTGCTCTTCAAGGGTCATCGTGGCTTGTACTGAAGACATTGATACTTTGGAAGTTGGTAAAGAGAAGAGATGAAAGGAAGAGATCGTCCCACCGGGCGTGCCAAAAATTTGTAGCAACAAATTTTGTGTTTGTAATAATTAAACACCAAAAAATGTCATACAAATTAATTTATTTATTTAAATAAAGTGGACGTAAAATCTCTATGAACTCCTCCGATTCTCTTCTTCGAATTAATGCTAATCGAATCTTCTTTGAAAATAACTTCAAGATCTTCGTGAAGAACGCTTTCGAATTTGCGAAGAACTTCTTGATCTTCAATGAAGAACACCTTGATCTTCAACTTGAAAAACACCGATGAGAGGGGTTTTACACCTTGATCTCCAATCGAACGTCGTTTGAGGCGATTTTCTTATGAAGAACACTTTGAATTTCTTGAGTCTTGAATTCTTGGATTGTCTTCCTTGAATCTTGAACTCTTGGAATCTTGAATTGTTGTTTTGTGTGTTGAACTTATGAAAACAGACTCATATTTATAGGTGTATGATATGAAACATTTCCATATACGGTTTAGGGAGATGCAATCTGATTGGTCATCCATGATTTGAAAATATATTTTCCTTAATCAAAAGATGTGATTTTATTACCAAATTTGGTATATCACCTCCATATTTGCAGGATTTAATCTTGATTCCCAAGCAACTAGATTTGAACACATGTCACCATTTGATTGGTCAGGAATACATATTAAAATATCAATTATTTATCTATTCTTTTAGGAATTAATTTAATTTAAATTCCTAAATACAAATAGAAAATTGATTTCTAATACACTATTTACATGTGGCATCATTTGATAGGCTGACAAAATTTGACTATGTACAAAAGCCTTCACACAGCTGCTTGCCTACTTTCTCACTGACCTACACAGGATCCTATTCTAACCACCCAGGGTCCTTACTTTATCTCCTAGAAAGTGGAAAGCTTAGCAGGAATCGCTCCTCACACTATGCACTCCAAGACAGCCTTTAAAAGATTTGTCTTCTTCTTCTTCAACTGGATGCAGCAAGTTTGGCCTTCGTTTGCAGGTTGAACTGCTGTAGCTTGCTACAGGACTAACTGACTGAGCATGCGTCTCTTGGGGTGTGGAGTGTTTGTGCTTTTCTTCTTATCTTCTGCTCTTCTGAACACTCTCTTTTCTTCTATTTTATCTTCCCCCTCTTTCTGCGCTTTCTTCTTATGAGCCTTCTCTCTATTGAGCTCTTCTTTCTTCTTTTTGCGCTTCTCTCTGCGAACTTGTATATTCTGTTGTGCTCGCTATCTTCTCTCTCTTGCACACCCCTATTCTTTTCGTCGATCTTCTTCTTATTTATAAATTACGAAATCTGCCCGTTGAAGGTAGGTAGGTTCCCTAATCTATAAATGCATTGCACTCCTGACACATTCCAGCTTTTCACTTTCCACGTGTCTTCTTCTGACTGGCTCATTTTCTCTTCTCTCCACCGGTAACTTCTTTGTGTCTATCGGTAACTTTTGACTTTCTTCCCATGCCAGCTTTGTAGATTCCTCCTCTTGCTTCACTCTGGAGCTTCCTTTTCTGGCTTGCTCCTTCAGGCGGCTTGAGGCTTCTGTAGCATGCTGCTCCTGCAGTATGCTTTCGGCATGGTCTCTCAGGTAGCTTCCTATCTCGCTGCATTCTGCTTTGGCGAGGTCTCTTTCAGTAGCTTCCTGTAGTCATCAGTTATCCTTATTAGTTCACCCGATTCTTTTCCACCATTCTCTTCAGTGTCCTTCCTTTGACAATTTATCTGATCTTTCTTTCTTCTGCAGTAACCTACCCTAAGATTTGTTATGCTTGTTAGAGTTACTTAAGATTTAGTCTCATCAAAACATACTTCAAATGTTTCCAACAGTATTATTATTTTCATGAATTTTAGATGTTTTGTTATAAATATGAAAATTGTTATATGTTAACGAGTGTATTTCTATCTACAAGTTACTAGCTTTTGAATCAAATTTTATCCATGATTAAAAGTGAGATTTCAACCATCTTTTGAAACTGATTTTGAGAAATAAAATGTGAGCTTATGTGTAAGGTGATGAACCGTTTAGGTTTCAAGTAATGTAATAGAGTTTTATGAGTTCATAAGGTCTAAATAGTTTTCTTTCAAATGATTAATTGATGCATGTTTTAAAGAATGCTTTAGAGTCTCTTAATATTATTTGTTATACTTATATAATATACATATAGCATGGATGATAAGTGTGTTAGGTTATATAGGTGTCCATGACATGACTTCATGGTATGATGCTTAACTGAGACATGTTAATGAGCATCGAGTAATATGTTAACTAAGTAATTCATGAAAATGGCTTGGCATATATTTGTATGATATGATCGAGACGCGATCAAAGAGTAAATGTTAATGAATATGTCGAGTGCAGTACGGACGGCCGGATACTTCAGTGGATATCCCTGTTTCAAATGAAATCTTCAAATGTGGGTAACTTCTACTCTCTACTACGTGTTGATAATTAAATTAGTAAGATATGTATGAAAATCTATGGAGGGAAGCACCGTAGCTATAACTGGGAGGGCTTCACGCCGGGTGATGACCATAAGGGCCAAAGTGTCTGGTCTATGAAAACAAGGTCTAGTGGGTTAGCATGCCCACATTCCTTAATGTTATGTGACCATAAGGACGAGAGTGTCTGGTCTAATATTATGAGGTCCAAAACGGGTGAGCGTGCCTGTTGGACATGTAGTACGTGCTTAATAATTTAATTGTTTCTATGTATGAGAGAGTATTGTTATCCCACTGGGCTTCCTCTCCAGAGGAGTCTCATGATGTTACCTTTAAATCTTTTCAGGTTCACCTTACAACGAAGTGGATTTGTAGTCGGCTATATGGACTTCTCCTAAGAAGTATATGTTTTGATTAATGTTAATATGTATATTTTGATGGTGCTTAATACTTTCTAAAACCTTCCATACTGGTTTAATTGTTTATGTAAGATTTTCATATGTTTTAAAATATTTCAAGGTTTTGACTTACAAATGTGGGTAAGACACGAGTCGGATGTTTGCATCTTTATCCTTTATATTTTAAAAAGAAAAAAAGGCTCGTGTTTTCTAATTAAGTCTTCTGCTGAGTTTCTTTACGAAAATAATTTTTAATCTTTTTATTTTTCCTTTTACAAAAAAATGCATTTCGAGCACATTAAGTCATGGTAGTGCTTCAATCCTTCTAAGTTGGGTTGGGGTGCTACAGATTAGCTTCATAAGTTCTCTCAGAAGACTCTTGCATTGATCAGTGTCGTGTCCCGGGGCCCTATGATACTGACAGTACCTCCTGTAGGAACCGACGATCACCGGCTCTATGCAATTAATAAATCGGGTTCCATGCAAGGTATAAAGAAGAAGCAGCGGAAAAGAATTATACCTTTCGATCAGTCGATAAGAAATCGAGCCAAGACTGATCTTACGTAACCCTAGACCTCTTTGATCTTCTGATGTATTCCTGCAGCCTTTCTCGAACGTTGCGTGGCTAACGATCATTCGAGAAGTCAATTCTGCTCTCCTCTCACTATTACGTGTTTTCTGTAATCTGTGAATGTTGAGAGGCGCTGATGAAAAAAAGGCTTTAAATAGGCTACATCAGGGACCTAGAGGAGGAATTGGGTTGGGCCTCCTGATGGGCTTAAGTATCTTGTGTTCGGCCCGAACACATAAATTAAGCCCATCAATAATAATTCAGTCCACTAAAGAATTATTATTGAACTACCGTCCCAATCCCATATTAAATATGGGCTCCTTCTTATTATGTGCACGTTTATCTCCCTGTGTTTAAGATATCGAATGTCCGTTAATTAAATAAGTTACTGACAACTTAATTAATTAACATCTAATTCCAAGAGTAGTACGACTCAACTTTATTATCATGTCGGATTAAATCCACCTGCAGGGTTTACATGATAATCCTTATGAGCTCCTCAAGGGGACATCATCATCCTAAATAATTAGGACACAAATTCCTTCTATAATCAACAGTACACCATATAGACAATACGGTTTCCCAATTCACCGAGTTTATTGATTTAATAAATAAATCTCACTCGTTGGCAAATTAAAGAAACAAATATTGTGTATACGTGGCTGTTATTATATAGGGATTAAGAGAACGCACATCCATAATAACAGAGGTCTTGTTCTATTACATAGTCAGCATAAAACGAACAACCTCAAATGGTCCTGCTCAATACACACAAAGTATACTAGTGTAGTTTTATAGTCAAGACAGACTAATACCAAACTACACTACAACCATTCCGATGATTTGTCCAAATTCATCTTGGTTGTGAGCTACTATTAATAATTTATAAGAAACTGATAACAAGATCTTCTGTGTGGCACCACACACCAAGTTATCTATAATATAAATTAATTGGACATTGCACAATCATATATAACAAATATAAAAATGCAAACATGTGACCATAGTAATTCTCATTGCATAAAAGATGTTCATACAAAAGCTAGGCTTATAGTATACATCCTAACAATCTCCCACTTATACTAAAAGACTATGCTGTCATCTACACTACCATACATCTGATTCCCATTCCTTCAACATGCTCATCGAAGGCTTTGGTCGGAAGGGCCTTTGTGAAAGGATCTGCTAGGTTATCGGCTGATGCAATCTTGGCGACAACAACTTCCCCTCGTTTTACGATGTCTCGTATCAGGTGGTACTTGCGCTCAATGTGCTTGCTTGCTTTATGGGCTCGTGGTTCCTTCGAGTTTGCTACTGCACCACTATTATCACAATAAATTGTGATAGCTTTAGGCAAACTAGGAATCACTTCTAAGTCCATCATGAAGTTTCTGAGCCATACAGCTTCTTTGGCTGCCTCAGAGGCTGCCACATACTCAGCTTCCATGGTTGAGTCCGAAACGCATTTCTGCTTAACACTCCTCCATACTATGGCTCCACCTCCCAAGGTAAACACATAACCCGAGGTAGATTTACTATTGTCCCTATCTGACTGGAAATCAGAATCCGTGTAACCCACAGGAAGCAAATCATTAGCTTGGTAAATCAGCATATAATTTCTAGTCCTTTTCAGGTACTTTAAAATATGCTTTACCGCAGTCCAATGTCCTTGTCCTGGGTTACTTTGATATCTGCTAACCATGCCCACGGCAAAGCAGATATCTGGCCTCGTACATAGCATTGCATACATTAGGCTTCCTACGGCCGAAGCATAAGGAACTACCTTCATATCCTCTATCTCCTTTGGTGTCTTAGGACACATCTCCTTAGATAAAGGTACTCCATGTCGAAAAGGTAGAAAACCTTTCTTAGAGTTTTGCATGCTAAAACGAGCTAGGATAGTATCAATGTATGAAGCTTGAGATAGACATAACATCCTTTTCTTGCGATCCCTTATAAATTTGATCCCAAGAATATGTCCAACTTCTCCCAAGTCCTTCATATCAAACTGTTTGGATAGCCATACCTTTACGTCTGACAACACCTTGACATTGTTGCCAATGAGCAAAATGTCATCTACGTATAGTACAAGAAATACCACCACGTTTCCGTCACTCTTCTTGTATACACAAGACTCATCCGGACATTGAATGAATCCATAAGACTGGATTACCTCATCAAAACGGATGTTCCAAGATCTCGAAGCTTGTTTCAGTCCATAAATGGACCGATTAAGCTTACACACAAGATGCTCTTTGCCCTTTGCAATGAATCCTTCTGGTTGCTTCATATAGATGTTTTGGTCAAGACTACCGTTAAGGAAAGCTGTCTTGACATCCATTTGCTAAACCTCATAATTCATATGAGCAGCAATAGACAAAAGAATCCGGATAGACTTAAGCATGGCTACCGGCGAAAAGGTTTCCTCATAATCTATGCCTTCCTTTTGAGTATACCCCTTCGCAACAAGCCTTGCTTTGAAAGTTTCTACTTTCCCGTCTGATCCTCTTTTTCTTTTATAGACCCATTTACATCCAATGGCTTTTACACCATTTGGTGGTTCTACTAGCTCCCAGACTTGGTTAGAATCCATAGATTCTAACTCAGAATTCATAGCTTTTTGTCAAGATTCTGCATCTTTATCTTGGAGTGCTTCGTCATAGGTCCAAGGATCAGATTCATGTTCACCGGGCACTAAGTCCGAAGACTCTCCCAAAAACATGAATCTATCAGGTTGTCTAACAACCCTCCCACTACGACGAGGCACTTGTGGTAATAGTGTATCATTAGTGACAGATTGTGCAGACCCCTGTGGTATCTCATCTTGTACCGTTGGCACTAAGGTAGGAGTTTGCCCTCTTATTTCTTCTAGAACAATTTTACTCATGGGCTTGTGATTCATTACATAGTCCTCTTCTAAAAATCGGGCATTTATGCTTACAATTACCCTCTGATCTTTAGGACTATAAAACAAACCACCTTTCGTTCCTTTAGGATAGCCCACAAACAGCCGAACTTCCGTACGAGATTCCAACTTATCAGCATCTCCCTTCAGCACATGTGCTGGACTACCCCAAATCCGAATGTGTTTCAGACTGGGCTTACGCCCATTCCACAATTCTGTGGGAGTAGAGGGTACTGTCTTAGAAGGTACCAAGTTCAGAATGTACGCCGCCGTTTCCAGGGCATACCCCCAAAATGAATTCAGTAATTCCGAATAACTCATCATTGATCTAACCATTTCCATGAGAGTCCTATTCCTTCGTTCCGCCACACCATTCTGTTGGGGTGTACCAGGTGCTGACAGTTGGGATTGAATCCTGGCCTCTGATAAGTAATTCCTGAACTCTCCTAAGAGGTACTCGCCACCACGATCAGATCGTAGTGTTTTGATACATTTACCATGACACTTCTCCACATCAGCCTTGTACTCTTTGAACTTATCAAAGCACTCAGACTTGCGGCGCATCAAATAAATGTATCCATATCTCGAAAAATCATCTATAAAAGAGACAAAATATTCGAAACCACCTCTTGCTTGGATAGACATAGGACCACACAAATCAGAATGAACCAATTCCAACACTTCTTTGGCTCTATACCCCTTGGCTTTAAAAGGCCTCTTGGTCATTTTTCCTTCCAAGCAGGACTCGCAGGTCGGATAGTTTTCCACTTCCAATGAACTCAAAGGTCCATCGGCTATCAACCTTTGAATCCTACTCAAGTTAATGTGACCTAATCTTAGATGCCAAAGATATGTTTGGTTCATTTTTGAAGGTTCTTTTCTCTTAATTGAGTTAGAAGATGTATTATTAATTTCCATTTGTTGCATCGTAGGAGTTTTTGGATTAAGAGTATATAAATTGCCAACCAACGTACCAGAACAGATAATAACCCTATTTTTCTTGACAACAACTTTGCCATCAAAAGAAACAGAATATCCATCCAAAAACAACTTAGAAACTGAAATCAAATTCTTTCTAAAACAAGGTACGTAAAGACAATTCCTCAAAACCAAAGTCTTGTTCCTATCAAAAGATAAATAAACATCTCCCACTGCAACAACCGCCACTTTCGCAGCGTTGCCCATGTAGATGGTAATCTCGCCCTCACTAAGTCGTCTGGTTTCCTGGAACCCCTGCAAAGAATTGCAGACATGATCAGTGGCTCCTGTATCTACACACCAGGTGCCGGTAGATAACACCGCTAAACATGTTTCAACAATTAGTGAATAAGATGTACCTTCTTTGTTCTCCTTTTTACGAGGACAATCCACCTTCCAATGTCCAGGCTGCTTGCATGTGAAGCACTTGCCCTTCGGCTTTTTCACACCACCTTGTGGTCCGGCCTTTTGAGGTCCATTAGCTTTGTTCGCCGAAGGATTCTATTTCTTCTTCTTCTTTCCACCTTTCGGCTTAGAAGTAGAAACTTTTTCAGCAACGTAAGCTTGAGCAGTTTGACGAAATAGTCCTTCTGCCGATTTGAGTTCTGTCAGAAGTTCCGTCAAGGAGTACATTCTTTTGTTCATATTATAATTAAGGCGGAACTGCTCAAAACTCTTAGGCAGTGTCTGGAGCACGATATCGACCTGAGTTTCCCCATCGATTTCAGCTCCAAGGACTTCCATCTCATTCAAATGAGCCATCATCTTAAGGACGTGATCACTCACAGGTGTCCCCTCAGACATGGTGGTCGTCATCAAGTTTCTCATTGCCTCCTGTCTGGCAGCCCGACTCTGGTGTCCGAAGAGTTCTTTGAGATTGAGCATCATATCATAGGCAGTGGGCATGGCCTGATGCTGATGTTGCAGTACATTTGACATGGAAGCCAAAATGTAACACCGCGCCATCTCATCTGCCTTAACCCACTTCCTATAATGCACTTTCTCCTCTTCACTAGAGTTTTCATCAGGCTTGTCAGGACATTGCTCATGGAGTACAAACTTGTACTCTTCAGCAGTTAGGACAATATCCAGGTCTCTTTTCCAGTCAATATAATTAGGTCCAGTAAGTTTGTTTTCTTTGAGTATAACAGCAAGTGGGTTGAAAGACATTATGAAATCCTGAGAATCATATAAATAAACAAATAAATACACAGGTCACATATCATATAGAATTTAAAGTCTATATCGTTCCCTCAAACGATATAATTAAATTCACCAACACCTCAATACACCGTGAATTTCGTATGCCACGATAATGTGGTCGTATACTAATTCAAACATTCGTTAGAGGAGGTTTTACCCATTAATTTCATTATCTTGACAAACAAAATAAAATTAATAGTTGGTTTATCTTTAGTCATGCAAATAACAGCACTTACTCCGATGGGGAGGATACTTATCATATGTACCTAAGTGTATACCATTACTTAATACCAAGTCAATCATCTAGGTTTGTGTATCTTCAGATGGAGAAGATTACACGCTCCTAAATAATTTCCTATAATTATTCATTAAGAAAGTTTGATCTAGTGATCCACAATCAAACTCATCCGATATGGAGGAAGGCACTTAAAGCCAACGCGCAAGTTTAAATGCATCACTTACAAACCAGTAATGGAGACCATGGGATTTATTCAAAATAAATCCCTCTCCCACTTAGTTATTTAAATGAGGGAATTTAGCATGCAATAACATGTGACATATAAAAGCATGCTTGATAAAACAACAAACATATAGATAGGCAATAAATATGGAATAAAGTAAATCCAACTATTATGGCCACTTCGATCGAATGTTCGCCTGCCAAACGGGGATCGACCAGTTGCGAGAATCCACCAGTGTGTTGCGCCCCGTTGCGCAAATCCACCAGTCTGTTGCACCCCGTCAGCAGGTTGTTGTGCGAATCCAGCAAGTTGTTGCACGAATCCAGCAGGTTGTTGCGCACCAATCTTAGCGAACCCTAATCTTAGCAGCAAGTGGATATCCCTATTTCAAATGAAATCTTCAAATGTGGGTAACTTCTACTCTCTACTACGTGTTGATAATTAAATTAGTAAGATATGTATGAAAATCTATGGAGGGAAGCACCGTAGCTATAACTGGGAGGGCTTCACGCCGGGTGATGACCATAAGGGCCAAAGTGTCTGGTCTATGAAAACAAGGTCTAGTGGGTTAGCATGCCCACATTCCTTAATGTTATGTGACCATAAGGACGAGAGTGTCTGGTCTAATATTATGAGGTCCAAAACGGGTGAGCGTGCCTGTTGGACATGTAGTACGTGCTTAATAATTTAATTGTTTCTATGTATGAGAGAGTATTGTTATCCCACTGGGCTTCCTCTCCAGAGGAGTCTCATGATGTTACCTTTAAATCTTTTCAGGTTCACCTTACAACGAAGTGGATTTGTAGTCGGCTATATGGACTTCTCCTAAGAAGTATATGTTTTGATTAATGTTAATATGTATGTTTTGATGGTGCTTAATACTTTCTAAAACCTTCCATACTGGTTTAATTGTTTATGTAAGATTTTCATATGTTTTAAAATATTTCAAGGTTTTGACTTACAAATGTGGGTAAGACACGAGTCGGATGTTTGCATCTTTATCCTTTATATTTTAAAAAGAAAAAAAGGCTCGTGTTTTCTAATTAAGTCTTCTGCTGAGTTTCTTTACGAAAATAATTTTTAATCTTTTTATTTTTCCTTTTACAAAAAAATGCATTTCGAGCACATTAAGTCATGGTAGTGCTTCAATCCTTTTAAGTTGGGTTGGGGTGCTACAGATTAGCTTCATAAGTTCTCTCAGAAGACTCTTGCATTGATCAGTGTCGTGTCCTGGGGCCCTATGATACTGACAGTACCTCCTGTAGGAACCGACGATCGCCGGCTCTATGCAATTAATAAATCGGGTTCCATGCAAGGTATAAAGAAGAAGCAGCGGAAAAGAATTATACCTTTCGATCAGTCGATAAGAAATCGAGCCAAGACTGATCTTACGTAACCCTAGACCTCTTTGATCTTCTGATGTATTCCTGCAACCTTTCTCGAACGTTGCGTGGCCAACGATCCTTCGAGAAGTCAATTCTGCTCTCCTCTCACTATTACGTGTTTTCTGTAATCTGTGAATGTTGAGAGGCGCTGATGAAAAAAAAAGGCTTTAAATAGGCTACATCAGGGACCTAGAGGAGGAATTGGGTTGGGCCTCCTGATGGGCTTAAGTATCTTGTGTTCGGCCCGAACACATAAATTAAGCTCATCAATAATAATTCAGTCCACTAAAGAATTATTATTGAACTACCGTCCCAATCCCATATTATATATGGGCTCCTTCTTATTATGTGCACGTTTATCTCCCTGTGTTTAAGATATCGAATGTCCGTTAATTAAATAAGTTACTGACAACTTAATTAATTAACATCTAATTCCAAGAGTAGTACGACTCAACTTTATTATCATGTCAGATTAAATCCACCTGCAGGGTTTACATGATAATCCTTATGAGCTCCTCAAGGGGACATCATCATCCTAAATAATTAGGACACAGATTCCTTCTATAATCAACAGTACACCATATAGACAATACGGTTTCCCAATTCACCGAGTTTATTGATTTAATAAATAAATCTCACTCGTTGGCAAATTAAAGAAACAAATATTGTGTATACGTGGCTGTTATTATATAGGGATTAAGAGAACGCACATCCATAATAACAGAGGTCTTGTTCTATTACATAGTCAGCATAAAACGAACAACCTCAAATGGTCCCGCTCAATACACACAAAGTATACTAGTGTAGTTTTATAGTCAAGACAGACTAATACCAAACTACACTACAACCATTCCGATGATTTGTCCAAATTCATCTTGGTTGTGAGCTACTATTAATAATTTATAAGAAACTGATAACAAGATCTTCTGTGTGGCACCACACACCAAGTTATCTATAATATAAATTAATTGGACATTGCACAATCATATATAACAAATATAAAAATGCAAACATGTGACCATAGTAATTCTCATTGCATAAAAGATGTTCATACAAAAGCTAGGCTTATAGTATACATCCTAACACCTCCTTGAATTGAGCTGTCCTGAATTTACCTTCATAGGTTTTTCCTGGTCAACTTTTTTCCTCTTGGACTCAGTTATGTATTCTCTTATGTAAGAAGAAGTAGTTTTAGATTTTGATGAGACAAAACCGATGTAACCTTACTACTTTTATTTCGTATATTTCCCATTATATTCCAATAAGTAGCAAAAAACCTACTATGAAGTCTTCTACTCGTTGTTGCAAAAATCGATATAATTGGTGCCTAGTCGCTAGTCGGCTGCTAGCCAATCCGATTTTTTAAAAATCGTCCCTAAAAATCATTTTTGGTATTAATCGGTGCCTAGGCGGTTACTAGTCAGCCTAGTCAGTCTAGTCCCTTAACATAATTTTTTTTTACTTTGTAAATTCCGTATCTAATCAATTCCAATGAGTAATAATCATAATTATAATAAAATTGAAGATCAAATTGAGTCTTTATTTATTTGGTACATGGTGGTTAATAATTTAATACATATTATTTTGAAATTGATGTGTGTTTGAGTCTTTGGGTAAACTGTATTATAATTAGAACGATATTCTCCATATTTTTCAATTTTTTTGTAAAGATAATTGTGTATATATAGAGAGATTATGCAAATAATAATAATAATAATAATAATAATAATAATAATAATAATAATAATAATAATAATAATAATAATAATAATAATAATGATGATGATGCAATGGCGACTAGTTGGCCTAGTCGCTTGGAAAATGCCCGACTAGCGATTTCGGACTTCTGCAACCATGCTTCTACTGCAAGTACACGTTGCAAGTTGTAAGAAACAAGGATCAGAAGAAGTCTTCCTACAACGAGTCAAACTTAGAAGAATTTCGAGAGAGAAATTTTTTGTTGCATGTTGCACGAAGAGAAGCTGCAAGCTATAAGGCGCAGTTCTCTGATGCAACACCCAATAATAAGTTGTAGCAACTGAAGCAACTTTGAAGGAGCTAAGAAGAAGACAAATGGAATGTACACACTTCAACTAGTGCATTCCACCATCTATAAAAGGGAAGAAAAGACTTGAAGAACACATGACTGAAAAATTGAGAATCGCGCATTAATATTCATCTTACAACGATCTTTAAACTTACAAAGAATACAAGTGTTTTCAGTCCTACTCGACCTAGAAGCAAGCAATCCAGCCATCAGAAGATCATTTGGAGAACTTGCTTCACCACAATTGAAGAAATCATTTACTTAACCATTTCATAGGTGTGTGTTTTGGTTGTTTTAGTTTGGTGTCCACAGTTGATAGGAAGAGTTTCCTTGATGTGTGTTTTGATTCTTGAGAAAGATAACATCTTGTGTGGATCCTATCTAGCTGCTGAAACCTAAGAAGGGAGTAAGGGCTTTAGTAGGCTGTTGTTCATCCGTAGAGTTTGTTTAGTTAGGAAGAGTTCTGTAAATCTAAAGTACTCTAGTGGATATCCTCCTTGTGAAGGAAAAGAGAGGATGTAGAAGGGTTACACCTCCTTCGAACCTCTATAAAGCCTGTGTGTTCATTTACTGCTTTCAGCATTCAAATCTTTAGATTTGCTGCATGCATATTAATGGCTTTATTATGTGCTTATCTGTGATCTAGCCCATTAACTCTATATTTAAAAAGGGTTAGTCTATTTGTTGAACTCTCTATTGATATACAAATTCCACTGTGCATAAACTCTTAAATGAAGGCTGTAGTAACCAGTTTATTGTAACCTGGACATTAGACTGTTAAATTGCTGCAAGCAACGATAACTTACAGCAGCTTGCAACAATAGAGAGAAAATGTGAAAATCGAGAGAGGTTTATCCACCCCCTTCTGAACCTCTGTAACCACTTGAGACCAACAAGTGGTATCAGAGCGGGTTGGGTTAAAAACCAACTCGTCTGGTTGCCTACCCAGATCAACCTTAGACCATCTGTCTGCTATCTACTATAAGTGCTTTTTATCTGTTTCTTTCAACATGGACTCTATGCATGCAAAACTTCTCATGTTTACAATCAAAGATTATGACGATTGGAAGATTAGAATGCAGGCACATCTATCAGCAATGCACGACGAGATATGGTATGTAATCACAGAAGGGCCTCTTACAATTATCAAACTAAACCTGGTGTTTGTTGCTGCAAGCAACGATAGCTTACAGCAGCATACAACAATAGAGAGAAAATGTGAAAATCGAGAGAGGTTTATCCACCCCCCTCTGAACCTCTGTAACCACTTGAGACCAACAAGTGGTATTAGAGCGGGTTCGGTTAAAAACCAACTCGTCTGGTTGCCTACCCAGATCGACCTTAGACCATTTGTTTGCTATATACTTTAAGTGTTTTTTATCTGTTTCTTTCACCATGGACTCTATGCATGTAAAACTTCTCATGTTTACAATCGAAGATTATGACGATTGGAAGATTAGAATACAGGCACATCTACCAGCAATGCACGACAAGATATGGTATGTAATCACAGAAGGGCCTCTTACAATTACCAAACTAAACCTGGTGTTTGTTGCTGTAAGCAACGATAGCTTACAGCAGCTTGCAACAATAGAGAGAAAATGTGAAATCGAGAGAGGTTTATCCACCCCCCTCTGAACCTCTGTAACCACTTGAGACCAACAAGTGGTATTAGAACGGGTTGGGTTAAAAACTAACTCGTCTGGTTGCGTACCCAGATCGACCTTAGACCATCTGTCTGCTATCTACTTTAAGTGCTTTTTATTTGTTTCTTTCAACATGGACTCTATGCATGTAAAACTTCTCATGTTTACAATTGAAGATTATGACGATTGGAAGATTAGAATGCAGACACATCTATCAGCAATGCACGACGAGATATGGTATGTAATCACAAAAGGACCTCCTACAATTACCAGGCTAACCCTGGTGTTTGCCAGTGAAAAAATATAAGGAGTTACTGAGCAAGAGGGTGATGATGAAGGCGAAGTTGCAAAAGCTGAGCAACCAAGGATGCAACCTTATATAGAAAAGCCAAGACAGAAATGGACAATCGAGGACAGAAAAGATCCAACCAGGATAACATAGCTAAGAATGCATTGTTCCTTACCTTGGACAAAGGAACCTTTAGTAAGGTGAAACGTGCAAGACTACAAAGGAAATTTGGGACAAGTTGGAGCAAATTTGGGAAGGAACAGAGCTCACAAAGGATAATGAAATCTCAACAACCACATAGAAATTAGAGTTGTTTGAAATGAAAAACTGATGAAACCTTGTAACAACTAGACCTAAGGTTTACTAGAATTATAAATGAGCTTGAATCTCTAGGAAAGAGTTACTCTCAAAAGGAAAAGAATATAAAGGTCCTAAGAGCACTGCCAGCTGAGTGGGATAACAAGACCACAACTATACGAGTCTCCATAGATCTAAAATCAATGAGTACAATTGATTTGTTTTCTGACCTGAAGGCATTCGCATTCGATATCAACCGGTGAAAGAAAGAACAAGATGAAGGCAATAGCAAAGTTACTGTACTTGCTGCTCGAGGAACCAAGGAGAACACTGCTGCAACTAAGCCTACAGTTACAGCAGAATTTGCTGCAGTTGCAGAGAATGACATGGCACTGCTGTTGAAAAAGTTTTCCAAATTCATAAGGAAAATCAACAAAACAGTGGGAAACTTTCAAAGAAAGATAAACTTACAGCAGCATCCATAGCAGCAGATACAGCAAGCCCAGGATACTGCAGAATTTAAGGAATTATGCTACAACTGCAGAAAACCTGGACACTATGCTGGAAACTGTCCTCATCCCAGTTGTTCATCGATACCCACCGGAGGTTAGAACCAAAACAAAGGAAAGAACCAAGAATGAGAGACAAAAGCTGAGAGCACTATTGGTGGAAGCAGAAAAGGCCAAAGGAGCAAACACATCCACTGAAACTCAAGAAAAACCTTTATCAGAGTCAGACTCGAATGAATCCACCTCAGAAGATAATGTACAGTCGCCAAGTAGTAGCGGAGATCCATGGTATATCGATACTGGCTGCTTAAGACACATGACTGGCAACAAATCTTCACTAAGTAACTTCCAGGATTGCTAAGGACCAAAAGTGGTGTTTGGGGATAACTAAAAATGAAACACTTTGGGTAAAAGAAGGATAATCAAAGGAGATATACAAATCAATGATGTGTCATATGTGAAGGGTTGAAGTATAATTTGCTGAGCATAAGTCAATTTTGTGACGAAGGGCACATGATGGAATTCTTCCAAGACCAATGCCTAATCAAGGATGCAGTCAGCAAATAAATCAAGCTTGTAGGGACTAGAAAAAGAAACGTATATCTTGTGGACTGGAGATCATCAACAACTCCAACATGTTTTATTGCGAAGAGCTTATCAGAGCAAAACTGACTATGGCATAAGAGAATAAGCCATCTGAACTTCAAGCCGATCAACAAATTGGCCAGGAAAGGACTTGTAAAAGGGTTGTCTGACATATCATACAAGAAAGAAAGCATTTGTGGAGCTGTCAGAAAGGAAAATAAATCAAAGTGTCCTTTAAAGAGAAGATACAACGATCATCGTTCAAAATATTGTATCTACTGCACATAGATCTCTTTGGACCTATTGATCCAACTAGTCTAAGTGGAAATAAATATTCCCTTGTAATCATTGATCATTACTCAAGGTTTGCCTGGACCATTTTTCTTACAAAGAAGTCAGAAACGTAATTGAAACTTCCATAATTCATGAAGAGGATACATAATGAGAATAATTCAAACATAGTAAGGATTAGGACTAATCAATGTACAGAGTTCACAAACAAGTTCATAGAGAAGTACTGCTCGAAAAAGGGATTTCAGCATGAATATTCTGCTGCAAGAACCCCTCAACAAAATGATGTGGCCGAAAGGAAAAATCAAACTCTCAAGGAAACAGCAAGGACAATGCTTGCAGAAGCTACCATGCCAAAGAGATTTTGGGCTGTAGCTGCCAACACTGCTTGCTACATACAGAACCGATGCTTGATCAACAAAGAACAAGACAAGACACCTTATGAAATCTGGTATGGATACTCACCAAATGTATCATACTTTCACATCTTTGGGTGCAGATGCTATGTGCTGAATAATGGAAAAGAACATCTCAAAGCATTTGATGCTAAGACAGATGAAGATGTATTTCTTGGATATTCTTCAATGAGCAAAGCCTTCCGAGTCTTTAACAAAAGAACTTTCATGGTTGAAGAATCCGTACATGTGGTATTTGATGAATCACACCGTGATGCTGCTTAGTTAGATTAGCATGAAAAAGTTAACAACAAGGATCAAGCCTAAAACCCAAGTCTCCTTTATTGAAAGTTCTTATCTTCATATACTGCAAGACAGGTTTCAAGGAAGGTTGATCAACCTCTAAGGGTTGAAACAAAATGAAGAGTATGATCTTGCTCATTTGGAGGATTTGATTACAGAGTTGCAAGGAATCAAAGATCATAGGGTCTCTGCAAGACCATGGATATGGCTACTCTGAAGACTCTATTAAACATTTCTACTATACTACAAGAAACAGTGACTTCGGGAAGAGCATTATCATCAAGGCGGAGGATGGGAAGGAGTACGAGGTTTCAGGAGAAACTATTGGAAATGCCTTCAAAATCTCCAGTGCTGGTTTTAACCTTAAGTTCATGTACACTTATGGCAACAACAAGACACAAAAAATGTGGGATACTTTTAACGGTGAAGAGAATGGTGAAGTACGGATGAGTACTCTGAAAAGGTCCTTCAGAGCAGAGTACTTCTTGTTGCATGACATTTGCGCCTACATCATTGAGGGCAGATTAGGGTGATATGACAAATGCACCAATCTCTGATTCAGACTGATGACGACAATCATGACCGGAGTTGATGTCAACTAGAGCCAGTTTATTCTTCAGAGGATTTGGGAAGAGGCTTCAAAGGCTACTCCTCAGAGAAGCTATATGATTGCAATCTGTGCAACCCTGAATTATCTGGGAATCCCACTGCAGGACCCAATTCCCATTGCTGCTGGTAAGTTCCTTGGGGAACAGAAAAAAGGCAAGAAAGTGCAGCCTAAAAGAGAATCAGCCAGCAAACCTGCTGCAAGGCAACCGAAGAAGAAGAAGGAGAAGAAGGTTGCAGATGCATAGGGACTGAGGAAGAAGCCGGAGAAAGCAGTGAACCCACTATAGGAGAAGAAGCCGAAGCAAGTTGCAGCAGAAGAGGAGGCTGCAGCAGACGAAGAGGATACAACAGAAGGGGTTGCTGCAAGTGAGGCTGCTGCAGAAGCTGAGAATGCAGCAGAGGTGCTGGTCGCAACAAAGACATATAAGAAGAGCTGATCAAAGATGATAGCCAAGAAGTCTTTAAGGGCTGTATGTCTTGTTGCTCTTATAGAATGCAGTAGTACATCAACTGCATCGAGGGTAGGAGATGACCACACCACGGAGATGGAGGGTGTGGACCAGACAACTGCATTAGTTGTCACTTTTGCTCCGATGGAGGAGAGGGAAGAAGAAGGGAATGAAGGAGGAGAAGATGCTCACATCGATATTGCAGATGATGGCGAGAAGAAGAAAGAACCCGTGGTGGACCCCACCCAAGAGGCTAACTTCAATGACAAATATGACTAAATGAGAAAGAAGTGGGGCGACAGTGTTATGGGTTCGAAAGAAGCCGTGGAAGTTGCAGCAGGAGCAGCTGAACTTCCTACTGTAGCTGCTGCAAAGAGGAAAACTCCTTGGAGGATGACAAGAACTTGGAAGAAGTTCTGCAAGAAGCTGATCCAGAGGTTACAACAGCAGTAGAAGGCTAAGAGCCTGAAGGCAACAATCCTCTCTCTGGAGCAGAAGGAGGAAGAGGCGAAGAAGATAAGGAGAGGCCTCATGAAGGAAGTGTTCAAAATCTCTTTTGTGAGATTTGATGCAGAAATGATGAATAACCTCCCTATCTGGAAGGACATGAGGTTGTAGGAGAGTTGAGTGCTGCAGATATGAGAGAATTGGACGATGATGGAAGAGTCCCTCATGCTCTGGGCAGGTACCCGGGATGTCAAGATGCTCCTTGATTACATCCCTCCTGCAGAAGCCAAAGTTAGGATTGCTGCAACCAAGGCCCATTTTACCACTTTTACTGTAAGGAATGGGCGGAAGCAATCCAGAGTTGAGAAGGCCGATGATGGAACGACGGAGCAAGTTGCGGAGGCAGGTCTCTCCGGTACTTGCAGAAGTTGTTGTGTTGTCTGCTGTAGGATTGATAAATGTAACAGAGTCACCTGAAGCTACCAAGGACTTAGAGGTTGAGCAAATACTTTCCCCAGGTAATGCTGCAAGAGACCAGTCCAACGAAGAAGCAGTTCAGGAAGAGCTTAAGGATGAAAGCTGCAAGCAAGTAGGGGAGGAGCTTGCAGCTACAACAAATGAAAAGGAAGAGGGCAACAAGCAAGGAGAAGAGATTGCTGCAGAAGCTGAAATTGAAGGTTGTAAGCAAGCCGAATAAGAGCTTGCACCAGGAGGAAAAGATGAGGCCATGAAGCAAGAGGCACCTCAACTGGAGGTTGTGGCTACAGAAGGTAAGAAAGTCCAGAAGGAGGAAGATGAGAAGGAAGTGAAGGAGAGCAACGAACCAGTGGTTGTTGCAGAAGAAGATAAGCAGCTAGAGGAACCCAAAGAGGTTGATGCTACTCAAGAAGATGAGGATACAGGAGAGACTCTTGCAGCAATCCTAAGTGATGCTTCTGAGGATTCTAATGGAGGGGCTAATGACTTCGCTGATGAGATTGATGAAGAAGAGCCCTCCACATCTGGTGCTGTAACCTTCCGGATGGAAGACATTTTCGGCAAGGACAAAGTTGTGATGGACCCCGAAGCTATCAAGGCGTGGGAAGAATCTATCAAAAGCACAATGCTGCAACCAGAACAGGGGAATGAAGAGAACTTACAGCTCACTATAACTGCACCTGCTGAATCTTCAAAGCCAACAGCTGCAAGTTCTCAAACCCTGAAGAATCCTTCAGCAAGATCATCTCTACAATTGACAATCTTGTCAATGTCTTGCAGGAGCACCAGTGAGTCGATCCTCAACCCAACATGGATCTGAAGAAGGTGGCAGAGCAGCTTGAGAATATCCCTAATGCCCTCCGAGATGCGCTGAATGAAGAATGGACGAAGTAACACAATCTAAGAAGAACGACAGACTTGTTAGCCATTTCCTTTAGAGATGAAACAAAGTAGACGCTGAGTACTGTATCTGATACTCTTACAACACATGGCATCACTCTTTCCACCATATAGAGTGAGGTCAATGATCAATGTTAAAAAATAAAGAGTATGGATGACAAACTAGCCAACATAGAGCTGCTGCTTGGGGAGATAAATCAAACACTCTTGAAGATGACTGAGCAGCAAGTTGCAGTAAGTGGCCACCAAGCGAAGAAGCCTTTTGATGATGCCAAAAAAGGGGAATAAGCCGTTGAAAGGTTGCCCATTCCTTCCTTTACAAAAGGTGGACCAACTGATGCAGAGAAGCTGCTACTACAAGCTGCGGAGGCCACTGTAGCAGAGATTGATACAAATGATGAGGAGGAAGATGAGGAGTTGCTGCTACTGAAAGGCAAGAAGAGGATAACAAGTCCCCCACCCCAGCAGAAGAAAGATAGAAAGGATGATGAAGCAGCTGGAGGTGCAGGTGGTGCTGCAAGCAGGGCAGCAGGGGACACTGCATCAAAGAAGGCTGGGAGAAAGGATGCAGTAGAGCCACCATGAAGCAAAAAAAGAGGCCAGAACAGCAGGAGCAGAGGAGATTCACCTTCTTCGAAGAAGCACAAGATCTCAAAACGTGTTTTGATGAGAATGTAGGATGAAAAATTTTACGCTACAAGGAAGGCCGAGTTGGAGAAGAAGGCTGAGGAAGATAGGTGGATCAATAGACTTAGCATTGTGGGCGAGGAAAAATCAAGTGCTATGCAGTAGGTAGATGTAGCGCTGTAAAAATTTCCCCCACAAGAGGTCCCAAACATTGATCAGTTCAACAAGTCACCAGAGGTTTCAGTATTGCTCGACCTCAAACCAACGAAGGATCTAGATCAATGGAACCTGGACATTTTCACGAGATATCAACTTTCCAGAGATCAAAATCCTACCTTTGAACAGATTAGACTCTACAAGATCTTGAGATTCTTGAGATATTTCAAGAGTATCTGCAAGAATGATTATTTCAAAGAGTTTCCTAACTGCTCTGCAGCGTTGATGGATTATGAGCACCTGCTCAAAACTGGAAAGCTGCCACTACAACAGAAGTTGATTGAGGAAGTGAAGAAGGGAAAACAAATACCTTTCTGGGAGGACTTTTCACTGCGATGGATAGATGATCCAAGAATGAAGGCCTAGTTCGAAAAGACCTATCAGGAGTCAATATTGAACCGGTGGAAAAAGCCGCTGAAGTTTAAAGAGAAAAAGGAAGAGGCTGCTGCAACTGCAAGAAGACTGAAGTTCAAAGACTAGGATGCAGCAGACTCCACACCTTTATTTATTTTACTTTCAGCATTGGAATTTTCATTTCAATAAGTGTTCAACCTCACAGAACACATTTTCTTTGGTACTCTTTTATGATGTTTTTAGTTTCAGCTCTGATACTGAATAATCAATCAAAAAAAAAAAAGAGAAAATCAAAAAAATAAGAAGGAAGGAAATACAGAAACTAAAAATAATAGAACAGGGAACAAAAACAGAAGTCTCAAGAAAAAAAAAAAGAAAATGGAGCAAAAACAGAAGACTTCAAGAAAAACAAAAAAACAATCGTGCTTCTATCGTGCTTAGGTTCATTCACCCCCTTCTAAACCTCTGTAACCACTTAGGACCAACACCTTAGGTCAGAATACCTGTGTCCAGCTCTTATCGTGCTTTTGGCCTTCTGTTTGTTCAGTTGGCTTGGTTGCGATTGATTTGTTCCTTTGTTCAAATCGAGCCTCCTTGGATTCCTTACAACCTCGGATCCTAGGCGGTTAATGACACTTTTGGTCTTGCTTCGTGGTTCGTCGGAATACTCCCGAGGTGTCCTAGCTTCCTGTCTCATTGGTTTCTCTTTAATGGGTCTTCTTCCAGTTTAGCCGGGCTACTAGAGATGCCTCGTATGGATACTCGAACCGGTCAGGCTACGGTTTTTAGCTTAGTTCGTATTGACTTCCAACCAAAGTAATATTTTAGGGTGTAACAAAGACAAAATAAAGTATAGTGATATGTAATTTAAGCAAAAAACTTATATACCCTTGGGGCACATAGGGGCACAAATCTAGGTGTTATATACATGCTCTTTAGGTGTTATATATATACTCTACATGTGTTACGTTTCTTGGTGTTATACATATACTCTACATGTATCATATATATATAAGTGTATACATATAATACCTGAAGAGTATACACATAATACCTGTAGAGTATATATGTAATATCATATGATTATTTATTTTGGGGCACCGTGCCTGCGGAGCACACAAGTGTCACTCGTAATTTATAAGTTTGTATTACAAGTTATGTCCCACCTTTAAAAAAACTAAAGAATGTGTGAAGGTTTGAGCAATTAAAATATCATTGGTCTTGCATCAATATATATGTAATAGTGCCTGAAATTGTAGTTATTGAAGTTTGGAAAAAAAAAAAAAAAGTAATCTATATATATAATAACAAACTGATAACTTATTTCCCTCAAAAAGTCAAACTTTCAATCTTCCATTTTTTAATTTGTATTAATTAATAAATTAAATTGTGTGTAAAAACTAATATAAGTATGTTGAAAATTCAAGCTTGGAAACATGTTTTTAATTGATTATTGTTTATATTTTCTTTTTTTATTGTATCAAATCTACATTGATTTTTTCCCCATAACTTTTAGAAGAATATTATTTTATGAGACCGATATCAAAAATTATACAAAGACAATAACAAAGAAGAAGAGAAATTATAGTAGATATCAAAATATGTATCTATTGAAAAAAAATTACTTAAGAAGAGTTGTAGATGTTAATTTTTATATCTTCGTTATTGAAATGAATTTTATATATTCATATTTCTAATAGTATAATAGATTAGAATTATATTAGTGTGGTATTTAGAATGTGAGATAAGATATATATATATATATATATATATATATATTATAGTATAATAATTACCCTCCACAAGTGGGAATGAGAATATTTTCCCAACAATTTTCTATGTGAAAGTAGAAATCGATTATTTATTGTAAATTATTTTAAAGGTTAACATGAATAAAACAACATAAAATTTTGAATAATATACCCTTAACTAATTAAGAAATTTATGATTCAAGATTGGAAAGAGAATCAAAATATTTTTATCATATTATGTTCTTAAAGTTTAGCTAATGAATATTAGTAGGGATAATATGATAATAAAATTGTATAAATGTTTAAAATGACATTTGATATGAAACATAATTTAGACTCCGGAATGACAATAATTATGAAGACAGAGAGAGTAATAAATATTGTATATACATGTTAATTATAATAAATGCTTTATTATTTTTATAATCAAATATTTTACTTAAATGAATAATATTCTACTTTTAAAGTTTTAAAATGAACTCATATCATATTACTCAATCTTTGATGACTGATTAATTAAAGAAGTAAAATACGAAATCATTATATTGACCTTTGAGATGTGTACCTCTGAAAATCCATCTATTTAAGAAAATAATAAAATCATTCAAAATAATTAATCGATAAATTTCAAATGGATATCCAATGATTAATTTTTTCCTCTATTATATATAATATACACTACAACATTTTCGCTCAAAGACAACGGTTAAAAACCGTTGTCGTAGCTCAAAAACCAGGCTTGTCGTAGCCATCGTTGTCGTAGGGGGTGGCAAATTTCGCTCATAGACAATGGTTAAAAACCGTTGTCTTAAGTACCTACGACAACGGCAGGCACGCTCATAGACAACGGTTTTTAACCGTTGTCATAGGTCAGTAGTTCTAATGACAATACCTACGACAACGGTACTTACGCTCATAGACAACGGTTTTTAACCGTTGTCTTTGATACCAACGACAATGGTTTTTAACCGTTGTCTTAAGTACCTACGACAACGGCAGATACGCTCATAGACAACGTTTTTTAACAGTTGTCTTTGATACCAACGACAACGGTTTTTAACCGTTGTCGTAGATAAATTTGCCGTTGTGGTTGATCCTTTTCACTACGCCTTTTGCTCTATTTTTACCGTTGTCGTAGATACTTATGACAACGGTTTTCTACCGTTGTTAAAGGTTCATTTTGCCGTTGTTGTAGAGTCTTACAACAACAGTTTTGAAACTGTTGTCGTAACTTATTTTAGCGTTGTCTTTTACAAGTTAAATTAATTAAAATCTAATAAAAATTCAAAAATATAAAATAAGACATTCAACTCAAAATAGTCATATCAAATTCATCTAATACTTCATACAACAAATATTCATCATCTACGAATTCATAACAAAAATTTAATGTCAAAATAGACTAGTTATCACCCACAAGTTTATCATAACTTCATCAAAACAAATAGCGTACATTCCTCCCACAAAGAGTTCAATTCTCTCATCAACTGAGTCTCCCATTACCTAATATTCATAAATATGCTCTTGAACACGTTCCGCCCACTCCTTACGCACTTCATTGATATCCCCTTCAGTGTATTTCTCTTCAATGAACTGTTAAACAGAAAATATACATTATATGTACATTGAATGAATATTTTTCTAATAAAATGTTCAAGATTAACATATAAGAAATTTTATAATCTTACCAATGACTGCATCGAACTAATCTTCTCAAAGGGATCACTCTCAATTATTTGCTTCATGTATTTCATCACATAAAAACCACATTGGAATGCGTCAGGTTGTTTAGGAGCCTACATGTATTTGAATCCAATGATTATGGTTTTCCTTCAAAACAACATGAGATAAAGTGATTACATACCTTTATTATTGTCCACGTAGGTTTCTTCCTCCCTTTGCTCGTTTTGACTGCACTAAACATCTTCAAGGCCCTTCAGAAGTGATATAAGTAGTATAATTTAACAACAATCGTGTATAAATTAAAGAACTGTATGAAAAGATAGATGAAATCATAGTAACAAACATTACAAAACTTACAACTCAACAACTTGTTTCCAAACTCCATCATGAATACCACTATAAAGAGGGTCCAACATTCCAACTTCCTCCTTGTGAGGATCAATAACAGTAAGGATCCAATGAGCACTACATATATACACACAAACACAATTGTAATGTACATATCTAATGTTAAAGCAAAATCAATGATCAAGTTAATCCAAATGATTTCAAATTCATACTTACCCCACATTACATGGAACTAACACAATCTGATCGATCAAGGTACCATCCAGTCCATTTGCCAAATCACGTGCTCTTTGTTCCATTGCATCATGAAGTGTTTTGTTATCCCTTTTCGTGTATGGAATATGACCAATATTCCATGGATCAACAAATTTAAATCTGTTCAGCCCACTTAAACTCCTAATCTTCTCATATAAGTGCCTGTACATGAAAAAAATTCACAATCCACACAATATTTATCGACAACCTAAGCATATGAATACAAAGCAAAGAGAATAAAAAGAAAAGACATCTGTATGTAGACAACAATAAATGTCCAAAAATTTCATCTAGCCATACCATATGTAGACAGCAATACATGTGTAGGAGATTGGTTGCAATTGGCAAAAAGGCTCGACATCCTCAATGTGTACATAAAGGGTACGCTCACTTCCAAACACACCCCTATCAAGTGGTATCATGATATTGCCTTTACCTTCAAGAGAAGCCTTGCAATAACAATATACCATGCGTAATGGTGTTGGAATGGTCGAGAAATCCATCATGGGCTTCTTTTCTGTCTTCATTTTCTTTTTTGGTTTCTAATGTAAATAAGAATAACAAATAATACAAACTCCAATTAAATAATGAATAATAAATAATACAAACTCCATATTAAATAATGAAAACGGTACCTCCGCTTGCAACTTCATAAGATGCATCGGCCACGCAACATGAGATCCAATTGCATCACCAATGCTCAAGCACTCGTGTGTTGGAATGGGCAAAGGAGCATTTTCATCCACTGCTTCATCTATCGAAACTCTCATGCAATTTTCAGGCATTTGCATTCCATGAATCAGCTCATTCGGCCCATTGACTTTCACAATCGTGCCGTAAGCAGCAATATTTGTGCCCGACTCCAAACTTAATGCGACAAGTTTTCCCTACAACAAAAAGTTAACGTTAAATATGACCTATAAACAACCAGTTATAATTGGGTATGAACAACATATATTATTAATATGAAGTACCTGTAAATCAACAGTGTGTTCAACCAATTGTATATCATCCTCCTCAAAGTTGCAGACATCAGGTGGATAGTGTACTGGAGTGGGACTCTTTGCATGTTCAGGTTGGACTTCATCAGGTTTACACTTCACAGAACAACTACCTTTCTCATCAGCATCAACACCAGGACCAATGAACTTGAGCAGAGCAGCTTCCAATCTTGTAATGCGCTCATCTTGTTCAGCATTTTTCTTTCTTTCTTCATTCAACTCACGTTGTTGGAGGTCATACAACCCATCTTTTTTTGATTTAATTCCTCCAGGAGTTTTATAATAACTTCGCGATGTGATATGACCTCCAACACCTCTCAAGCGTCCATGATGTTGTTCAGAACCAAGTACTTCTTCAAGGATGGTGTTTTTGTTCCCCTCAAAAGTCAAGCTTCCTTCTTTCTTCTTGGAAATAAATTCATCCTAATATTTAAATATGAAAAAAGATTAATCATGAATTATTATATATGACCACAACATTTA
>CM016722.1:12640056-12787721 GCA_005771605.1 Scutellaria baicalensis | reverse complement strand
TTTTATTTTCACGTTTGATTTTGTAAATTTGATCATGACTTTTATGTTATATTAGACATACATTTATGTTATGTTATAGATATATTTTTATGCCCAGATTTCATACCTTTAACTTTAAAAAAAAAAAAAAAAAACCTAACTTCGGCACATTTTGTACATGTATCTTTACGTAGTATTAGTCATATATTTATGTTATGTTAGACATGCTTTTATATTATATTAGAGATACTTTTGTAATTTGATCTTTAATTCTCTTTTTGTTGGGAATAACGTGACATGTTTGTAATTTGATCTTTAATTAATTATTTTTCAATCCATCTTATTTCTATATTTTCAATAATAATCAGGCCCAACATGCTTCCGTAAAATAAATAAATTCTCTAGAATTCATACATTTCTTCAACCAGAACAACACCGGGTGAGGTGGTTTGCAACACCACCAGCTGAAAAATTACTTCCCCCAAACCGTTTTATGAACAGCTCCTCACTGTTCAACTTCACCCTCAGGGAAGTTGGTCTGCAAGTTATCCAGCTCCTTCAGCAACTGCCTAGCACAACCTTGGTTCGTTTCCTACACCAGATGTACAAGGTGATCCTTCCAATGGATGAACAAATCAAACGGAAACACGTTGAAGCAAAAACCTCCTTTTATTAAGAACTAAAATATATTTATTACATAATCTATAATCTTCTTTTGGGAAGAGAATACTAGATCAGCCTCTCATAGAGATGGTTGTGACTCGTAAACACATAAACTGCAAAACTAAAAACTTAGAACTAAAATTATACAAGGATGTTTTTATTTTGAAGAAAACTATGGAGAATTTCTGATGTCCTTAGCTTCCTTCTGCTCGTCTTATTTATAGAAAGAAATCCGGACTTGAAGTGCGGATTCCAAACCTGCTTAAGTCAGTTGTCCACCTTTTCTGAGTGGATCAACCACTGAGTGCATGATTGCCAGCTTTTCTTCTCGTGACTCATCCCATGTGAAATTTTCGGGGAATCTGCCTTTTTCATCCCGTGATTTTTCCGCATGCGATGTTTGTGGGGCGTGACTCAGCCCATCTTATCTCTGTCGGGGAATCTTAGAAATTTGGCCTTCGTGGTCCCCGCGGATAACTTTTCTTTTGGGCAGGCCCTTTATCCTTGTCTGCCCCTCTTTCTCGTCGGTCGGGTTTGGGTCGAAACCCTTTCCCAAACTCGGGTTCTTTCTGCTCTGGGCATGCTTGGCAGACATGATTTGTCCATCGGCCAATATGCACCATGTTGCAGAATTTCCGGTAAGTCTCTTTGCTTGCAGGAAGCTTGTTTTCCCAAAGGATCCTTCTTTTTGTTTCAAAAAGATCCTCTGCAAAGCTCGTCGTTGTTCCTGTCATGGAATTCAGCAGGAAAAATCCATTTGCCGAATTATGAATGAACTTGAATGGGTACTTGACCTTGTCTATTTCAGTTAGAGAAACCCATAATCCCCATGCTCGTCGGGTAGAAGCTTCATCTTCTGAAAATGCTCCTACCAGAATTGGAGTATCCTCCGGAGCTGCTGTCTTGATGGTTTTCAAGGCGTTTCCGTCAGGTCTCCTCAGCTTGATGACATGAAAGGCTTCATGGAAACCTTTCTTGGCTGGTTCTGGAGCTGCACTTAAGAAATACAATTCCAGAATATCACCTCTGGCCAAATGTGGGTTATTGGCCCAAGTCTCGTGTACCGCCGTCCCAATCCATTTCAAAAGTTTTGAAATTTCTGGGAACCCTGGTGAGACGGTATAGATTGAAGCAAGAGCTCCAAAGTTATACCATTCTTGTACTTCGTTTGGATGACTTCCTGGTTTCATCCAAACTCTTGGGTACTTTCCAGAGATATCAATGATTGTTCTCTCTAGATGGACACCCCTCCTGGTAATCAGCTTCTCTCATTGCTTCTGGTAAACCTGCATAGGGGAAACTAAATTCTCGTCAGTTTGAACCTTAGTTTTGCCAGTCTGTGGCCTAAAATTCAACTCTCCCTTTTTAACCCCAGAGGTGCTGGGTTGACTTGAAGACTCGGGTTTTGACACTGGAGTTTCAATATTTGTTCCAGTTGGTGCATCCTCAAGGAATGCATCATCTGCAGAACTCTTGGTTATGGTATTTGAATCCATAACAATCGGGGTTAGAGGCTCACTCTCTTGTTTCCTTCTTTTGTACCGTTGGAGATGCAGCCTGAAGGATAGGCCCCTGTAGCACTGTGAACAATTGTTCATGTGCGTACTGGCATGCTCGTATTTGATTAGAGACGGATCTCTGATCAGCTTGTTGAAGTCGTCCAGCGACTTCTGCCTTGATACATAAAGCATCAAAACCTCGTTGTAGGCTCTCCAGGTTATCCCTGAGATGTCTAACTCGTTTGAGGACCTCGTCAGCGATGTGTCCTTCCATCTCGTGTTAGGAAATCTGCAAGAATATTTTCATGAGATTTCACAATGACAATATCGTAATCATAATATTGACATTCAGCTTGCCATCTAAGTCGTCTAGCATTTTCTGTTTTAGATTCAATTTTATTTTTCAGAAAAGCTTTAACGCTTGAATTATCAATCTTCAAGGTGAACTTCTTAGCTAGTAAGAATAGAGGCAATTTTTTGAACGCCTTTCTAACTGCGAAGAACTCCTTCTCGTTGATATGCCATCGATCCATTTCACTTTCTGCAAATAGACCGCTGCAGTATCTGCATGGCATTTCTCCATTTGGTGTGGCTTTCATAAGGACTGCTACCCACCAATAATCACTGGCGTCTGTATAGAGAACCAGTTCATCCTCGTCTTGGGGTATAGCCAGTTTTGGAAGTTGTTGACAAACCTCTTTAAGTTGCTTAATCCCTTGGTGTTTATCTTCCCAAATGAATATTGCATCCTTTTTTAATAATGGGCTAAACACCTTCCTGTAGTTTGCCAGATTGTTTATAAACATACCGGCAAAGTTAACAACTCCGAGCACTACAAGAAAACAGTGATTTAGCAACGGATTTTAGTGACAATGGTAGTCGTTTGTAAATAGGAACAGAATAATGATGGATTACTAACAAATTTAAATTATTGAAATTCATGACCGATTTATCAACAAATTAACAACTGAATATTGCTAACAAGCAAAAGTCGTTGGTAAAATTGGCACCATTTTTTGGAGCCAAATTAACAACTATTTACCATCAAATTACTAATGGACATTTCAACTGATACAAATCCGTTTGTAATATTGGCTCCATTTTTTTGAGCCAAATTTAACAACTAGTTACCATCAAATTACTAATGGACATTTCAACTGATATAAATCCGTTTGTAAAATTGGCAACATTTTTTGGAGCCAAATTTAACAACTATTTACCATCAAATTACTAATAGACATTACCAATCAATATAAATCCGTTCGTAAAATTGTGACAAGTTTTTGGAACAAATTTAATAACTAATTACCATCAATTACTAATTACCATCAATATTTTGATATTATATAATATTAAATTGTATTTGATAATTTCATTGTTATTTTTATTCAATTTGATGATATTTTGTGATATTGTATTAATATAATATCGACATTTTGTGATACATTTGTGATATTGGTTTTTCTCAATAATATTATTAATTATTCGCTATATATTAATATTATATTAGTTATTATATCGATAAATTAAGCTAATTAAATACAAATTGACAAAATCAACGGAGATTTTCGATTCGAAACCTTTTTGGTCCGTTTTTTGGTTCGGTTTTGGTAATTATCAACCCTACCTCTCCTAAGAAAAAAAGTAAACAATCATATATCTAGTTGATTTATATCAAAGAAATATAATTTATATCCAAATATAATTTTTAATCATTATTTTAAAATTAATATGGCAAAATACGATATAAATTGTGGATAATTGATTAAATATTATTGAGACAAAATAAATATCACAAATTGTCGATATTATATTGATACATATCAATATTTAGATATTATATAATATTAAAAAATTGTCGATATTATATTGATACAATATCAATATTTTGATATTATATAATATTAAATCGGATTTGATAATTTTATTGTTATTTTTATTCGATTCGATGATATTTTTGTGATATTGTTATTAATATACATTTATCCACATTTTGTGATACTGGTTTTTTCTCAATAATATTTATCAATTATTCGCTATATATTAATATTATATTAGTTATTATATTCGATAAATTAACTAATTAAATACAAAATTGACCGGTTTTTATATACTTTCAATATACATTTCAATCTAATTACTATTATATATAATTAAATAATATCAATCAACAAAAAATACTATCACACAAATATTTTTTTGATATATTTTCAACAAAAATAGATATCGTCAAGTTATCGATATAATATAGATATATTTGTAAAATATTGATATTAATTATAGACTATATATATATATATATTATTGTACATAAATCAATTACGGACATTGAAGAAAAATGTAAATGTATTAATATATATATATATATATTATTGCATATTAATTAATATCACATAATATGATATTAATTACGGATAATTGATAGATACTATTGGGACATAAACCAATATCACAAAATGTCGATGTTATATTGATACAATATCACAAAATATGAATATTTTGATATTAATAATATCAAATCAGATTTGATAATTTTATTGATATATTTATCAATAAAATTTATCTATCATAACCCATATTAATAGATAAGTTATTTTTTTTGAAGAAACAACTTTTATTTTTTAAATTCATATATCAGATACAACTTATATGAAATTATTTATAAATTTGTACCCATAATGACTTTAATAAAGGTAACCACCCAAATTATTATATATATATATATATATATATATATAGTGTATAATATGTATAGTATATTCTATTTGAAAAGATAATTATGAATCGTTCATATTTTATTCAAAAGAAAACTCACAAAATGACACAATTGATGAAATTGGGATGGGCCAAAAAAATTGGGAGGGCAAAGCTAGCCAACCGTTCCCTCCCTCCTTCCACCTCCCTCCCCTTCGTCCTTCCTCGTTCGCCAACTGTTCTCCACTCCCTCCACTTCCTCGTTCCTCTTCCAATGTTGTGTATTCATCATCCCCATCTTGGAGCTTCTCGTTTGTTTCTTCTTCATCTGTTGAACGAAGCAGAGTTTTTTTTTTTTCCTCATTACTATGGTTGGAGGACGTGGATATGGCAGGGGAGACGGGCATCGAGGTCGTCAACTTGACATTGTTATGGAGATGTCTAGGAGATGGACGGGTGTCAACTGGAAATGGTCTTAGAGATGGCAGCAATAGGGGAGAGGCGCCAGGACGATGTCAACCTGGAATTGTTCTTAGAGATGACAACAAGATACGTCAACCTGGAAATGGTCTTGGAGATGGCAGCAATAGATGGAATTGTTCTTAGAGATGACAACAAGATGGGTGGAGGACGTCAACCTGGAAATGGTCTTGGAGATGGCAGCAATAGAGGAGAGGCGCCAGGAGACGTCAACCTGGAATTGTTCTTAGAGATGAGGATATCAAGACGACAACCAATGAATGTTCCACAATAGACTTGGATAGTTGGCAACAAAAATGGAAATACCCCAGAAGTCAAAAAAAGTGTACTGTGGCATCCAAAATTGGTTAACTGAGGTGGCAGCAGACTATCTAAAAGGGTTCTAGATCGGTTAAACACTCTGCGGGTTCTAGATCGGCTATAGATCATGGGATACAACTTGTAAACAATGAAAATGCTTACATTCTTATACTTTTGAATAGAATTATATAATACATGATTTTATAATGTTCTAATTTATGTTGATTGCCAATAATTTCAGGCTAAAGAGCTTGGATGTGCTGTAAATGACTATGATATTTTCATAAGGATGTACAAGAAGAAAAATGGAGAAATTTCGTTGATAGCAATCGAAGAAAGTGATGTAAGTTTGATCGTTATTTTTGTTTTGATTTTAAACACTTAGTATTGCACATTTTGAGATGTTCACTTAGTAAGTTTGATCGTTATTTTTGTTTTGATTTTAAACACTTAGTATTGCCACCTTTGAGATGTTCACTTAGTATCATACAAATTTAAGTTTTGCCTTATGGATCAGGTAGGAAGAGGTTATGAAACACTACAATGCTATCCACTCAAACCAAAAAGGAGATGGAGGATCTCATGCAAAGGTTTCAAGAGGTGGTATTTCTCACGTGATTCACAACCACCTGATGATGAGTATGCAGATGATCTTGATCTTCAACGTTGATTCACAACCAACTGATGATGAGTATGCAAATGATCTTGATCATCATGAAGATGAAGATGACATTTGAAAGGAATTACAATCCTTAAGTTTTATTAGCATCTCATGTGGTTAAGTATATGCTAGGAAATTCAAACTTTCTCGTATCATATGTTACTAACTTGTTAGTACCACTTATTGGACTATCAAGTATTGTTTAGGAGATATTAATTATTAGACATTACTTTGCCTATCAATTAATTGTTTCTTTCAAGTAAATTATCAATTTTAATTTCTGTATACAAATATGGCAATGTATCATTATGGATTAACAATAGATTTAACTTTTATTTGTTAGTAAATTGCAATAGGTTTTCAACTCATTGGTAGATTGCTAATGAATTACCAACCCATTCTTATAAACAACTTTTCAATCGGTTGGTATTTTACAGACTACTTACCATCCAACCCATATCAATTATTACAAACGAAATTATTAATCATTGGTAAATTAACAACAGACTACTAACAAATATTACCAACAACTTTTAAACTCATTGGTATTTTACAAATCGATTATCAACCAATCGTTGGTAATTTACTAACAACTTACCAACCAACTTTTGTCGCTAATTAGAAACAAATTCAAATTGTTGGTGAATTCATACAAATTACTAACAAAATCTAGACTATAGTTTAACAACGACTTCACGTTTACTAACGTCTTCTCCAGTGACAAATTGGTTGGTAAAACGACCGTTTTTTTTTTTCGTTGACATTCTGTTTGTAATTTACCAACAGATCAAGTTATTGTGTTGGTAAAATTTGCCAACAAGCACTTTACCAACAACTTCACTGTTGTCGTTAATTTTGTTGGTACAATTATTTACCAACGGATTTTCTTAGTTACCAACAACTTGAATCCGTTGGTAATTTAGTAATTTCTTGTAGTGGAGAAAACTTTGAAGTTGTTTCTTGTCTTTGAGGATATCTGGAAATCCTTGAATCTTTTCCATAATATGGCTTTGTAGGATGATTCCAAATTTGTCGATCTCAATTCCAAGGAATTCGATCTGTCTAGTAGCAATTACTGTCTTCTTTTCCAAAAGCACTAATCCTTCTTTGTGACAAACATCTGAAAAGATTTCCAAATGCTTGAAATGTTCTTTCATGTTCTTGGATGATATGAGTATATCATCGATGTAGACGAACATGAAGCTGAAGTAATATTTAAAAAGATTATCCATCTTTCTTTGGTATATCTGGGGAGCATTTGCCAATCCCATGGGCATCACGTTCCAGATATAATGTTCTTGTGGTGTGGAGAAAGCTGTAAAGTTCTTGTTTTCTTCTTCCATCATAATCGAATTTAGAGAATACCTTAGCACCCTTGATGTTGTTGACCAGGTGTGCTCTACTCGGGATGTAGTATCCATCGAACTCCAGGATGTCATTAATTCCTTTGTAATTAATAACAAGTCTTGGCTTTCCTAGTTTGATTTCTCTATGAGTCCTTACAAGAAATCCCGGACTGCTGTATAGAGAAACTCCTGGTGAGATCAACTTAAGATCCAGATGTTCCTTAAGTATCTTTTGTATATCCTCACGATCCGTTTGGTTCATAAGGATTGGCTTGAATCTTACAAACTTTTGTTCCTTTCCGGTTTTAACCTTCAGGGATACTTTGAGCTCGTTCTTGTTCCACCATGCCAAAGTATTTTCATTGTAATTCCTTTGGATCTTCTTCTTGATGTCTTCGAGTGAGATCTGTTCATCAATGGAAATTTCACTCGACGAATTCTCCAATAGGCTTATTACTTCTGCAATAACTATTGGAAGAACTTCTTCTTCTCCTTGTATCCTAAATGAATACAAGTGATTATCCCATCTCTTGTTGGTCCTTATCCTAGTCGGACCATACTGTCGGTAGGATAATAGTGCATCGCCAAATTTCCTTCTATCTGCCATTTTTGGATTTCGAAGTTTGGCTTCATCATCACCACGCTTGCTGCGAAAAGTGATTGACATTTTTCTGTAGAATGCCTCTTGTAATCTTAGGAAAATAATCTTATGATCACATAGTGTTGTGAAAATAAGCATTCTTGCCTCATTTTCCTGTGTAAAGCGCTTGAATGTTTGTAGAAAATTGTTACCTAGCAATACATCTGTGCCTGTATCATGGAAATAGATAGGTGGCGTCTTGACTTTGTACCATGGGGTACCGCCTGCTCCTCCGATCATTATTTCCACTTGCTTGATTCCTCGGTTAAGGATAAGAATCCTTTTAGAGAAATCCCTTCCTGCGATAGCTGGTAGATCCTCTCCAATTTCTTTAGGGAAAACCTCCTGTTTTGTAGTACATATTCCGGCACCTGAATCGATATAGGCGGCAAAATACTCGGCCTTGTATTCCTCATATATCATTCCGATAGAAATATATATGGAGAATGGACTAGTGGTCATCTGATTCTATATCTTTTATTGGTCACTGTGAACTCCATTCCATCTTGTAATCTTTCCCAAGGTTTATGATCCTCAAGAAATTCGATCCCCAGTATCAATTGATCTGAGATTCTTCCTGCAACTCCTCTGATAGTCAATTCCATTTCACCTATTTTTAGGGTTCCTTGAAATCTTTCGACTATTGGTTGTTGGAGGTAATATACGACATTATATGGGAGTGTATTTTCCCCTTGAGTAATGTCGAATATTACTTCAACTCCTCTCCATCCTTCCGGGCACTTCAGTTCTCCTTGTGTTTTGAAAACATCTGGGATTTGCTGAATTATACTCGGTCTCTTTTCTTCCCAACAGCTGCTACTCATTAGCCTGTCTTGTTGGAAATGACATCCGTCTAGGCTCAATTCTGAGACTCTGGCTCTTGTTGAAGGCGGGTTAATCTTGGATCCTCATGTCGATCTCCTTTATGGTTGGAGATTGTCTGAGTTCTAGTAGAACCACCCTGGCGAAGTCCTCAAAGATCCTTGGAACTTCGATGAATTCCTTTCTCAAGAATACATCTGAATGATATGTATTCGAAAGAGCGTAGGAAATCTTGTATGTGATCGAGTAGGGTCTGTTCCCTTCTTTCATCAGATCATTTCGTTTGAAATCTTGATGAAGGGTTAAAACTCGGTTGAAATCTCGATCTCCTAGATTGTATGCAATCCTTGGATAGACATTGAATGCCAATTTTCCTGCACACAAATTTCCTGTAACAGCCCCAAGGTATGAATCCTTGAGATTTGAGATTCGATTATCACATATTGCAAGGTTAAGCGGCGAATCTACTCCTTCTTTGAAGGTTGCTTTAATAACAACTCTTATAGCTCCGATGTGAATCCATGAGAGTGTATTTGCAACTTCTCTTTTGACTCTGCTTTTGTTCTCCTGCATCTCTTGGTACGGGATCAATTGCATCTCGATCAAGTTACTAGTGAATTCCATCGGGATGGAAAATTCTCCGGTAGTTACTCTGTGGATAATCTAGTGTTTTTTGCTTCAAAAACCAATTTTATCCAATGTCTTTTCCATAGCTCCAATGGTGAACCCATCGTACATCTGGAGCTTTGGATCTTCTTTCATAATCCTCATTAGAGTCTTATGAGACACCGTAGTGTGGGAGAGATATCCTGACATATCCTCTCTCACCATTGTTTGAAGAATTTCATCTTCACTTAAATTCTGAGCTGGATTCACTTCCATCTTCAGAATAGATCTTTTCTTTATATATGCTTTCATCTGAGGGTAGATCCTCAAATTGATACACATGTATGAGATCTTGATAGTAGACAGCTTCTTCGAGTTCGAGTGTTGCCTCGAACTGTCTAATTCCTCGTTTCTGGTTTTCTGGGCAGTCTGTTGAGATATGCCCTCTTGCTCCGCATGTCCAGCAATTACAATCTTTAAAACTTTCGTTGGCTCTGGTGTGAGCACGTCTGAAAGTTCTTCTTCCTGGATTTTTGCTGGAACTTCCTTGATCAGATCTTGTAAAAACCCTTCTCCTGTTTGGCGTTGGTCTTTGCCCAGATTTGTAGCTTCGGGCCTTTTGTTTCGACCAAACTCTTCTTGGTCTCCATGAAGACCCACGATTGTCTCTCTTGGTGTTGTTTCCACGATGGTATGGATGGCTTCGTTGTTTCTACCTCTTATGCCTCCGTGGTTGACCTCCAACGACTGTTGGGATGTCATTTTCTTCGCAACATAAAGGAACCATTTTATTGATTCCTTTCAATCTCTTGTAGTTCTTGTAGAGTGTCGCTTGATGACACCATTCTGATAACTTGGCTTTTAGGAAAGACATCCTTCTAGCCACCGTATTTAGGTCATCTGCACTATTGTATTCCCTGATCAACATTTCTTTCCAGGGACTCGGTATCTTCGCAAAGAACAATTGCGAAGCTTCTTTGTCATCCACCTTGGACTTCCATCGGTACTCGATGAATAACTTGATGTATTCGTCAATATGACAAATATCATGCAACTCAAGGCTGTAGAGGGCTTGGTTATGTCTATTTCTTTTTTCTTCTTCAATCCCCTCAAAGTAGCATATGCCGATAAAATGGATTTTGAATAATTTGGTCATATTATCGATAATTCCTTTTAATGACTCACCAGTTGTGACGTTGTTTTTCATCTCTGGTGCTGTCATATCCCACGCGATCTTTACAGATCCTTTCAGACTCATCTCGAGTAGTAAGATGAATCCTTTTTTTCATAAGATCGAGGGTTCCTGCTGTAATCCTCATAGCTAATGCCCAATCATCGATAAGGATTTCACGGTTCTTGAAATCTGGGATGTCCAGATTTAGCATCAACCCATACGGATGTATCGGGTCAAGCTGTGATTTTCCATAAGGCGTGTTAAAAAGATTCGGCCTTTTGGAATGTTGTCGAGTTCCTATAACAGCGATAGGATCTCTTTCTCTGATGAAATCCCCTGCGTGTGGCATTCGTTCGTCCACATGATGTGATCCAGAACTTTCTGCTACGTTGGGATTGACTGGTGGTCTCTGCTGTTGATCACGAGTAACCAAGGCAGATTCAACTGAAGTTCCCTATTTACACCTAGATGGGAAACCAACTGAAGTTGTACGACCAATGACAGATGATGAAAAACTCATTGCCATCATCAGAGGAAAATCCGTTACAAATAAGTAATGGATTTCGAGAGGACAAATCTGTAGGATCTACATGACCTACCTGAATCCTTTGCAGGATTAGGAATTGTGGATCTAAAGATGAATGCAGGAGATGGATCAGCTTTGGTTACTCGTGACCAACATCAAAGGCCACTAGTTGATCCCAACGTAGCAAAGAGTTCAGGATCACATCATGTGGACAAACCAATGTTGCATGCAGGAGATTTCACCACAAGACAAGATCCTATTATCTCATGAACTCGACCGCGTTCCAAAAGGCAAAATCTCTACAATACGTCTTATGGGTCAAAATCTCGACCCGATACATCCATATGGGTTGATGCTAAATCTGGATATCCCAGATTTCAAGAACCGTGAAGTCCTTATCGATAATTGGGCATCGGCTATGAGGATTGCAGTAGAAACCCTCAATTTTACAAAGGAATGATTCATCTTACTCCTTGAGATGAGTCTTAAAGGATATGTAAAGATTGCATGGGACATGACAGCATCAGAAATGAAAAACAACGTTACAGCTGGTGAGTCATTGAAAGGAATTGTCGATAATATGACAAAATTATTCAAAATCCATTTTATCGGCATATGCTATTTTGAGAGACTGGAAGAAGAGCAAAGAAAAGGATACAAACAAGCCCTCTACAACCTCGAGTTGCATGATATTTGTCATACTGATGAATATATCAAGTTATTTACCGAATATCGAAGGAAGTCCAAGGTTGAAGACAAAGAGGCTTCGCAACTATTCTTTGCGAAAATACCAAGTCCCTAGAGAGAAATGTTGATCAGGGAATACAAGAGTGCGGATGACTTAGATACAGTGGCAAGAAGAATGTTCTTCTTAAAGGCCAAGTTATCTAAATGGTGTCATCAGACAACACTTTACAAGAATTACAAGAGACTGCGAGGAATTAAAAAAATAGTTCCCTTATGTTGCGAAGATAATGACATCCCAATAGTCCTTGGAGGTCAACCATGGAGGCATAAAAGGAAGAAACAAATGAGTCATCCATACCACCGTGGAAGCAACAACAAGAGAAGCAGTCGTTGGTCTTCATAGAGACCTAGAAGAGTGTGGTCAAAACAAAAGGCCTGGAGTTACAAATCAGGGCAAAGACCAGCACCAAACAGGAGTAGAGTCTCTTCATCAGGTTCAAATCAAGGAAGTTCCAGCAGGACCACAGAAAGGAGAACTTTCAGACGGGCTCACACAAGAGCTAATAAAAGTTTTAAAGACTGTAATTGTTGGACGTGTGGAGCAAGAGGACATATCTCAACGGATTGCCCGGAAAATCAAAGACGAGGAATAAGGCAGTTCGAGGTAACACCCGAACTCGAGAAAACTGTCTATTATGAAGATCTTATACAGGTGTATCAATTTGAGGATTTACCCTCAGATGAAAGTATCTACGAAGAAGAGATCTATTTTGATGATGGAAGTGAATCCAGTTCAGAATTAGAGTGAAGAAGAAAATATTCAATCAACGGTGAGAGAGGATATGTCAGGAATCCTCTCCCACACTACGGTGTCTCATAAGACTCTAATGAGGATTATGAAAGAAGATCCAAAGCTCCAGATAGACAATGGTTTTACCATTGGAGCTATGGAAAAGGCATTGGATAAGATTGGATTCCGTAATAGAAAACACCAAATTATCCATAGAGTAACTACCGGAGAATTTGTCATCCCAATGGAATTCACTGGTAACCTAATCGAGATACAATTGGTCCCTTACCAAGAAATTCAGGAGATCAAAAGCAGAGTCAAGAGAGAAGTTGCAAACACACTCTCATGGATTCACATCGGAGCCATAAGAGTCATTATTAAAGCAACATTCAAAGAAGGAATTAGCTTCACCACTCAATCTTGCAATTTTTGACAAACGAATCTCAAATCTCAAGGATTCATGCCTTAGAGCAGTTACAAGAAATTTGTATGCAGGAAAATTGGCATTTAATGTCTATCCTAGAATTGCATACAATATGGGAGATCGAGACTTCAACAGAGTCTTAACCCTTCATCAAGATTTCCAAAAAGACGATTTGATGAAAGAGGGGAATAGACCTCACTCGATAACCTACAAGATTTCTCATGTTCTCTCGAATACATATCATTCAAATGTATTCTTGAGAATATAGTTTATTAAAGTCCCAAAAATCTTTGAGGATTTCGCCAGGGTAGTTCTATCAGAACTCATTGAATCTCCAACTATAAAGGAGATTGTATAAGAATCCAAGATTGACCCGTCTTCAACAAGAGTCAAAGTCTCAGAATTGAGCCAAGGAGGATGTCTTTCCAACAAGATAAAATAATGAGCAGCAACCGTTGGGAAGAAAAAAACCGAGTACAGCTCAGCGAATCCCAGATGTTTTCAAAACACAAGGAGAGCTGAAGTGCCAGGAAGGATGGAGAGGAGTAAAAGTGATATTCGACATTACTCAACAGGATAATATTTTCCCTTGTAATGTCCTATATTATCTCCAACAACCGATAGTTGGAAAATTTCAAGGAAGCCTAAGGATGGGTGAAATTGAGCTGACTATCATGGGGATTGCAGGAAGAATCCCAGATCAGTTGATACATGGGATCGAGTTTCTCGAGGATCATAAACCTTAGGAAAGATTACAAGATGGAATGGAGTTCATAGTAGCAGACAAAAGATACAGAATCAGATGACCACTAGCCCATTCTCCATATACATTTCTATTAGAATGTTATATAATGAATACAATGCTGAATATTTCACCGCCTATATCGACTCAGGCACCGGAATATGTACTGCAAAGCAGGAGGTTTTCCCTAAAGAAATTGGAGAAGATCTGCCAGCTATCCCAGGAAGAGATTTCTCTAAAAGGATTTTTATTCTTAATCGAGGAATCAAACAAGCGAAAATCATGATCGGAGGTGCGGGCGGTACCCCATGGTACAAAGTAAAGACGCCACCAATCTACTTCCATGATACAGGAGCATATGTTTTGTTAGGAAATAATTTCCTACAAACATTCAAACTATTCACACAAAAGAATGAGACAAGAAGGCTTATTTTCACAATTTTATGTGATCATAAGATTATTGTCTAAAGGTTTCGAGAAGCATTCTACAGAAAAATGTCTATTAATTTTCGTAGCAAGCGTGGTGATGATGCCAAACTTCGACATCCAAAAATGGCGGATAAAAGAAGATTTGGTGATGCATTATTATCCTATTGGCAATATGGTTCGAAGCAGAAGGATACCAAGAGATAGGATAATAACTTATATTCATTTGGAATACAAGGAAAAGAACAAGTACCTCCAGAGGCGATTGCTGAATTAATGAAAAGCCTATTGGAGAATACACCGAGTGAGGTTACCATTGAAGAACAAATATCACTCGAGGATGTCAAGAAGAAAATCCTTTGACATTGTGGGACAAGAACGAGCTCAAAGCATCCTTAAAGGTTAAACCCGGAAAGGAACACGAGTTCGTAAGATACAAGCCAATCCTTATGAACCAGAGGATCATGAGGATATGCAGAAGATACTTAAAGAACATCTTGACCTTTAGTTGATTTCACCAAGAGTTTCTCCATACAGCAACCCAGGATTCCCCGTAAGGAATCATAGAGAGATCTAGAGAGGAAAGCTAAGACTTGTTATTAATTACAAAGGGATTAATAACATTTTGAAGTTCGATGGATATTACATCCTGAGTAGAGAACACTTGATTAACTGTATCAAAGGTGCCAAGGTATTCTCAAAGTTCGATTGTAAGTCTGGATTCTACCAGATTAAGATGGAGGAAGAAAGTAAGAAGTTTACAGCTTTCTCCACACCACAAAGACATTATATCTAGAATGTGATGCCCATGGGATTGGCAAATTTACCCCAGATATATCAAAGGAAGGTGGATAATCTTTTCAAAGATTATTTCAGTTTCATGTTCGTATACATTGATGATATCCTCATCGCATCGAAGAACATGAAAGAGCATCTCAAACATTTGGTGGTATTTTCAGATGTTTGCCATAAGGAAGGATTAGTGCTTTCAGAAAAGAAGACAATAATTGCTACGAAAAACAACTCGAATTCTTTGGAATTAAAATTGATGAATCTGAAATCGTCCTGCAGAACCATATTGTGGAAAAGATACAAGTATTTCCAGATACCCTCAAGGATAAGAAACAACTTCAGAGTTTTCTTGGAGTTGTTAATTTCGTTGTAATGTTTATAAACAATATGACACATTACAGGAAGGTGTTTAGCCCATTACTAAAAAAGGATGCAATATTCAAATGGGAAGATGAACACCAAGAAAGGATAAAACAACTTAAGGAGGTTTGCCAAAAGCTCCCGAAACTTGCTATACCTCAAGACGAGGATGAACTGGTTCTTTATACAGATATCAGTGATTATTGGTGGGCAGTAGTCCTTATGAAAGCAACACCAAATGGAGAAATGTCATGCAGATATTGCAGCAGTTTATTTACGGATAGTGAAGAAAATCGGTGGCATATCAACGAAAAGGAGTTCTTTGCAGTCAGAAAGACTTTTAAAAAATGACCTTTATTCATACTGGCTAAAAGGTTCATCTTAAAAATTGATAACTCGAGTGTCAAAGCTTTTCTGAAAAATAAAATAGAATCAAAACCAGAAAATGCTAGACTACTTAGATGGTAAGCTGAATGTCAATATTATGATTATAATATTGTCATTATAAAATCTCATGACAATGTTCTTGCAGATTATTTAACACGAGATGGAGGACGCGTTGCTGACGTGGTCCTCACACGAGTAAGGCATCTTAGGAAAAACCTTGAGAGCCTAAAACGATCATTTGGTACTCTATGTATCAATGCAGAAGTCGCTGGACAACTTCAACAAGCTGATCAGAGATCCATCTCTGGACTAATACGAGCATGCCGGTACACGCAGGAATAATTGTTCTCGGCACTGCGAGGGCCTCTTCTCCAGGCTGCATCTCCAACGGTGCAAAAGGAATAAGTAAGAGAACGAGTCTCTAACCCGAAAGTTATGGATTCAAATACCATAACTACGAGTATTGCAGATGATGCAATCGTTGAGGATGTACAAACTGTAGCAAATTTTGAAGCTCCAGTGTCACAACCTGAGTCTTCAAGTAAACCCAGCACCTCTGGGGAAAAAGAGGGAGAGTTGGATCTTAGGCCACAAACTGGCAAAACTAAGGTCCAAACTGACGAGGTTAAAATTTCTCCTATCCAGGTATACCAGAAACAATGGGAGAAGCTGGCCACGAGAAAGGGTATCAATCTGGAGAGAACAATCCTTGATATCTCTGGGAAATACCCAAGAGTTTGGATGAAACCAGGAAGTCATCCAAACGAGGTACAAGAATGGTATAATTTTGTCCGACCGATGAGAGCACGGGGCGGACAAGGACAAGGGACCTGCCGAAAAGAAAAGTTATCCGCGGGGACCACTAAAGCCAAATTTTTAAAAGATTCCCCGACAAGGTAATATGGGTTAAGTCACGCCAAATAAACATCACATGGGATAGAGTCACGGGAAGAAAAATGAGATTCCCCGACAATAATCACATTGGATGAGTCACGAGGAAAAGCTGGCAAAACACTAACTTAGTGGTTGATCCACTAGGGAAAAGAGACAGCTGGCTAAAACAAGATTTGGAATCCGCACTTCAAGTCCGGATTCATGCCTATAAATAAAAAAGAAAGAAGGAAGCTGAGGACATCGAACATTTTCCTTAGTTTTCTTTAGAATAAAATCTTTATAACATTTTGAGTGTTTTTAGCTTTAAGTTTATGTAATTACGAGTGATAGTCTTCTCCATGAGAGGCTAATCTAGTATTCTCCTCCCAAACTGAGATTACATAGATGTAATAAATATTTTTCAAGTTCTTAATAAAATTGGGGCTTCTGTTTCAACATGTTCTCCATTTGATCTATTTATCTCTTAGAAGGATCATCATATACACCTGGTGTAGGAAACGAACCAAAGTTGTGCTGGACAATTGCTGAAGGAGTCGGATAACTTGTATATCATCTTCCCAGAGTAGTTGAAGTTGAACAGTAAGGAACTGTTGGTAAAACGATCTGGGAACAATAATTTTCCTATTGGTGGTGTTGCGAGCCAAATAAAGGTATGAATTTTAAGGGATTTATTAATTTCCGAAAACATGTTGGGCCTGATATTAATCTAATTAATGATAATTAGGAGTATAAAAATCATATGGAGTGGAAATAGAAATATTTGGTAATAAATGTTTTTGGAAGTTTGTGAAATATGGAATGTTGTGAGAATGTCAAACGAAATTTTGGTAGTTGTGATAGGTAGGGACAAACTTTTATGTTTTATAGTAGAAAAAACACTTGTTTATATGGAGTAGTATAAAAGGTTATTTGTTAAAAATTTTGGGGTAGGATGGAATATTGACTCTTAAATAATATACATTTTAAGATACCATCTTCCGTGTATTATCCAATAACGCAGGTTCAGAATCCTTGTGGGGTAGATTTCCAGGCCATTGAAATATTGTGGAAGTTTGTTTTGGGGTTTGCATCTTATTGACTCTCTCACGATTGTCTACCAATCGGACACATCATTTGATTTATATCTCATCCGATTTAAGTTGGATACAGTACGCTGGTGTTAAAGATGAGGCAAAGAGACAACTAACTGCTTCATTTGCATTCTAGTCTAAATCATTCACATCAATAAGCAAAATTATTGGAAGTCAAGTCATTTCTTTTAGGTATTCAAGATCACATTACATACTAAAGGTACAATTGATGGAGCCTTCAGAAATTCATAAATAATAATTTGTGACTAAGCCTTAATTTTTTAAGATAACAAAAGGTATGACATGGAGGGCATGTTTTGGTAAATAACGGGCAAGACAACCACTTTTAATAACACTATAATAACTTTGAGTTTTTATCTAATAACTATCACGATATTCAATTTTGTAGAGAGGAAAATTCTAACAATTCTTATCATGACATAATTTACGTTGAAAGCCAAGAATATTCTGAAAGATTTTTTTGTCGAAATTGTTTCTTGTGCGGTTTATTTATCAAACCGCTCTCGAACAGTGAATGTTAATAATCAAACTCCTTAAGAAATATAGGATGGAAAAAAGCTAAGTGTTTATCATTTGCGAGTTTTTGGAAGCACCGCTTATCCTAAAGTCCTTAAAACAAGAGATCCAAACTCGAAAATTAGTAGCATCAAATATGTTTTTTGGTGGATATGACAATCAATCCAAAAGCTATAAGTTGTTCAACCCAAATAAGAAAACGCTTATAGTTAATTTCTTCGATATTTTGATGAAGAAGAAGAACGAAAGAGAATGTTGTTACCGTCATGGAAGAACAGTTGTCACCATTTCACATTATTAAATATCTCTTGCTATTATTTATGAGAGAATTGAAGGAATTACACCTAATAATGATGAGCTATATGTCTTATTGAAGATAGTAAGTCAATATTTTTAGGAATATATGAACTAAAATTCATTATATAATATATATATATATATATATATCAATCATTTTTAGGAATAGAGGAACTATAATATCTTATGTTAATGTAATCAAAAAAAAATTCTCATTTTCTTGACGACTCTCAAATCCATATTTTGGGAATATTAGAATTTTAAAATTGATTTACAGTTATACATAACTAAACATAATTTTCATGATATTTTTCTTAACAAATTATTGTTGTTATGATTCCCATATAAATTAAAAAAAAACATTAATATAATACTTATAATGTTAAGTAATTAAATACACTTCAACAAAATCTATCTATATATAAAAAGAGGACAGTTGGCAAAATTTACAATTTTGCCATTTTTCCTCCTAAAAATATCAAATCAAGATTTTAGTTAATAAAAAAATTGTAAAAACTATTAGTATTTTCGAGGGAATTAATTATGTTATGTTGTAATATTTTCAATTAACTTTATTATTATTATTATTATTATTATTATTATTATTATTATTATTATTATTATTATTATTATTATTATTATTATTATTATCTTCATATCATTACTATTATTAATTAATTAATAGTATTATCATTATTATTATTATAGATAGATCATCATCATCATCATCATCATCATCATCATCATCATCATTATTTGTTGTTGTTGATAAATAATGTTTAATTTTGAACAATAATTTAATTCTTTTGTGTTAACTATCATTACTTAATGTCTAAAATTATTCACATTCTCATTTAAAATTAAAGAAATTTTAAGATATTTTTGTAATTTTGAAAAAATTGTTGTATATAAGTAAATATTTCAAAATTTATATTGTTGATTGATCAATTTTGACCAATTCCAAAAATCATTAGCTTATCAAATTATTTATTAAACTAAGAAAATATTCAACAAAAGATAAAAACAAATAGAATGTAAGTTTTCAAAATATTAAATTTCTTTTTTTTTTTTGCTAACTTTAATTACTTAATGTTTATAATGATTCATATTATCAGTTTTAAAGTTAAATATATTCTAAAATATTTTTTGTAATTATGAGAATGTTGTATATAAATAAATATTTCAAGACTTATATTGTTAATATATCACTTTTAACTAATTTCGAAAATCATTGACTTATTAAATTATCTATATCAAGCCATGAAAAAAATTCAATGAAAAAGAAAAACAAATAGAGAATGTAAGCTTTCAAGTTGTTAATCTTTTTTTTTTTTTTTGTTAACTAAAGTTACTTAATGTTTATAATTATTCATATTATCAATTTTAAAGTAAAATAAATTTTAAGATAGTTTCTGTAATTATGATAAATTTTGTACATAAATAAAGATTCAAAATTTATACTGTTAAATGGTCATTTTTAACTAACTTCATCATTGACTTATTAAATTATCTATCGAGCCAACGACCATAATTTTTTTTCAAAAAAACAAATAAATAGAATATAAGCTTTCAATTTTGTTATTTAGATTATTTATAATTTTATATTCCAACCTTTTAATATTGTCAAATATAATGTAGAATAACATATATAATTTATGTTATTAGAATTTAAAATAACACATCTCAAGAAAACGAATGCACAGGGAAGTTTGAGAAACACACGAGAGATCGGGCCAACCAAATTCTACTTTCTTCAACTAAAACTCTACTTTACCCAATAATTATTTTTAAATAATAAAATATAACTTTAAAAATTAATAAATATATGGTAAATATATTTCTATATCATACAACATTTGGAATAATGAAAGATATATAAATAATTTTTAATATAACTATCAGAATAAATAATAAATTGCGCATCTCGCAGGTGAAATATTAGTACTATAAAACAACAAGCGAAAATAAAATGAAAAATAAAAAAAATCACAAAATCAACTAAAATTTAGGTCTAGAAAATGTGTCTTCACGTGGAACACACGTGTTCTCAATTAATAACTAGTAAATGCAACTTCTATTAATTGAGATTTAATAATAATGAATTCTTTATGTACACGAGTTTGCTTCAATTGAAGCTCCTGTAGCCTGACTGTGGCCTTATAAATGTTACACTCACAAAATATCTATTAATGTCACACATCGAATAAATGTTGCATTAATAGCACTATAAACGAACTCAACTAGACCTCATTATTTCGATTGAGAAATTTGAGATATAAATTAATTAGATGCATGATTTAGAAAACACCCTAATAAAATTAATTTATAAGAAAATGGATTTCAATTTCATATCAATCAAACGACAACGACCACAATGTACTTGCTCGTACGGAGTTCAAAACCCGTCACCAAATGTAATTCTATCTTTACAACGCTCAAAGCTTGTGATCTAATAACAGCTTTGATTTGCATTTCATTTATAAGGTAAAGAAAAATAGATCAACTCTAAATCCTACAAAAAAAATTGCCCCTTAAAAAGACAATGTAAACCATCTATGTACATCATGCAAATAATTTATGTCCTCAAACAAAATCAGCATGGAGAAATATAAACATGACGTTTCTTGTTGATAGGAAGACATGTTTATCGTCATATCCTTCATGTGGATCCTCGAACCTTTATATAGACATTCGTTTACTTTAGAAAAAGCTCGAGTATTGACCTTGCATCATGAACGGGAAAGCCAAGGATGCTGTAACGCCTCTTTTGCGGTGGGCCGTCTCTTTGGGTTGATCTCGAGCAAGAATTTCAAGAAACTGATGAAATTAGGATCAGAAATCTTCAGGTGATTCTCCAACGATGACTCCTCAGGAACAATGACCTCCAGCTCATTCCTTTCCTGTTGCAGAATTAGGTTTATGCATCGACAATAATGGAATTATTGGATCGAGATGTGTACAAAAAACAGATTAGAGAAGTTCAAAATGGAAATCTGAAGTTTAAAATGTTTTTTTTTTTTTGTTCACACGAAAGTTTGTTATTCAGAGTGACTGTGCACATACAAACAAAGGAAGGATTGGAGCATCTTCAACGACCTAATAATCGAGTGTCTTACATGGTCATAAGCCCTAGATTGTTTTAGAAAATCATATCCACTGAGATATAGGTAGACTCACCTCATTTAAATAATAAAGATCATATTCTTCCGTAAAATATTTATGCGTCTCCTGGCCATACTCTAGCATTTCCATGTCAATAGGACCGAGCAATCCTATCATGCGAGCAAGAAGCATTACGATTGCTTCATTTGGAAACAGAACCTGTTGAGATACAAGAATATTTGATACATTAACCCACCATATTAAATACACACAAAAAGAACGATTTTTGATATATGTAAAACACTGCAGATTTTGGAAAAAGGAGACCATATAATCCCTCTTATTCAGAATAAGTATCGCTCTAGAGGTCAAATTTTGTTTCAAATTAAACGTTGTTTTAGCTATTTTTCAACTTTTTCCAAGTTTACACCCCCCCCCCCCCCAACATTTCTTGATTTTGAACTTACCTATTTAATCTCTGTAAAATTTATTCACACAAGATTCTATAATCTTTCTTTATCTCAAATTTCCCTCATTTCTTTCTTTTATATTATTACATCTCATGTTAACTTGGGGATGAGTGGGAAGAGATTGATATTGTTGAAGGGCATTTTTGTCCAATTTCCGTTCCTTAATCTATGACAAAAACATCACGATGACACTAATTTTGAATCGGAGGTAATACAAATTAAGAATCATTTTCTTGGTACTGTATATATACACGTAAGACACTCATCATTAAAAACGATATCAAATTCATGAATGGACATTGAATTGAGTTGATCCAAATAAAGAATTAGACATACCTCCCCAGAGCACAACTCTGCCAAAATGCACCCAACAGACCACATGTCGATCTTCTGGTCGTAAGGAAGGCCTAACATAACCTCAGGAGCCCTATACGAACGAGACTGTACATACATGGACAGATTGTCCATCTCGAAGCAACTGCTACCAAGATCAATAACCTTTATTTCACATCTTCGATAACTTTTTATCAAAATGTTTTCTGGCTTAAGATCACAGTGTACAATTCCCAAATCATGCAGATATGATAATGCCTCTAGACACTGTCGAGTCAAGACCTGCAACGCATTCACAACTTTTATATTTCAAACCGAGACAAATAAGTTACTCCACATATTCTTTTTTCTAAAATACGAGTAATATTCTGAAAAAAGGACCTGCAGTCTCTGCAATGTAAAATAGGGCTCCAGTCCAGATTCTCGGTTGTATTTCTGAAACTCATATAAGTTCGCTTTAAGAAGTTCAGTTACAATAAATAGGTGCTCCTGCAACAAAGTATAAAATGGTGAAATTGCAATCAGAGCATAATTCAAATATACCCTAAATGATGAAATATATATGAAAACACATGAAACATTCTTTTAGGTGTACCTGATGGTAGAAATAATCATAAAGACGTAAAATGTGTCGTTCATCTCTAGGATCATGCTTGTTTACAAACTTCAAGAGTTTGATCTCATCTAAGCTCTGATCGAAGAAGTCCTTGTCATTTTTTATGATCTTTAAGCAAACATCCATACCTGTGTAAAGATCGTGCGCCTGTACAACTTTGCTGAATGCAGCGGATCCAAGGTACTCCGTGACGTAATATCGGGCTGCTATTATACTATTGATCACAATGGGAAATTCCTTGTTCTCTTCAAATCCGGTCCTGTGAATGGCATAATAAATGAGTACAACTGTATGCTACAAATCAACCTGCAAATTAAAGACCGTGATGTGATGAATAAAGGAGACAATTGACTAAAATCTTGTCTAAAAACAGGGATTACTTTGTATGCAGATATATAATCTTACTTTACAAGAACTCGTAATGTGGATTGATCCAAATAACTTACAAACCTGTTTTTTCGGTGTATAATTCTTAGATTGAATACTTCATACTCATCTTCCTTTGTCTCGTACAAGTGAAGCTCATCCGAGATAACACCACTCTCTTCATTTACTCCAATTACTTCAGGCTCATGAATTTCACCTCCAATTACTTCATCATATATAAACTCATAGTCATTGTTGTTACCCCGTTCTTTATCTTTATTTACGCTATTGTACTCACGGGCATTATCAAAACCGCCAACCAAATCATACACTACAGGATCACCTTTATATACCCTCCCAACACCACCACAACAACCGCAACTATAGTCAGTGGCGTATGCCTTTTCATCATTTTGTTCAAACCCAAAGTGTTGTCGCAATGCATAATAATCCTTGCAATTTTCGTCTTTCACATTCTCCCTTGTGCATCGACTTTCTACATTTTTGATGCTTTCATGTTGCCCTGTCAGCACGGTCATGACATACTTATCCTCACTCGGGTCACTGTAGAAATCTCTACCACTAAAGAGAGGTGGCATTGCATAGTCCTCATCTTTCTCCTTGTACCAAAATAGGTCATTTTGCATATCAAAATCGGGGTAATCTCGAGCTGTGTCAAACTGAGACAATCCATCCGATGAAGCTGGAGAAGTGGGACGAGTAGTATGAATTCCGTACGGATTTGTGAATTCTGAGATTAAAACAACACAAAGGTAACACAAGATATATGGATGTCTAAAACCACACTGCAGAAAATGGTATAAAAATCAGATGCTAACAACACACAAATCAGAATGATATATATATATATATATATATATGATTGAATAAAATGAAAATCCCAATGAAAAAAAGGGAACACAAACAAACCCCATAAATCCATCATATTTTTACTGAAAACAAGAAATTGTACATACATTGATTTCTTCAAAAACTGATCAAGAATTGGAAAATCAAATACAGAAACAAACAGGGCATTAAATTGCGTTAACATAGAAATATACTAAATTGGAAACACAATTTAAAAGAAATTGAATCATCTAAAACATAATCAGATTGAGTAAATTAATGGAGGAAGAGAGAGAAAGGAAGAAACAATATTAATACCAGAAGAACACAATTCAGTAGTAGAAGAACCCAGACTCACAAACTCATCATCAGAGGAACCCTTGGAGGTGTCGCCACCACCACGAAGCACCTCCGGCAGCCGCCGAGTGGACGGAATTCTGAGAGGCGGAGGCGGCGGCGCCATGGGAAAGAAGAACTTCTCCAATTCAGAAGAGCCCAGTTGGGATTTCTCCATTAAATCCTCCATTAACGCTGACTCAGACTGCGATAACCCATTCTTTCTCAAGAATTCCAACACCGCCTCCAGCTCAACCTCCCCCATTTGAAGTGAGAAACCAATTCACGAGAGAAGCTCAAATAATATTAGCAGGTTCATGGAGTTGGATGTTTTACACGTTAGCTGTTGGGCACACATGTCCGCAGTTCTTCTTTCTCTGTGTATATTCTATATACACTCTAGCGAGCGAGAGAGAGAGAGAGAGAGAGAGAGAGAGAGAGAGAGATTTTAGTTTGATTCTCGTTTTCACTTTCTGCTGTAAAAGTGAAGGCAACGGGAAAGAATGATGGCTTACCAGTGAAAACGAGGGTGGAATTTTTCTGGTGGGACCAACGAGGCTGACACGTGGTGAGTTACTGTTTTGACAAGTAGGATTTCGATGTCATCTAGGTTGCCTTTCTCTTTGCCCTCAAAGTTATTTGGGTAATTCTATACACACCCCATCAAATACTAAAGACACTCCATCTATACACATATTCTTTTTTTTTATTATTTTAAGAATATGTGTATGGATGGGGTGTGTTTAGTATTGATGGGGTGTGTATAGAATTACCCAAGTTATTTATGTTGATAACTTAGTAATTCGTGAGCCACGTCCAATCGATTTGAGAAAAAATTAAATTTGACTTGAAAATAATTGAGTTGAGCTTGAGATCGAGCTACTCGATTAGCTTTCGAGTTCGTGAATCAATATTTGGCTCGACAAGCTTGGAGCTTAAACGAGTATAATTGAGTCTAGTCGAGTATATGTTAAAATTGCAATATAGTCCTTATTAATTTATTTTTTTACATTAAAATTTCCATTTTCAATTATTTTTAAGGAATTTAAGTTTTTTTTTTTTTCGAGTATCGACTTGAGCAGAGCCAAATCGAATTCGAGCTTATTCGGTTATATGTCAGGTCAAACTCGAACATTAAAAAAATAGATTTTATCGAGTCGAGTTGAGTTTGAACTTCAAATTTCAAAATTGATTTCGAATTTAATTCTGATAGTAGTTAATTCAACTCGACTCATCTACAAGCATGCCCAATGTTATGAGCTTACTTAAGTGGTATGAATTTTTTGACCGTTAAATAATTTAAATGTTCTGCAAATGTCCGACCCATTTTTGTTTATGAAAGAAATATGAAAGTTATGTTTTGATTAATTTGGGTTAGCAATCCTGTCTCTTGGAATTACAATCATATAAATTGTAATTTAGCGTAACAATTTCGATGGATTGTATAGACTTGATAATGATTTCCACTTTTTGAAATTGTTATCATGTAAATCATCAAATCCACATTAACAAGATCTTTTTAAGATTTAATACACATGATCGGTAACAGTCTCTTAACCCAAGCCACATCCCAATATGATTTTGATGTTGGGTACACTGATATGATTTATAAGATCTTAAAAGAGCACAAGTTTGTTTACTACCCAAGCACAGAATGAGATTAATTTTGCTCTCTGTAAATTTCAAACTCACACAAAAAAACAATATCATTCACTACCTCAAAAGAGAACGAAATTATTTCATACGTCTAAAAAAGAACCTCAAAAGTGAACAATTTTATTCGATTGACTAGCAATTCAATTTTATTGAACTGTCTGATGGTCACATTTCATTTAATTAAAATTATAAAGGGAGGAAATTGACCAAATATAAGTAAATATATATATATATATATTCAATTTGTAATCTAATCATTTCATTGAACCATATCCCAATGCACAAATTATTTTATTTATATTAGGAAAAACTGTTTTTAAGTCATCTATATTTATCTCATTAAATTTTTAGTTCTCTAACTATATATCAGTTTTTTATTTTTAGTTTTCTATCTTTCAACTTTTGATTTTTAGTTCTCTATGTTTATTTAATTAGATTTTCAATCCTCTATTTTTCAATTTTTTAATTTTAGTCCTCCATGTTTAAAAAATATCATTTGGTATAAATTTCAAAACTAGTAAAATATGATTGAGCAAGACTTGTGTGAGACCGTCTCACGGATCTTTTTTCGTGAGACGGGTCAACCCATGACCCACACTTAGCAATTCATATGAAAAATTGTGGATATGGGTTCAATCTATGGGTAATAAGGATCCGTCTCACGAAAACTATCCGTGAGACCGTCTCATATTAGTTTTTGTGAATATGATTAATATCATTTTGTTAGTTTTGTATTATCCATTTTCGGCTCAAAATGTATGTAGTTTATGTGAAATAAATTACGAGTTGGTCTCATGTGCACCAAGTGCACATACAATTCGAATTGGTCTGGATCGACTCGGAACCACGCACTTTTTTTGGTTTGTTTTGAATATTTTTTTTCGCTTCATGATGTTACCTTAGTGTTATATGGGTCTGACATTTATGTTATATAAGTGTGACATTTATGTATAAATGTAGTGACTTTAATGTATAAATGCGCTGATATTTGTACATAAAGGTCATGATATTTATAAATAAAAGTCACAACTATACAACATAAAAATCTCAACCTAAAGCGGAAAAAAACCTGAAAATCTTCATTTTTCCTAAGTTACTCAACATAAAGCTCATAACATTTATATATAAAGGTCACACTTATATAACATACGTGTCACATCCTTACAACATAAATATAACAGTCTGAAGCGAGAAAAAAAAACTTAGATGCGCGAATTTGGGTCTGGTCGTTCCAGTTGCACTAATCTTGATCTGTGCACCTGGTGCACAAGATATTTGCCATAAATTATTAATTATACTTAGTATCAATTTTATGCTATTTTTTTATTTCTCGTATTCACAAAACTCTAAATCAATTGTTACAAGATGATAGATAGAATTTTCAATTATTAATAATAATTTAAACTTGTTAGATGAAGAAAAACTTTTGTTTTTTTGTGAGAAAAATTAAATTTTTACTAAATGAAAAGGTAAAATATGTTATTACAAGTAAATGACTAAAAAATTGGTATTTTTAAACATGGATGACTAAGATTCAAAAGCTGAAAACTAGAGGACTAAATATCTAATAAAATAAATGTAGATGACTAAAAATTAAAAATTCAAAGATATAAGACTAAAAATTTAATAAGGGGTAAAAATATAGGACTGAAATTCAAAAGTTGAAAGTTAAAGAACTAAAAATCTAATGAGTAAATATAGAGGATTAAAAACGTTTTTTCTCTTTGTATTATAAAGGGTTAGGAAATTATATATATAAAAGTGTGGTTTGCACCCTCAAGTGTTTGACAAGTGGCACTTTACATTGTTGTCAAGTGTTACCTTCAAGTGTTTGACAAGTGGCACTTTACAATGTTGTCAATTGTCCTTCCTTAAAAATTATTTTATTTATAAAATATCGAAATATTAATATCAATTAAATACACACCCCACTACCCTACAATAATAAAGTGCTTGGAAAAATTAAATATGTAAGTTACAAATGTTTGTTAATGTTGTATTGTTTTTTTCTTTTTTGTTTTACATGAAATCTTTGGTGTCAAACTTTATAATTGTTTTTGTCCAACATTTCAATTTCAAAAAAATAAAAAAAAAATTTGAAGAGTAATTCTTCTACTACTTTTTAAGGAATTAAAATAAATAAATAAAAGTTATTTGAAGGTGCTAATAATATTTTACAAAAGAACATTCAAGTAGTTCAAACTCAAAAAAATAAAAACCTTTAGAGAAAAAATTATTTAGAGGATTCAAGAAAAAAATAACATATAAATATTAGAATTAGGTAATGTTATGCATGAAATAAAATAATGTACTTTAAAATTGTAATTTAAACTATGAAACATATTGCTAATGACATTACCAAAAATAGGTGTTAAAAAAACATTAAGATATGTGAGATTGAAACATATTTGGCATTAGATAATGAAAAGTTGTGTTTGTTTAGAAATTTTAAAGGGTATTATAAAAAAATAATTGCTTGGAAAAAAAAATGTAAGTTACAAGTGCTTGCTAATGTTGTATTATCTTTTTTACATTAAATCTTTGGTTTCAAACTTGAATTATTGTTTTTGTCCAACATTTTAAATTGGCAAAAAAAAAAAAAAAGCAACAATGTGCAAACATTAGTTCAGTAATGTCATGCATTAAATAAAAATAATGTACTTTGAAATTGTGTTTAAACTCTGAAACAATATTATTAGTGACATTAAATATTTTTTAGGATATGTTTAGGTTAAAACATATGTAAATTTGGCAAGTATGAAAGTGAGTTATAAAAAGGATGAAATTTGATAATTTTGTGTTTGTTAAGAAATTTTAAAAAGTAGGATTACACTTAATATGTCATCATATAGGGAATTATAAGAAAAATAGATGATGTATTGTTATTTTATCTTTAAACAAATAGCTCATATTTTTAGTTCAAATTGTAAAAAAGTGGATGAAGTAGACAAGAAAAAAAAGAATAGTTATAAGATTCTGCAACAAATAACATGATTCGGATATTGGTAATCTAAAATCCAAACGTGCACATTCAGTCAAACCACCCCCTTAAACAATCGAGAAATTGTATTAAAATATTACAATGTGTAACAATTTGTTAAGGCTAATAAAAAGATCACAAAAAGAACACAATTACAAAATAAACCAATACATAAAGCTAAAATGAGTGCACTTAGGACAAACACTGAACAAAACAGATGTTTTCGAGCGATAAAAATGAGATATATTAGATACTTTTTACAAAAATATATGAAAATACCTAATGTGATAGTTAAAACACCTATTAAGAACTATATATTAATAATTTTGTGTTAAAGAATAAATGAAAAAAATTGTTAAAGAAAACAATAAGACTCCGTTTGGATAGAGTGATTTCAAATCCAAAATTTGAAATGAGTGGATTTCAAATCCTTTCAAGTTTGAGTGGATTTGAAATCCACCAAAATAACTCTAAAATTAGCTCAAAATGAAAACTATGGATTTTAAATTCACATCCTAAGACTATCAGTGGATTTGCCAACAAGGATTTCAAATCCCTCCTTAAATCCACATATTCAAATGTACCCTAAGAAATATTATTTTAAGAATAAAGAAATTAAAAATATCACACTTACGTAAAAAAAAATTACTATCATATAACAATAAACACTAATTATAAAATAAAAAATGAGATAAGTATTAAATGAAATCCGTGCAACGCACGGGTTCAAACTAGTTAACCAACTAGAGGTAATACATTTTTTTCATTGGAAATCACTTATGTATCTTAAATCTGTACCCCAAACCCAACCTACTGATTTTCCTCGTTTACTGTTACTTTTTATCTTATGAGTAAGTCTCTTGTGAATCAGGTGCATGGATCTTAGATCCACGCACCCGGGTCGGATCAGGGTCGGGGGGACTGCATCTTTTTTTTTTTCGCACATGATTTTTGAAAAAAATCACACACCAATAGGTTATGTTAGACATACATTTACGTTATGTTAGACATACCTTTAAGCATGTTAAATATACCAATTCTGCCCAGATTTCATGTCTTGTCTTTTTTTGGCTTGATTTTTGAATTTTGGCACATACCACTACGTTATGTTAGACATACATTTACGTTGTGTTAGACATACCTTTATGTATACTTAAACATACATTTGTATATGTTAGACATACTTTTACATATAGTTAAACATATCTTTATATATGTAGACATATCTTTGTATATAGTTAGACCTACCTACACATGGTTGGTCTAACTATACACAAATGTTGGTTTAACTATACACAAAGGTTGGTCTATTTGAGCGAATTTTGGTTTAACTATACACAAGTGTTCAACGCGTGGGAGCGCGTGCAGACGAGTGGGAGGCACGTTTTAGACGCGTGAACGGGTCGGGTCAGATCCATGCACCTAACTCATAAAAGTTTTTGTCTTATCTTATATGTTTGTCTTAGCCCTAATCTTCTTCAATATTTCTTCACGCTGGTTCCGTTTTTTCTTATATACTTAATTTTCCTTCCATGTTCTTCCTTCTCTACATAATTCTTCTTCTCATCTTTTTTTTTCCTCCATTGCTTTCTTTTTATTTTTTTTCTTTCTCCATCTTTACTCTCAACTTCTCTGCTTTTAAATTCTTTGCTTTTCATCTAATGTTGTTATGGAAGTGATGAATTTAATCTATTTCAATAGTAGAATTTTGTACATAGAATACAAAAATATATTTATTTTCAAATTGAAATATTGATTACGAAATCATATACAATCATTAATACCTATATTTAATCATTTTATTATTATTAAATGCAATTTTTCACAATATTATATCACATCAATCCAACATTTTACAATAAAATATTACACCAACCCACATTTTCCAACACTTACTTGACTTCTGCAATGTAATCAAATCCTACTAAATTTTCAAACAAAAATATATTTTCACTATTCATCTTTTCTATAAAATCCAAGATATTAATATAAACAATATTTCCCCAAACCCACTAAAATCCCTTCCAAACATACCGTCGAGAATTTGGGTGTCGACTATATATAAAAATTCATTTGATTGGTTAAGAGTGAGTTCTTTTAGATTATTTGAAAATAGTTGGGAAATAAGATGATAAAATTCGTGTTTTTTGAAATTTTTTAAGATTTTATACTCACTTTACCGTAGACTGGTACTTTAAGAGTATACAACCAATAACTTAAGAATATGTAACTAATAATGTCTTTCACTAAATGAACAATTGGTTCTTAAGGACTAAAACACTTCAATAAAATGGCAACTAATATTTAAGGAGCATACAATTAATACCTTAAGTATAAAACTAATATGTTAAGAGTTTGCAACTAATACTTTTCACTGAATGATAAACTAATATCTTATGAACATTCAACTAATACTTTAAAAACATACAACTAATATACCTTAAGAGTATACACCTAATAATAACTGATATTTTTTATTGAATGGGCATCTAATATCATACGAGTATGAAACTAATACCTTAAAAGTATGCAATGAATACCTTGAGAGTATACAACATATATCAACTAATGCATTGTCACTAAATGAACAACTAATATCTTATGAGTACGCAACTAATATTTTATGAGTATACAATTAATACTTTAATAGAATACATACTTCTTCACTAAATGAACAATTAATACATTTTCACTAAATGAAAAACTAATACCTGATGAGCATGCAACTACTACCTTAAAAGTATACAACTAGTACCTTAAAACATACAACTGACATCTTCATTGAAAATCTAAAAAATTCAATTGTTATATCATCTTCTTACTCAAATTTTCTGTAAATCGCGATAATATAATCGATTTTGTCAAACTTTCTGCAAATCATGATTTCATTTTGTTTGAAAATAATTGATTTTCAATGTTTCAAAATTATCATAATAAATTGTGATTTGAAATCAATTATCAAAATTTATTAAAATGAGTAAAAGGGAAGAAATAGAAAACCATAAATGATTTCAAGGCTATTTCAAGAAGAATAAGATTAAGAATAAGAAGATAGAGAAGAAGAATGTATAAACTTAGGGTCATTCTATAGTACACCAGGTGTATTAATACACCAAACTCTCCACTTATTTTCTGCCATCAGATCTGAGATTATTAAGGTCAAAGTCAATAATGCTTTCGGATCTAATGGCTGGAAATGGTAGAAAGTCTGATGTATTAATACACCTGGTGTACTACAGAATCACCCATAAACTTAATATGAAGAATAATAAATTGGGAAGAAGAAAAAATTGAGACAAAATAGGGACAGCAAATGTAAAAAAAAAAAAAAAAATTGGATGAAGATGAAATCTAGCGCGTAAAAAGACAAACAAAAAAAAAAAGAATAGAAAAAGAAGGAGATCACACCGTAGTGTGGGGAAAAAGGATTAAAAAAAGAGAGAAATCAACATCTATTTAAAAAAGAAACAAAAAAGAATAGGTTAACAGTCAAACATGAATTGTTCAAAGTCAAACATGAGTCAATGGTTTAGATTGGTAAAAAATTAAAGTAGATGAAGATGAAATATGGCTAGTTAAAAAACAAAGGTAAAGAAAGAACAGAAAAAAGAAGGAGATCAAGCCATAACCGGGTAAGAAAAGGATTTAAAAAAAAAAACTTAATTAACACAGATTTGGATGTGAGATCTTCTAGAGGTAAAAGGGTATGAGAATTTTTCGTTGAAAATAGAGAAAATCAAATGTGGTTGTGGTTGGGGGGTTCGGCCCTGGTTCATCGGTTTCTATGCACTTGGTTTGACCATATTTGGTCGAACTTAATCAAAAGGCGTTGTCCAATATATTCAGGCAATTGTGGTCGAATTCTGTACTTTTTGTGTCGAACTTAATCGAACTGTGAGGAGGTTTTTCGATCTAAAAAGATGTCAACTATCTTGTGGCATGGGCGAAGATTAGCGGTCGAACGTGGTTGTAGCCTGAATGATTTGCCGAGATCGAAACTTTCAAAGGTCACTCACAATCTTCTTTTAATAAGCAGAAACTGTGAAAAAAAATTGAATTCTTTTTTCTTCTTGAACTTCAAATGAATCAAATCTATAAATCTCATTTTTTATCTCTTCTTTTTTTCATGTTTAGATCATAACTTTGCATTTGTATTTGAGTTAGGATGATAATTCATAATTTGGGGAAGATGAGTAGTGAGGAAGGGTTAGAATTTTGGAGAAGATGAAGTGGGTGTGTTTAGAAATTTTATTAGTAAGATTATTCAGGACTTTTAGAATATAGTTATTTTAAATGGGATGTGTTTATGAAAAAATGGGGTGGGGATAGCCTCACCCTAATCAAAATAGAAACTTGGAAACAAAAGAAAATCAAATAGAGAAATTAAATTCACGTGAGTGTCTTTTTTATGAGTGTATTACAATATATAAATTTGATAAAACTAACCAGACTTTAAATATTAATTATATGAGTAGCACTTAGGTACACCAGGGGCACGGATCCTACCCCCAACCCGCACCGCCTGACCCGACCCGAACCGGATGAATATTATATATAATATTTTTAAGTTTTCAACACTGAAGAAGCAAGTAGAGCAGCAACGGCGAAGATGAAGTACAACCCACACATCTACTCTTCCGGACCCCACTTCACGGCGTCGTCGAGCATCATTGATGTGTAGAAAAATATGAATTATTGGATTTATTATTTCATGGTTCTAATTGCATTTTGTGTGTTGACACATGTTATTTTTCTACACATTTTGATTATTTTGTTAAAGAACCCCAATCTTCAATTCTCTTGATTTATGCAGCAATTTAGAAGCAAAAATGAAAACAAGGAATGAAGACTGGAGTTGCAAAAAGGTAGACATTGGGTATAATGTCTGCACATTGGGTGATCCAATGTGTGAGAATTAAGCCCAACAAAAGCCCAACCCAAATGCTGAGAAGAATGAGCCTAGGACAATGATACTCTTCTAATTTAGAAACCGCTAATTAGGAGGAGCAAAAGGGGGAAACGCACATTGGATTGGAAGCAGAAAAAGGGAAGCGCACGTCAAGCTAGAGGATTGGAGGAGGAGAATAGAAAAGAGTCAACTTGGATCAAAATAAAGAGAAGCTTGGAACCGAAGGTTTGGGAGAAAGATAATTTTCAGAGACAATTCTTAGTTTTTCATAGAAGTTCCATGGAGAAAAACATGTTTGTGAATTCTAAGATGCTTGGCTAATCTTCTTACGCTGGTTCGAAGGGATGTTGATCCGATATTCTTGATTTACTTGGGATGATTAGTAGCATTTTCTCTATTTCTATCTCTTGATTGATTTATGTTGCTTGATTAATTGCTCTATGATATTACATGATATGATTTGACAGGGTCCGTTAGATCGGATTGTTGTAATATCTATTGCTAGAATATAAACCGTAATCCGTAATTGTTGCGAATTTATATTCCTCAATAGCAAGAAACATTGGAATCATTAGGGGCAACGCATTTCTAGATTACCCGAATCGAGCTTGTGAATTTGGGGTCTAGCTTGTCCTATCGTCTTAGGGATCAATGCGTTCATCACATTAAATCTGGAGGTCGTACCTACTGGGTTGTCTAATTGAACAGGGTCTGTTGAAGAGCTTGTTTTAATAGGCTAAACGTAAGGGACAATTCAGGTTGGCAGAACTTGTTGCTAATCTAGGGGCGAGGGTTGAGAGATAGATTGAGAGAAGCGTTACTAATTGGTTCGTAAGATCAAGAATAGAAGGTGAAACTGACTGAGAACTAGTGCTCCTTTATTGGTTGATTCTCCTTTGTTTAATTGTTTTCTTATTGCTTGATTATCTAGCTTGCTAATTTCTTAGTTCGATTGCATAATTATCAACCATTCCCCCTTTTATCTTGTTAACACCTTTGGACTTAATTGATTTTCCTGTTCCCTGTGGGATCGACCCTTACTTGTCATTTCTACAAATTAGTGAAGGTAAAAAGGTTCATTTAATTTGGCGTGCCTCGACAGCACAACCAGTTATTCGTTTTCATCATGAGTGCGCCACTCTTCGGTGACCTCCGATCCAAGTACAACGTGCGTTCACCCATCAAGTGCATCACTCGTGAGAAGGTTAACGGATCCACTGTCAATGTCGGCATTCACCCATCGAAGCTCGTGATCACAAAGCTTCACCTGGACAAGGATCAGAAGTCATTGTTGGACTGCAAGGAGAAGGGACTCGCCGCCGTGGACAGGGACAAGGGCACCAAGTTCACCACCGAGGGTGGTGGAAAATAGGATGATGCTCTTCAGTGCCACATGAAAAACCCTGAATCAAAAAGGTACTAAGACTACAAAATAGTGTACGTGATGTTGCAGTCTAGCAAACACCCAAATAAAGAACACAATGCAATAGAAAATGAACTCAAACAAGAAAAAGCTTGTTGCGGTGCAACAAACACGAGATGGAGAACAAGATGCAAAAGGTGTAACAATAGAGAAATTACAGAGGAATGCAATTGAAGACTCCAAAGAAAACTATGAAGAGAGAAAAACTATTGTCTTGCTTAAAGAGAGAAATTCTGAATACAACAGTGTGTTGAATGTGTGCCCCCTTTTCATTTCTTATGACTTTTCTATTTATATTTTCCTCCTCATTCCAAGGGTCATTTCGTTATTTTCCTTATGGGGCCTAGCTTGTTCTCTAAGCTATCCATTAAGTACTACTCTTTCTGCTTGGAGTACAACCCCTTCCTTTTAGATCTCTCCATTTTCTATTAGGCCTTTCATAATGCTGTTTCTGCGTGCATTTCTACCATGTAGGCCTTGCATTTCTTGTTTGCAAACATGGCTGCCACGTCATCAATTCTCTTCCACGTCTGCTAGTCTTTTGCCGTCTCAACTTCTCTGACTTTCCCACTTCTTCGGGCCTCTTTATTGACCGCCACGTCTACCGATTGTTTGCCACGTCTGCCAACGACTGCCACGTCTGCAGTATTTTTTCACAAACTTCTTCCTATTTTGCTTGTTGACTTCTTCATTTTTGCCTCTTGCCCACGTCAGTACGAATTGAAGATGTGAAATTGATTTCTTAATAGGGGATTCATATGTTCTTGAATTGCTTTTCTTTTTGCAAATCTGATTTGATTATTGTAGTTTTGAGTTTTGTCTCTTGGATACTGTAGTAACTTTCTCTGTTTTCAGAAAAGGGAAAAATGAATGAGATGAAAAGTGGGAGGCTCTTATTTGTTCATGCCAGTTGCATTCTTCACAGTGTCGACAGCACCTTGAGCCTTGGCCTATAGAAAACGAAATCGAGAAATCTTCCTTAGTTCATCTCTTCAAATATGGACATGGCATTCAAGAATATATACTCGAAACTTTATTTTCTAGTTGTAATTTTCACAACAGAATTGAAGGATAGCACAATTGTTCGACGACTACCATCTCTAGTAAATATATGTAGTATGTACACAACAAACGGTCTGTTTAGTTGAAGCAAATATTCTTGTTGGGAATATTATTACCTCTTGCATTGATTCTTTGACAGATTGTGCAGCATTGCTGGCCTTGTCCATCATCTGGCTACCCTTTTCCTGCATTCCACACATCATCATCTTACTTTGTTTGGCCAATTACGGTTTTGTTTGGATGGTGTAACATTGATGAATGTTGATGTGAGGAACATTTATGTTATATCATCTTACTTTGGATTTTGTTTTGCTTCAATCACTCTTTATTTCTTTAAGTTTGATGCTTTATCTTTAGCTCATTATTCTCAAATTCTGTGTTTGGGGAGCAATTTTAACTCAATTGAAAATATTTGTTATTTATATATACATCTCACTGAATCTTAAAGAACATACACGTAACACCTAAAGCGTATATATATAACATCTATAGAGTATATATATTACACATATCATTGAATCACATAATATTGAATCTATGTATGTGATACTTCAAGAACATACATGTAACACACTGAAAAAGTATATATATATATATATATATATATATATATATATAACACCTATAAAGTATATATATAACACTTCCTATCACTATATATGTGATACCTCAAGAACATACATGTAACACCTAAATAGTATATATATAACACATGTGGAGCATATATATAACATCTATCACTGAAATATAGTGATACCTTAAGAACATACATGTAACACCTAAACAATATATATATATAATATATATATATATATATATATATATAACACCTCCTATCACTATACGTGTGGTACCTCAAGAATATACATATAACACCTAAAGAGTATGTATATAAATTTGTAGAGTATATATATATAACATCTATTATTGAATCACATAGTATGAAATTTGGTGTGCGCAGATCAAGTGGGGGTGCGCGTGGGCGCGTGTAGATGCGACCCACGAGCCAGGTCAGGTCAGGGGCACGGATGGAGAATATAAGTTTTGTTGTAATTATATTTGTAGTATTTATAATTTCATGGTATATCTATCACCAAAGTTAATACAAAATATAATGTAATTTGATTAATATATTATTTAATTATTGAGATAAATAATTTCTAAAATGTAGGAATAAATAATGTTTTTGGTAACTTCTTTCCACAATTTCATATATCTCAAAGATTATATCATAAATTATTTCAAAATTCATCTGAATGCAGATGTCCTGATATGTAATTACTCGAGGTACAGTGGATTTGAATTATTTCTATATGTTGGAATTAATAAAATAATTCAATTGCTTTTTAGTTTGACTAATATGTTGATATTTGACCATGTGTTTACTAAGAATGGTCCAAACAACGAAAATTAGGAAATTTAAATGGCTATGCCTTCACTAGTCCTTCAATCAAACAAAATTTTCAGTCATTCAGTAACTTCTATCCACACTTAACTATTCCCTCCGTCCCGGTCGAAGTTGTCTACTTTAACCGGATACGTAGCTTAAGAAAATGCAGTTGACTCTTATTTTTTGCTTTTTTTTTACTTTTTATACTTTATACTTTTTGCTTACTTTTTGTTTAAGGATATAAATTTTTTTTTTTTTTGGTAATTTATAGACTGGTAAGTTGGATTGGGACAAATAAAAGTGACAAGTAGGCAAGTTCAGGTGGGACGGAGGGAACTATAATTCATGTTATATCTCATTATCTAAAATAAACAATAATTAATAGTTTCTTATTCATTATGGACATTATTTGATATGCATATTGTAAATAATGTGTAAAGACCAAATTTATTTATATTATATATTATAATTTGATATTAAAGATTGTATTTGATTGAAAATAATGAATAGATATATTTGACACAAATTTAAATTGATGTTATTAATATTTTTATGTTTGATTTTATTTGATATTTTAGGAATATTCTAGGATTAGTATTAATACATGTTATATTTATTATTTTGAGTAGTTGATTATTGAATAGAAGTTATTGGGTTATTCTATTTTTTTATGTTTTGTCAATGTTTTTCAGTATTTTTTGAATCAGTGGATTAACGACGTTATTGTATCGTGCATCTAGTGCATCAACATTCAATATGTGGTGTGTAAGGATCTCTTGCATTAATATATTATGATTTGAATGTAACAATTATATTGGATTTGTGATACATCAACGATGGATAGGATAATAAACATCTAAATAATCACCTCAAGTTATATTTATTAAATAACATTATTAATTAACACATTATTTAATATTAAATATCATAAATAAATAATATAACATCAAATATAATAAATATATGATATATCATCAAATATAATAAATAATTCGCATCCATTAATCAACCTCCAAAAATTGAATTGACAACAAAGGGTTGTTGACTAATAATATATAGTAGGTAGAGATTGTTACTCAATCACCTCTTTTCTTTCTTTTTCCAATCAACTTTATTTGCCCCCACATTTCTAGGTTTGATTTTTCATCTCACCCACTTCTATAAGGTGTAGCTTATAATTGATGTTTCTTTCATTTTCTGCCTAATTGTGTTTTTCTGGAATATTTTTGTTCTATTTCTATATAAAACATTCACATGCTACACATTACTACGCATACAGGATATTCACAAGAACTTATACGAAATAGTTTCACAGTTAATTTTCGTGAAACGGATCCTTATTACCCATGAATTAAACGCATTCCCCAAATTCTTACATAAATTATTAACTTAGGATTATAAATTGACCCGTCTGACATAATAAGATTCCTTGAGATTCATTCATATAAAACCTACTGTTAAAATAATTGAAGTGCATATGACTAATACAATTATAAATTGTTTATTATGTTGAATGGTGAATGAGATTGCGAACCAAATAATTATCATTGCAAGGTCATTGGGAAGAAATCAAACACTCTTCCTATCTCATCCTATGTCACATTTTTCTCAATTACTAAGTAATTAATTGTCAAACACAAATCTCCACAATATTGACAATCTTAATATGTTAATTATCATATATTTCCAGTGATTCAATTATAATTTGAGTGAAATACTAGGTTTGAAGTTTTGTTATCACACAATCTGCACAGTTATAATTGTTGAATGCCACTGAAACTACAAGACTTGAGGTGAGGAAAAAAGAGAGATAAATTGGCACAAAACATTGATTTGAAAAGCTTGTGTGTCAAAAACTTATTTTACACGGAAAATGCTAAAATATCTACCACTAACGTGTAATGATCTCATTCACTGATTATATTGAATGTGAAATTAATTAATATTATATATATCTAACTCATCATAAGTAGAAATATATTAATATGTCCACAATGGATAAGATATCAAATATATGTTTTACCACGACAGTTAAACATTAATTTGAAAAGCTTGTGTGTAATTTGAACTTCAGTTGTCAAACCTCCTTTTATATATAGAGAGGTTATTTCCATATATCAAAAATAGAAGGAAATGCTTCTATTTACATGATATGAAAAACAAATGTGTTAGGAATTGATTTAGTAAATTTTGATGAAAAAATATCAAGTTGTAATAGAAAAAGAGAGTACCCTTTTATCTCTAAATGTTGAAGATGTGTCTCCTTCAACGGGTGGATTTTCAAGTCTATAAATACAGATGAGTGGACACTGAAACAACTACTGAAACTACAACTATTCTACGCAAACTCAAGCTCACTATCTTCAAGCTCAAAACTCTAAGTTTCAGTCACTCAATCTAAGCCAGCAAGCTACCTTCGACTTCAAATTTTCACAGAAGCTTGTTGCACGAAAGTTGAAGAAACATGTATATTTTTATTCTTAGATTGGTTAGGAATACTTAGTAAGAGGAAGTGTATTCTTGCTAAGTCTTTACTCTTCAAGGAAGAGTAAGAACCCTGTGTGGGATATAGGATCCTGTGTGAGTCGTTTGGTCAAGTTAGCAGAACAACCTGTGTAAATCAAACATCTTAATGAAGTTCCTCCTGCAGAAGGAGTAGAGTTGACATTAAATTACTCCATCGAACCACTGTATATCGCTTGCATGTACTTTTTGTCATCTCTATCATTCTAAGCATAAAGAATCATATTTTCAAAAGTGTTTATATATTTACCTTTGTATAAAACTCTAAGTAAGTTATGTATGTGTAGTAACCTTCACATTAGGTTACTCTAGCAACCTATGAACAATAAGCTTCCAAGATACCTGTTCAGTAACCGTAACCTATATCCACTTTGGAGAAAAGTTTGAAAAATTAAAAGAGGTTTATCCACCCCCTCTAAACCTCTTATCATTTGGGACCAACAAGTGGTATCAGTTCCAAGGTTTCTCTTGGTTTCATCTCAAATAGTTCAAAGAGTTGTGTTGTTGTAATGATTTTGTTCTCCTTTGTCAATTCAGTACCCTCACATATCTATTCTAGCTTGCTCCAGATTTCTTTAGCAGTTTTATTGGTTTTAACTTCACTGAATGTTCCTTTATCCAAAGTGATAAATAGAGCACTTTTTGTGACGTTGTCCAGATTTACTCTCTTTCTTTCTTCCAGTGTCAATTCCTCTCTTCTCTCTTGGTTTCTCCACAACGGGTGGATGAGGAATTGTTTCTACATCAGCTCTTGATACCACTTGTTTGTCCTAAGTGGTAAGAGTTTTAGAGGGGGAGAGGTTCAAACTTTTACTCGAAAAGAATATAAGTTCCTACGAGGAAGCAGCAACCGAGGAAGCTTGTTGTTTCAGAAGCTCGTTGTAATGCAGTAAGATGTTAGAACTTCAAAGAGTTTCATGCAACGGAGAATACTTGAAGATATGTATGACTTTGGAAGATATTTGTATGTTGTATGATAAGATGATGCTATAACAGATAGATATGCAAATGTAGTTATAAGCAGTAAATCACAACAATAAGATATATAGTGGTTCGAGGGTGGAGTAATCATTTTACGTCCACTCTACTCCTTCTCAATAGGAGGACCTTTGTTAATGACGTTTGGTTTAAACAACTTAGCTATTACAAACAACAACAAACAAGAATAGTCAGCTTCCACAGAGGTTGCTACACTATCGACTAAGACTCACACATGATAGACCTAGACCACACGGGACTCTTACTCTTTGTTTAAGAGTGAACAAATTAGCAGGAATCAGCTTCCTCTTCTAAGTACTCCTAAACAATCTATAATATTAAAATCATATAGAGTTTTCTTCAATTGTTGTGCAGAAAGCTCTGATCAATTTGAGTTCTAAAGGTAGCTAGTTTGCTGCTATAGATTGAGTGACTGAAACTTTTCTTGATGTAGCATAAAATGAGGTTGCATGTAAGCACATTTGAAAGTTGGAGTTTCAGTAGTTATTTCAGGTGCATTCATCTTCTATTTATAGAAGGGAAAATCTACTCGTTGGAGAGGAGCAGGTTTCCCGCATTTAATGCTCTGATTTTGTAGTACACTTTGCTGCTCTTCATGGTACACTTCATTAATGTTTCATGTTGCAGACTGGTCCTTGTGCTCAGTCTAGGTGTCATTCTCTGATTAGCTTACGGGTTCAATGTCTCTACTAGTAACTCAATGAGCTCTGAATTTGAGGAGATACTATCTGAACTATGTTGCTACAACATCCTTTTGTTGAGCTAGCTTGTAATGTCTTTCCAAAACAGATGTATCATCTTTTGTGCTTATTGCAGTGGCCTTTGATGCAGCATGCTGGAGTAACCTTGCTGAAATGCAACTTTTACAAATAAATCCAAGTATAAGGATACTCCTAAAACAATCAAGTTATAAAGTTCTTGTCTCATCAAAACCTATACAATCAATTCCTAACAAGGTGCTAACGAAACCTTAGGATATGTTTGCAAGTTTGATTTTTCATAAAAAGAAAACAATATTTTGAAGAGTAATTATGCTTCTACTTTTTAATAAATTAAAATAAATAAATAAATAAATAAAAAGATGTTTGAAAATACTAATATTTTACAGAAGAACATTTAGGGTAGTACAAACTTAAAAATAAAAAACTTTAGAGAGAAATTATTTGAAGGATCCATGGAAATAAATAACATGCAAACATTACTCCGGTAGTGTCATGCATACAATAAAATAATGTACTTTAAAATTGTAATTTAAACAAGTGTGAAAGTGGATTATGAAAAATATAAAATTTGATAATTTTGTGTTTATTTAGAGATTTTTAAAGTAGGATTATAATTAATATGTCATATCATATATGAAGTTGTAGGAAAAATGGATGATGCCATATTACTTTTTTTTTTTAAAGCAAATATTTTTTGCTGAAATTGTAAAATAATGGATAAAGAAGGGAAAAAAAAAAAAGAAGAAGATTAGAGTCATAGGATTCTGCAAATGTATAACATAATTAGGATATTTGTCATCCAAAATCCGGATGTCGAGTCCAAGCACCCCCTTAAACAATTGAAAACTTGTATTAAAACATTGCAATAACAGGTGTAACAATTGGACAATTGGTTACCGCTAATCTAAATAACACAAAAAATAAAATAATTACAAAAGAAATCAATACATCAAGCTAATAATGAGTGCACTCAAATGCGAAAGTAAGATCTATTCTATACTTTTTATAAAAGGATATGGAAATATTAATGCAACCATTAAAAACCTATAAAGTATATGTTAACAATTTTGTGCTAAATAACAAATGAAAAAAAATAAAAATATGAAAATTAAATTTTTTAAGGATACAAGGAAAAAATATCACATTCCTACTAACATATATGAAAAAAATATTACTTATAAAATAAAAAGAAGATACGTATTAAATAAAGTCGTGGATGGCACGAGTTAAAAACTAGTATCAAATATAAGGTGTGGATTTTTTGGGCCGAATAAAAGATGGGCCAAGTCCAACACTATTTTGAAGTGGAAAAGTTTGTGGGCTCTAACATAGCCCAACCTTCCAAATATTTGTATTCATTTGGTTTAGAAAAAACGACAATTTAAACTCAAAGTTTGGATATTTTAAAACCATAAAGATAGGTAATCACAAGTGTGATATATCATTTGATCACCTTAATGTTTAGAAAAATCATAATAACATTCTATATTTTTAATTTGATATCTAAAATGATTTCAAAAAATCGTAAAATGGAAACATTTGACCTTACAAACTTCTGTCTATATATATCTGTAACTCCATCTCACCAATGTAATTATATATATGACACCTCAAATTCTATAATAGAGTTTGACCTATGAAAATGAGTATTATTTGTGTGTAATGGAATTTATGGTTCTAAGATGTTTTGTGGAATTTATATTCATGATTTTATTTATTTATTGTCAATTGTAAAAAAATTGAAACCTCGTTCAAGTACCTCTTAGAGAAAGAAGGCCTCGTCCACTATTAGGATGAAAATTTTCCTTTCAAGATCTCATTATTTGGCTAAAGTTATATCAACAAATCATTTTTTTTCTTGGATTTTAACTCAATATATATCTTATCAGATTGAGATAAGCACATATGCATGCAAAATTTTGATCCAGAATTTAAAATATTTTCTTTTATTTTTGTGTAAAAGTTTATTTGTGTCTTGTTTCAATGTTCTGATGTCTTTATAATAGAAAAAAAAAAAAAAGTTGTCTAATCGGTGCATGGATTTAGAATTCATGCATCCAGGTAGACACAACCCACATGTCCAAAAATGCACTTCTATGTATGTCTCATGTGCTCCCAAACCCATCCAATTTTTCTCTCAAATGTTTTACCTTTATGTCATGTTAGTCCTACATTTATTTTATGTTAGTCATACCTATAGAGTTTTTTGTCATAACTCACCGGTTTTTTGGGTAAAATCCTACACACCCCTTCGTGTTATCGAAATTCGCACGAAACCCCCTTGTGTTAAAGAAATTGCAGGAAAAACACCTGGGATTTCATAAATTCGACGCGAAACACCCAATTCTATTAGACTTGACGGCTGTGTGCTGAACGCGCGTGGAGTGCGATTTTTCTTCCTTTTTAACCCTTATTTGCATGTAAAAATACTTATTTACCATTTTCCTCCTTATTTTTTTACCTATATATGTATGTGCATGCTCAAATTAAATACCAACATCAAACCCCCTCCCCTTCCACACCCAATGATACTTTATTTTCTTTTTTCCTAATTATTTAATTTAAATTTACAGGTTTGTGTGCACAATTTTAGTTCAATTTAGTAATGTTTAATTTTGCAAATACCAATTAATGTATTTGTTTATACTTATTTAATTAAATTCATTTATAATAAATTTTTATATTCAATATTAATTTTATTTCCTTTATAATGTAATTTTTGTTTATACATGTCTTCCACACTTGACATACAGTCATTTACAAATTATAACATAGATCTTTCATCAGGTTAATTTTCCTTCTTGATCTAAGTATCCAATCAGCTAAAAAATGAACCAGAATGAAAAAGAAATGGGCAACGATATAAGTGCAAATGGGATGAACAAACACGTAAGTTTCACGTATTAGCTTCAACAAATAGCAAATATGAGTTAGTAATTGCTTCTGTTCATATCTTCAAGTCAATCTCAACCAGAGATACTTATGAAGAGAATAATCTAATCACTTTGCTTATTTTCCTCTATTAACTTCTTCAATCTCTCTTCAAATTCACTACAATACTTTTTTCCAGCAACAAGAAGTCTCATATCAAGAGTTATAACCTAAAGTAACCACAAAAAACACTTGCTTAACTAAATCATATTCACAATCATAATGCAGTGACTCAACAATAAAAGTGCAAGCAGAAAAGTAAAATAGTATTACCTGCAAACAGCTCCCGGTAACCAAAATTAATAAATAAACAGATCATCAGCATCATATATAACAAACAGATAATCAAATCAAATATTTTTCAAAGCAAAGAAAACTCACAACCCAATAAGATATCTAGATGTTAATAGAGCACAATCTCCAATCTGAAGCAATCAACAAGATTCTCCAATCTGAAGTAATCAACAAGATTCGAGCATAACATTTGCAGAATGAAATAAGCAACAAAGAAGATGAGCAGTATAAACCTTGATTGTCTCTTGCAATTCCTCAATCCTTTTATCTGCATACTGTTCATCCAAGAGCAGCAGCCTCGTCGAGCCTCTCCACATTGATCTTGAAACGAAATCCTCACCAAGCAACCGACTAAAAGAGTTCGGATGGAAAATTAGCCCACCATGCTAACAGCTTCCTGTCTTGTAATGTTTCCAATCTCATTTTCTAGCTTGTTAATAGAGTCTAATAATGCCTTTTTTTATTTGTGAAAAGACGATCCCCCACCTGGATTTTGCACAACAACAAACTAAATGATGAGATGTCACACAAGAAACAACTAAAAACTAGTGGAGAGGAAAAACAAAAGTAATCAATCAAGAACCGAGGATCCTACCATAATAATGCTTGAGGAGTCACAACCAAACTGCTGTTCAATTTCTTCAGCTGATCCAACAGGCTTCTTCACCCCTGGAAATTTTGACAAGCATAAGCACTATATCGAAACAACATTACGAAGAACTACTTGATTATCCGAACATTACGCTTATTTAGTGTAATTTATCAACTAAAGACTAAAAGGAAGATGAAACAACATTTCCAGAGAGAAACAGGACTTACTATGCCGTATCACTTTGATTCCAATTGCATTTTCAAGAGCTTTAGTTTTGCTACCATCAGGGTCATACTCAGTCAATCCTGTTTTTCCATAAAAAACACAAACCCCTCAAAAAAAAAAACAAAACTTTAACAAAAATTTCTGATTTAGATTCATCAATTACCTGCAGAGTTACTGAACACAGCAATATTATCACCAAATAATGATTTACATTACTCTATAGATGACCCAAGTGGCGCCCACAAGCTCATAGAGTAGGGAACAGTAAGTGTATTATCCTTGTCAAAAACAACACCTTTAAACCCACTTTTCTTGAGCTCCGCCCAATCAATATACCTAATATCAGTCATGCTAAGATGCTGTATCGTCAACTGCTTGTCTTTCTACAGAAACCCAATGGAGCAGGCGATGCCTTCCAGATTAATCCTCTATCCCAATGCCGCTTTTAGATTAGCCCACCACATATTCGTTGAAATGCCCGAATCACAAACCCTAGCTCTTCTTCACCTTCTCTGAATCGCTGATTCCAAGTTTCGACGTACGTGTTAAAATCCTACTGGAGAGTAGAAAAGCAGAGCGCGGTGGCGCTTGCGTAAGAAAAGAGGGGACGGTGGCGGGTGGCGGTTGAGAGAGAGGAGACGGTGGCGGGCGACGGCTGAGAGAGAGGAGGACGGGGGCGGGTGAATGAGAGATGAGAGAGATAGGGTTTCAGTTTGGGGGACTAGTATATCAGGGACAAAACGGGCATTGGCGTGCTTAAAATTAACGGCGTTAGCAATAGTTAGTAAATGTGGGACGTGTGTCGATTTTCTAAAATCCCACGTGTTAATTCTGCAATTTCCATCTTATAGGGGGGTCCGACGCCCATTTTCGATAACACAAGGGGGTGTGGCGCAATAAACCCCCGGTTTTTTGGACAACCATTTTATACCTTTCATTATTGTTAGTTATGTTAGTCATACATTATAGTTACGTTAGTTGTAACTTTATATATTGCATGAAGGTATTATTATGTTGATATAAATGTATAAGTAATACTATATAAGTGTATGACTAATATTACATAAAGGTATACATGTATAAATTATGCCAAAATTAGAGTTTTTTTTTTTAAGTTAAAGTATTATAATATTTGTATGTATCATAAATGTATTGTTAGTGTTGAATTTTCCAACATTGATTTATTTTTCCTTTTTCAATCTTATCCTAAATTATATGATTTGTTTGTTGATATTCCTGATGAAGTTCGGTTTATCTCTCATGAGATTTGGTTTGGAGAATCATGTGCTTTCTTGTGAAATAATTAAATAACTCTTAACAAATTTTTCTTATTGTTAGCGAAAGTAGATCCTATCTTTGTATGCTTGTTTTAATAGTATTTGATAAGATTGGATGTGAGAGATTTATTGTTGGACTGTGGTGCAAGATTGGAGATTCATCTGAAGTCTATAAATAGGACGAGGAGACTAGAGATCAGCGTGCTTAACAAGAGCTTCAATATTTCGAGTCTACTAGTCTACCAATGTCCTGCCTCCCTGTGTCACATCACACCATAGACGACCCCCCGTCTTCTTTTCTCTAGTTTATAGAACCCCTATCTCTAGCCTCCCGTCTTCTTTTCTCTAGTTTATAGAACCCCCATCTCTAGGCAGGAACGTAGCTACATAGGGGCTCTAGGTTATAGAACCCCTATCTCTAGGCAGGGATGTAACGCCCCGTTTCTTTTAAAGAATAAAATCTTTTTTTGACGTTACTTACATTAGAAATTGACCATCATTTTTTTATAAAGAACATTAATTTCAGGATGAATCCTGAAATATTGTATAAATAAAACGTCGTTAGGAAAAATAAATTTAAACAATGCAGCGGAAACGATTACGTTGAAAATTATTTCTCTATAAACTCAATTTTCATTTCATCAAAAGAGCGATAGGAATAAACATTTGAATAAATACGTGTTTTCAAAAATTGATCAAATAGGCCCTTTAAATAAAATATTATCTTCTACCACCTTTTAGAATATCGGCTACCAACATGCCACGTTCGTGTACCCTGTCCTAGAATATTTGAACATATAGGGGTGAGTGTGAGAAAGAAACACTCAGTGGAGGTAAAGACACATACATCAGTCACACTGAAGACATTTAACATTGGAAAAACATATCATAACGAAGGCATTGCATTCCTCAGGTCTTTCAGCCCGGGGTGCATCGGAGTTACGAATCCGATATAAGTTCCTTCGAAATTCCCCACATAAACTTTAACGAGGTCATATTTGAAACCTCGAACATAGGAGGCCATATTTGAAACCTCTAACTTACATAACAGAGCCACGTCTGAAACTCCTGCACACGCATACACATACACACATAATCGATTTGAAGAGGAACGCTGAACGTCAACGTCCAATTCAATCACAAGTAGAGACGATCAACTTGACCACATTGGACATATTTTGTACATAATTAATTGCGCATATTAACAGATAATAAAACACATAATTTACCCCACCGTTGGTAACTGGTGCTCTTTGATAGTTCCTTGTTATACGTGCTTTCAATCAGGCTCCTCGTTCGAATCTCCTATAAATTATAGAGTTCAACTTAAGAACTTAACCATGGAATTATGCGTATAGGATTAGATCTTATAAGAGTCTAAGATCGACGTGGGTAGTATGAGGATTTACTAAAAAGGATTAGATCTTATAAGAGTCTAAGATCGACGTGGGTAGTATGAGGATTTACTAAAATTAGTGTTTGGTGCTATCGAAACCTTAATTCTAGGGTTTCCTTACTTATTGTTTAATCTGTCACCGGTATATCATTTCGAGGGTTAAAATTAACATTTGTAACATTAGAGGGTTCATATTACATAAATTATATTAAGACTCTGCAAAATTTGGGGTCATTTGCAATTTCTATAAAGTCCAGGGGTTTTTATACAACTTCAGAAAAGTCCAGGGGCTGAAAAACAATAAACAGAATTCAAAGGGCTGAAAAGTAAAAGTGGCAAATTGCAAATTAGCCACTGGAATTAATCAAATTTCCAAAATTAACCCCCTGCCCCAAAAATCTCCGCTCCCCCCGTCGCTGCCAAACCTCCGCCACCGCCGCTTGTTCCTGCCGCCAGCCCATCATCTGCCTGCGACGGGTCCCCAATACACGGCGCCGCCACCCACGGCGGCACCCACCCCACACTCACACACAATCTCGCACACACACACCTCTGCACATACACACACATGCACGCACCTGCATATATACACACACAGAGCATAGCACAACGCCGCCTCATACACACACAGCCCATTCACGGCGCCGCTTCGGCGGCGCCCAAACCTTGCGGCGGCGACCGCCGCGATTCAGCGGTAGAAAGAGGAGGAGAGTGCGACAGAGAAAGGGAGAGAGAGAGAGAGAAAGAGAAGGGTGAGAGGGGGAAGAGGTGTACGGCGGAGATGCTGCCGCTGCGACGGCGGCGGCAGTGGGTGGTGGTGGTTGAAAGAAACTGGACAATACTTAGCAGCAAAATGAGAGGTATCGGAACAGTTCGGAATAAAATCGAAAGCATCGGAATAAAATTGACTGTAAAGCCAATAAATTCAAAGCTGATAAAATTTTACCCAACTTCTCACTTCTGCAGATATAAGTCCTTCGAGCCCGTTTTTGTTTGGTTTCCTCCCTTTTATAGAAAGAGAGGGTTACACATGGTAGTGGGAGAAGTGGAGAGAGAGGCACTAGGCTTGACTCAGCAAGGAAAAGAAAAGAGTTGATCCACATCCTTACACCAGTAGTTTTTGATTCCACATTATTAGAAAGGTAATGAGCTGAACATTATTTGTTTTGGGCCGAAAGAAAGAAAATAAATTGGGCTAATTAATTGGCCAAGGTAAATATATTGATCCACTATGTATACTATAGGTGTATCTATTAATTATAGCTTATTTAAATGAGTGAATAGCCAACTCTACCATAATATCTATAACACTTACTCTTTTCTAACACCCAATATAACAATACTTACTTTTCTACCACAAAACATAAAATATTATATCTAACTACCACAAACACTATTAAACCTTTTGATATTTTCACAACCTTCCAAATTTCACAAACTTCCAAATTATATTTGCTACCAAAAGTTTCCATCTTCCACACCATTTAATTTTTATACCCAAATCCTCATTTTAATCCAATACATAATCAGGCCCAACATGCTTCCTTAAAATAAATTAATCCGTTGGAAATCATATCTTTCTTTGACCAGCACAGCACCGGGTGAGGTGGCTCGCAACACCACCAGCTGGAAAATCACTGCCCCTAAACCGTTTTACGAACAGCTCCTCACTGTTCAACTTCGCTCTCTGGGAAGTTGGTCTACAAGTTATCCAGCTCCTTCAGCAACTGCCCAGCACAACCTTGGTTCGTTTCCTACACCAGGTGTACAAGGTGATCCTTCCAACAGATAAACAAATCGAACGGAAACACGTTGAAGCTAAAGCCTCTCTTTTATTAAGAACTAATAAATATTTATTACATCATCTATAAACTCCTTTTGGGAGGAGAATGTAGGATCAGCCTCTCATTGAGATGGCTGTAACTCGTTTATACATTAACTAAAACTAAAACTCAGAAAAATTTAAACTATTACAGAGAAGATATTGTTTTGAAGAAAACTATGGAGAATGGTTGATGTCCTTAGCTTCCTTCTACTCGCCCTTTTATAGATGAAAATCCGGACTTGAAATTCGGATTTCAAACTTGCTTTAGCCAGCTGTCCACTTTTTCTGAGTGGATCCTCCACTGAGTGCATGATTGCCAGCTTTTTCTTTCTCGTGACTCATCCCATGTGAAATTGTCGGGGAATCTACTTTTTTCCCTCCCGTGACTTTCTCGCATGTGATGTTGGTGGGGCGTGACTCAGCCCATTTTACTCTGTCGGGGAATCTTTGAAGTTTGGCCTTCGTGGACCCCGCGGATAGCTTTTCTTTTGAGCAGGCTCTTTGTCCTTTTCTGCTCCTCTTTCTCGTCTGTCGGGTTTGGGTCGAAACCCTTTCCCAAACTCGGGTTGTTTCTGCTCTGGGCATGCATGGCAAACATGATCTTTCCATCTGCCAATATGTGCCATGTTGCAGAACTTCCGGGAAGTCTCTTTGCTTGCCGGCATCTTGTTTTCCCAAAGGATTCTTCTTTTTGTTTCAAAGAGATCCTCTGCAAAGCTTGTAGTAGTTCCTGTCATGGAATTCAGCATAAAAGATCCATTTGCTGAATTGTGAAAGAACTTGAAGTGGTACTTGACTTTGTCCATTTCAGTTAGACAAACCCAAAGACCCCATGCTCGTCTAGTAGAAGCGTCATCTTCTGAGAACGATCCTACTAAAATTGGAGTATCCTTCGGATCCACCGCCTTGATATTCTTCAAAGCGTTTCCGTCTGGTCTCCTAAGCTTGATAAAGTGAAAGGCTTCATGGAAACCCTTCTTAGCTGGTTCTGGAGCTGCACTGAAGAAATATAACTCCAGAATCTCTCCTCTGGCCAAATGTGGATTATTGACCCAAGTCTCGTGTACCGCCGTCCCTATCCATTTCGGTAATTTCGAAATTTCTAGGAAACTTGGTGAAACAGTATAAACTGAAGCAAGAGCTCCAAAATTATACCATTCTTGTACTTCATTTGGATGACTCCCTGGTTTCATCCAAACTCTGGGATACTTTCCAGAGACATCGATAATCGTCCTCTCTGGGTGAATACCCTGTCTTGTGAGCAACTTCTCCCATTGCTTCTGGTAAACCTACATAGGTGAAGAAACTAAAATCTCGTTAGTTTGAACCTTAGCTTTGCCAGTTTGTGGCCTTAGGTTCAACTCTCCCTCTTTTACCCCAGAGGTGCTAGGTTGACTTGAAGACTCGGGCTTTGACACCAGAGCTTCAACATTTGTCCCAGTTGGTGCATCCTCAAGGAATGCATCATCTAAAGAGCTCTCGGTTATGGTATTTGAATCCATAACTATCGGGTTAGAGGCCCGTTCTCTTGTTTCCTTCTTTTGCACCGTTGGAGATGCAGCCTGAAGGATAGGTACTTGTAGCACGTTGAACAATTGTTCATGTGCGTACTGACATGCTCGTATTAGACCAGAGACGGATCTCTGATCAGCCTGTTGAAGTCGCTGGGCAACTTCTGCATTGATACATAAAGTATCAAAACCTCGTTGTAGGCTCTCTAGGTTTTCCCTGAGCTGCCTTACTCGTTTGAGGACCTCGTCAGCGACGTGTCCTTCCATCTCGTGTTAAGAAATCTGCAAGAACATTTTCATGAGATTTCACAATGACAATATCGTAATCATAATATTGACATTCAGCTTGCCATCTTTGTATCCTAGCTTTTTCTGGTTTAGATTCAATTTTATTTTTCAGAAAAGCTTTGACACTAGAATTATCGATCTTTAGGATAAACTTCTTGGCAAGTAAGAACAAAGGCCATTTCTTGAATGCCTTTCTGACTGCGAAGAACTCCTTCTCGTTGATATGCCATTTGGCTTCACTGTCTGTGAATAACCCACTGCAGTATCTGCATGGCACTTCTCCATCTGGTGTAGCCTTCATAAGAACAGCTGCCCACCAATAGTCACTGGCGTCTGTGTAAAGAACCAGTTCATCCTCGTCTTGGGGTATAGCAAGTTTTGGAAGTCGTTGACAAACCTCCTTAAGTTGCTTTATCCCTTCTTGGTGTTTATCTTCCCAGATGAATGTTGCATCTTTCTTTAATAATGGGCTAAACACCTTCCTGTAATTTGCCAGATTGTTTATAAACATACCAGCAAAGTTAACAACTCCGAGAAAACTTTGAAGTTGTTTCTTGTCTTTAAGGATATCTGGAAATCCTTGAATCTTTTCCACAATATGATTTTGTAGGATGATTCCAGATTCATCGATCTCAATTCCAAGGAATTCGATCTGTCTTGTAGCGATCACTGCCTTCTTCTCAGAAAGCACTAATCCTTCCTTGTGACAAACATCTGAAAAGATTTCCAAATGCTTGAGATGTTCTTTCATGTTCTTAGAGGCGATGAGTATATCATCGATATATACGAACATGAAGCTGAAATAATCTTTGAAAAGATTATCCATCTTTCTCTGATATATCTGAGGAGCGTTTGCCAATCCCATAGGCATCACGTTCCAGATATAATGTCCTTGTGGTGTGGAGAAAGCTGTAAACTTCTTGCTTCCTTCCTCCATCATAATCTGGTAGAATCCAGACTTACAATCGAACTTAGAGAATACCTTAGCACCTTTGATGCTGTTGACTAGGTGTTCTCTACTCGGGATGTAGTATCCATCGAACTCCAAGATGTCATTAATTCCTTTGTAATTAATAACAAGTCTTGGCTTTCCTCGCTTGATTTCTCCATGATTCCTAACAAGGAATCCCAGGCTGCTATATGGAGAAACTCCTGGTGAGATAAGCTTAAGGTCCAGATGTTCCTTAAGTATCTTCTGCATATCCTCACAATCCGCTTGGTTCATAAGGATTGGCTTGAATCTTACGAACTCGTGTTCCTTTCCGGCTTTAACCTTCAGGGATGCTTTGAGCTCGTTCTTGTTCCACCATGCCAAAGGATTTTCATTATAATTCCTTTGGATCTTCTTCTTGATATCTTCGAGTGAAATCTGTTCATCTATAGAAATCTCACTCGACTGATTCTCCAATTGGCTCAGCAATTCTGCAATAACAATTGGAGGAACTTCTTCTTCATGTTGTATCCTAAAAGAATACAAATGATTATCCCACGCTTTAGTCCCTGGTCTGGTATGACAAAATTGTCGGTAGGATAAAAGTGCATCGCCAAATCTCCTTCTATCCGCCATTTTTGGATGTCGAAGTTTGGCTTCATCACCACGCTTGCTGCGAAACGTGATAGGCATTTTTCTGTAGAATGCCTCTCGTAATCTTTGGACAATAATCTTATGATCACATAGAGTTGTGAAAATAAGCCTTCTCGTCTCGTTTTCCTGTGTAAAGCGCTTGAATGTTTGTAGGAAATTGTTACCTAGCAATACATCTGCGCCTGTATCATGGAAATAGATTGGTGGCATCTTAACTTTGTACCATGGGGTACCTCCTGCTCCACCGATCATGATTTCTGCTTGCTTGATTCCTCGGTTAAGGATAAGAATCCTTTTAGAGAAATCTCTTCCTGCGATAGCTGGTAGATCTTCTCCAATTTCTTTAGGGAAAATCTCCTGCTTTGCTGTACATATCCTGGCGCCTGAATCGATATAAGCGGCGAAATACTCTGCCTTGTATTCCTCATATATCATTCCGATAGAAATGTATATGAAGAATGGACTAGTGGTCATCTGATTCTATATCTTTTGTTGGCCACTGTGAACTCCATTCCATCTTGTAATCTTTCCCAAGGTTTGTGTTCCTCGAGAAATTCAATTCCCAGTATCAACTGATCTGAGATTCTTCCTGGAACTCCTCCGATAGTCAATTCTATTTCACCCATTTTTAGGGTTCTTTGAAATCTTCCGACTATAGGTTGTTGGAGGTAATATAGGGCATTACAGGGAAGTGTATTTTCCCTTTGAGTAATGTCAAATATTACTTCAACTCCTCTCCATCCTTCTGGGCACTTCAGCTCTCCCTGTGTTTTGAAAACGTCTGGGACTTGCTGAATTGTACTCGGTCTCTTTTCTTTCCATCGGCTACTACTCATTAGCCTGTCTTGTTGGAAAGACATTCGCCTAGGCTCAATTCTGAGACTCTGGCTCTTGTTAAAGACGGGTTGATCTTGGATCCTCATGTCGATCTCCTTTATTGTTGAAGATTGTATGAGTTCTGGTAGAACCACCCTAGCGAAATCCTCAAAGATTCTTGGGACTTCGATAAATTCCTTTCTTAAGAATACATCTGAGTGATGTGTATTCGAAAGAGCGTAGGAAATCTTGTATGTGATCGAGTAGGGCCTGTTCCCTTCTTTCATCAAATCGTTTCTTTTGAAATCTTGATGAAGGGTTAAGACTCGGTTGAAATCTCGATCTCCCAGATTGTATGCAATCCTTGGATAGACATCAAATGCCAATTTTCCTGCACACAAATTTCCTGTAATAGCCCCAAGGTATGAATCCTTGAGATTTGAGATTCGCTTGTCGCATATTGCCAGGTTGAGTGGCGAATCTACTCCTTCTTTGAAGGTTGCTTTAATAACAACTCTTATGGCTCCGATGTGAATCCATGAGAGTGTATTTGCAACTTCTCTTTTGACTCTGCTTTTGATCTCCTGTATCTCTTGGTAAGGGATCAATTGCATCTCGATCTGATTACCAGTGAGCTCCATTGGGATGGCGAACTCTCCAGTAGTCACTCTGTGGATAATTTGGTGTTTTCTGCTGCGAAAACCAATCTTATCCAAAGCCTTTTCCATAGCCCCAATGGTGAAACCATCGTACATCTGGAGCTTGGAGTCTTCCTTCATAATCCTCATTAGAGTCTTATGGGACACCGTAGTGTGGGAGAGGTATCCTGACATATCCTCTCTCACCGTTGTTTGAAGAATTTCTTCTTCACTCTGATTCTGAGCCGGATTCACTTCCATCCTCAGAATAGATCTCTTCTTCGTAGATGCTTTTATCTGAGGGTAGATCCTCAAATTGATACACCTGTATGAGATCCTGATAATAGACAGCCTCCTCAATTTCGGGTGTTGCCTCGAACTGTCTAATACCTCGCTTCTCATTTTCTGGGCAGTCTGTTGAGATATGCACTCTTGCTCCGCACGTCCAGCAATTACAATCTCTAAAACTTTCATTGGCTCTAGTGTGAGCTCGTCTGAAAGTTCTTCTTCCTGGAGTTCTGCTGGTACTTCCTTGATCAGAACTTTTAAAAGTCCTTCTCCTGTTTGGCGTTGGTCTTTGCCCAGATTTATAACTGCGGGCCTTTTGTTTTGACCAAACTCTTCTTGGTCTCCATGAAGACCGGCGGTTGCCTCTTGTGTTGTTGCTTCCACGGTGGTATGGATGGCTTCGATGTTTCTGCCTCTTGTGCCTCCGTGGTTGACCTCCAACGACTGTTGGAATATCATTCTCTTCGCAACATAAGGGAACCATTTTATTGATTCCTCTTAATCTCTTGTAGTTCTTGTAGAGGGCCGCTTGATGACACCATTTGGATAACTTAGCTTTCAGGAAAGACATCCTTCTAGCTACTGTATCCAGGTCATCTGCCTGCTTGTATTCCCTGATCAGCATTTCTCTCCAGGGACTTGGTATCTTCGCAAAGAACAATTGCGAAGCTTCTTTTTCATCCACCTTGGACTTCCATCGGTACTCGGTGAACAACTTGATGTATTCATCAATATGACAAATATCATGCAACTCGAGGCAGTAAAGGGCTTGATTATATCTTTTTCTTTTTTCTTCCTCAATCCCCTCAAAGTAGCCTATGCCGATAAAATGGATTTTGAATAACTTCGCCATATTATCGACAATCTCTTTCAATGACTCACCAGCAGTGACGGTGTTTTTCATCTCTGGTGCCGTCATGTCCCACGCGATCTTTACGGATCCTTCTAGACTCATCTCGAGTAGTAAGATGAATCCTTCTTTTATAAGATCGAGGGTTCCTGCTGCAATCCTCATAGCCGATGCCCAATCATCGATAAGGATTTCACGATTCTTGAAATCTGGAATATCCAGATTCAACATCAACCCATACGGATGTATCGGGTCTAGCTGTGACTTTCCATAAGGCGTATTGATAAAATCCGACCTTTTGGAACGTGGTCGGGTTCCTATAACTCTTATAGGATATCCTCCTGTGGTGAAATCCCCTCTGTGTGGCATCTGCTCGTCCACATGATGTGATCCGGAGCTTTCTGCTACATTAGGATTGACTGGTGGTCTCTGCTGTTGATCACGAGTAACCAAGGCAGATTCATCTCCTGTGTTCATCTTTAGATCTATAAGACTTAATCCCGCAAAGGATTCTTTTAAGTCATCTAGATCTTGCAGATTTATCCTTTCAAAGTCCATTACTTCTTAGTAATGGATTTTCCTTTGATGATTGCAATGAGCTTCTCATCATCGGTCATTGGTCGTACAACTTCAGTTGGTTTCCCATCTAGATGTAGATAGGGAACTGTCCCGAAATTTATACGTCTCCTTTCTCCGGAAGAACTTGGTCGATTTTCCAGATTCTTGACTCTTTTTTGAATATCATGAACGATTTCAAGAGTCTTTTGTTGAATCTTCATCATCGTCTCCATTTGGCCTTGGATCTGATGAACTTGTGTCGGTATATGTTTATGGCGGTCACCATAACTCTGTACCGTCTTCTGAATTTCTCTAAGATCTGAAGAAATCTTAGAGGTGTCTGGTAGTATCTCCTTCCACTTCTGGTCTTCCATTAGAAATTATGCCACCGATGGTTCTCCGTCTCGTGGTTGTCGAGATCCTCCTGTAACCTTTGGTTTATCCATAGGAGTTCCCTATGATAATCCACTCTTTTGGTGCAATGTCTCAGCCACGTTGCTGAGTCTCCTGCCATTTGACTTTGGGCGTATTGGTGATTCCAAAACGTTACCCTCTGTCTATGTTCTTGTTCTTTCATCGCCAAAATATGACGATATACCCTGTAAGATCTACATCTTGGACATGTGTCCAGATCCATTCTTTCTCGAATGATTCTCCTCACCAAAGTTAATTATAGATAAAACATAATAAATATAAACTTAGTTCTTAATAAAACCTAGGCTCTGATACCATTTTCACGGGATCTTTTTCCAAGGCGATACGTGGCATTGTTACACCTATCAAGTCTGTCTGGAACAAATAAACAGATCAAGATCAAGACTATCTTGACTCTGTAAATAGTCCCAGCATACAACTAGCAAGGTTTCCAGCCTATATACCATCTTCGGATTCGGATCGGGTCAAATAAACAAATGGGTTTTGTTGGAAATTCTTGGAAAAATATGTTTTGGAAATAGCAAAATAGGTTTGGATTTAGCAAAGTGTTTTAATTGCAAAAATAAGTCAAAAGGGGTTTTTAGTCTTTGCACAAAAATTTGTGGTAGAAAAGTATATGTTGTTATATTTTGTGGTAAGAAAGTCAAAATCTTATATTGAGTGTTAATTTAGTTAAGTGTTATATTTTTTATGGTATTTTTAGGGTATCTCTCTATTTAAATTGGGGTGTTATAAGGGATGTAGGGAACATAGCTACATAAAGGCTCTAGGTTATAGAACCCCTATCTTTAGGCAGAGACGTAGCTACATAGGGGTCACTGGCGCCCCTCAAATCTCAATTTTTTTTAATCGTGATATAGTATTTTGTGTATATTAGATAACAAATATCACATTTTAAAGGTAAAATAATATTTTGTATATATCAGATAAGAAAATATCACACCAAATCTTATCTATATTCTCATTTACTGATTATTATCTCATCTTCAATCTTATTGACCCGTCATTATTTGAATTGAAAATCTTTCACCTTACAAACCTTCTATTTACATGGTTATATTTCATTTATAATCTTATTCACCCTCAGTAATTCATATAACTAAAAAAATTCACCCTTCATTCATAAAATACAGTTGAAATTTATTTCACCATTCATTCAAAAAAAAACATAAAATATTAAAATTTTCAAACACGAAAATATCAGAAATTTAAATTGAAAACATTCCATTTACATTATTAGTTCTCATCTACAATCTTGTGCACTCATCTACATTGTTAATTTCAATATTTTTATTCAATGCATTTTTTAATCCACACTTCTAATGCCACTCAATTTAGAAATTTTGTTAGTAATTGCTCTAACTTAATATATTGTTTTTAATATCTGAACTTTACTACAATACATTTATCCTTGAAAATGATCTTTCTATAAAATGCTTAAAATATATATACGTTTCCCCTTATATAAAAATAACTTAAGAATGGGCCCCCTCGATAAAATTTGTCACGCCCCAATTTTTTATTTTTTTTGTAAATAATAACACAATTTTTAACCTTTAAAATAGGAACGCGAGCTCATAAAACATAAATACCTTTTTTTTTTCAAAAGCATTCACATAAATTTTACATCTTTGTTTTTATAATAAAATTCAACACATCAATTCAAAATCATTTATCAAATCATAATAACCTTTAACAAAACATTCAGCGGAAGCAACTCAAACAAACAATTTTCCAAATAAAATAATCATGAAAAACAAAGTAACATGTCTTCAAAAATTTACTGCAATATTTAAATACTAAAAAGAAGAGTTTAGCGATTCAAAAGCGTTTAAAAGAAATCAATAAACTACTTGGTCATAATCATCATAAATTATATTCCACTTGTCATTAATTATTAAAACAATTCCCACTAGCATCCATCGTACCACCACATCCGACTCTTCATCTGTAAAAGAATGAAATAATACGGGATGAGCTACACTAGCTCAGTGGGGACATGCTTGTCTAAATTAAAGACAACATGTAAAAGTAAGACAAATATCACAACATGCATAAAAACATTCTCTTTTCCTTGTGATTGGCCAATCAATAGCACGGCGGGCAAACCCGAAGGCCTACTTATGACCCATGGACCTTTGACGGCCCCTGGCTAATTATGAGCACGGCGGGCAAACCCGAAGGTTTATGAAGACCCATGGACCTTTGACGGCCCCTGACTTGTTCTCATGCATAGATCATAAATCATAGCAAGCATTTTCATAAATAACTTTCATCAGACACATTGCATCAATTCATCGATCACCTCACATAAAGCATTTAATAGAGACAAACACATGAAAGAAAATCTCCACCTTAATAATTGAAAAACCTTGAATGCGTTGATGCATGGATGCAAAACCGTATATCAGAATTCTCATCTCTTTATCTTCTATTTCCATAACACTATGTGTCTCGAAGTCTTCGTTATCTAATATATAAATTTAGTAAATGGATCAATATTATTATCTTCCTTATCTTTAATTATTAAAATAATTAAATGATCGAAATGAAAGAGATTAATTTTAAGATCGAACATAAGACTTTTGGAGAGAAAATTATTTGCATGATTTGAATGTAAAAGTTCATTCTATAACTCATTGAAGAAAAATACAATAATGTATTGGACTTGAAGAATTTAAAACATCAAATTTAAAAGGGAACATTTTAGAAAAACCTCTAACTAGACATATTAAATTTACTAGCATAATATTACTTGAAATATTTATTTCTCAACAAATATAAGACCAAATGATCCTTAATTTTAAATGTAAATAATAAGGAGTGAAATAAGTAGGACATATAAATTTCATAAAATTCCAAGTTGTATAACTGTAGAAGAAAATTAAATATCTTGAGAAATATAAATATTTTTATTTTGAAACTTTTCCAAAATATAGATAACTTGTAAATACACAACATTTTCAAAAATCAAATCATTTGAATACCATTAACTATATGAATTAAATCCTTAAAGCAGAATCAATGTAAATTGTTGGTCTTTAAAAGAGGGATAGATAATAAACTTTTAAATGAAATACACTTTGGATTGAATTGAAATTTTTATTGTAGATGAAAACACACATATTACACAATATGGAAAACTTTCATAAAATTCAGAATCATATAAATAATTATTTGAATTTTGGAATCAGTCACGGTAAACATTTCGAATTCTACGAAGAAGGAATATAAAAATCATATTAAATCTTATAAAACTCAGTTTAAAGTGAAATTTTTAAAGAATCTCAAATATACTGTAAATAATAACATATTAAAATTTTATAAATTTGGGAGATCGGTAAATATTATTTTGAATATTTCTAAATTAGAAGTGTTTAACATGTAGATTTAGGGCTAGAAGGAATATAAAAATCATATAAAATCTTATAAAACTCCGATTAACTTGAAAATTTAAAAGAATATTAAGAAGACATCCAGGGACAACATACTAAAATGTCATGGAATTCGAAGATGTATAAATATGAATTGAATTTTGAATAGAAAAATTATGAATACTTTTATTTGAAGATCAAATTATCTCTTTGTTATGGCTGAAACGGGATATGAAAGAAGATGATTTTCATGGAATTTGGTTGCTGGAAAATAATGATTTTCATAGATGAATATCAAAGGGTTTTGGAAGAGCCGGTGAATTTAGGATTTCTATTCCTCAAAAGAACGTAGAATTTGAGTATGATTAGGTTTAGGAAACTTATATATGTATTCTATTTTGTAATGGGCCTCAACAACTTAATGGGCTTATATCAACATATAAAATATATTATATCATAAGATTCAAATTAATTTATAATGCTCTCTTATTAATATTATATTTTAATTATTTATTAAATTTAATATCTTAAAATTTGGGGATATTACAAAATTTCTGGCTTCATCTCTGTCTCTAGGTTATAGAACCCCTATCTTCTTTTCTCTAGGTTATAGAGTTTGAATGCCCGTGACTCTTTAGTAAAGATAGACATTTTTAGTGAACTTTCCAAAGTCTTTGCATATGTCCATAGCTTTCCTTGTTGTTCAAAAAGACGTATTGAGTCTTTGTAAAAGAGAATCTCGTTTAAAAAAAAATTCTCTCTCCTTGTACTGCAATGAACATCTAATAAAAGAGTTTTCGCCCTAAAGGCAGTTGCAAGTATTTGTATACTCGTGAATAAATCTCTGACTCTTGATCTTTTCGGTTTTAGTTTTCAATTCCGCTGGTGTTGTCAACACCGTATACAACACCATACACTCTGATTTTGTCACTTGCGTCTTTTATTGTATTTTCTTGCTGATTAGAGACCCACTTGTGTTTTCTTGCTGATTACAGACCCACGTAAAACTTTCAGGTGTGACTAACATTAATGTAGAGATATAAAGTATTATTGTGTTTTATGATTGTAAATGTCGGTGATTTTTTTTTTAAGGAAAGGAATTGCATTAAGGTTATGAAATCTGAATATAAAGATATGACTAAAATAATGTAGAGATATATATAACTAATATAACATAAAAATTAGGGTAAAAAAAAAAAAAGTTCATGCTTAATAAAAACAAAAGGTATGAGTTTCAGCGGTCTAAATCCAACCTGGATTGATATGTACAAAATATATTCTCCATTATATTTTGTTTCTTAAATATGACCTTGTCTACTATGATATATATGGATCCCTTTTGTTTAGCATGCTCCATATATACCTCGTTCGGAAACATAAGGTAACACAATTCTGATCTTCTCTTTTTCTTAATGCTTTGTTTGGATGATTTCAATTTGTTTTGGATTTACATATTTGGAACCGGGTCGGATCCGGGTTACCCGACCCGCTTCTCTCTCTTTTTTTTTTCGCGCTAACTTTTTTAAATTTTGGTTATGACTTTTACTTATGTTAAGGATACCTTTATGTAATGTGTAAGAATACCTTTAGGTTATGTTAAGGATATCTTTATGCCCAGATTTCATACATTTACGTTAAGTTAGACATATCTTTAGGTTATGTTAAGGATACCTTTGAAATCCTGATTTCAGATTACATATCATGTTATGTTAAGAATACCTTTTAGTTATGTTAAACATACATTTAGGTTACGTTAAGGATACCTTTAGTTATGTTAAGAATACCTTTTGGTTATATTAAACATACATTTAGGTTATGTTAAGAATACCTTTAGGTGATGTTAAGGATACCTTTGAAATCGTGATTTCAGGTTCCTTTGAAATCCTGATTTGATACCCTTAGAATTCACTTCATGTCACATACATTTACGTTATATTAAGGATACTTTTAGGTTATGTTAAGTATACCTTTATGTCCAAATTTCATACATTTATGTTAAGTTAGACATACCTTTAGGTTATGTTAAGGATACATTTAGGTTATGTTAGGAATACCTTTAGGTTATCTTAAGGATACCTTTATGCCCAAATTTCATACATTAACTTTATGTCAGACATATCTTTAGGTTATGTTAAGGATACATTTATGTTATGTTAAAGATACCTTATCCATAACATAGTTGTGTTACACATTTTGTACTCAAAGGTATCTCTAACATAACATAAAGCTATCCTTAACATAACCTAAATGTATCCATAATATAACGTAAATGTATGTGACCTGGAGCGAATTCTAAGGGTATCAAACCAGTATTTCAAAGGAACCTGGAATCAAGATTTCAAAGATATCCTTAACATCACCTAAAGGTATTCTTAACATAACCTAAATGTATGTTTAATATAACCAAAATGTATTCTTAACATAACTAAATGTATCCTTAACATAACCTAAAAGTATGCTTAACATAACTAAAAAATATTCTTAACATAATGTGGTATGTAACCTGGAAATATTCTTAACATAATGTGGTATGTAACCTGGAATCAGGATTTCAAAGGTATCATTAACATAACTAAAATGTATCTTTAACATACCTGAAAGATATCCTTAATATGACTAAAGATATCCTTAACGAGCGAATTTGAGTGGATTTGAGAATATCCACCCAGGCGCGTGGGACGCGCGGTTCGGGTCAGGTGCATGAATCTATACAAAAAAGTTTTTGTGGTTTTATATATACTAATAATAGTAAAAATTATTAGAAACTTCACCTCTTCTAACGTAACAATTTATTACGTACGTTCCCATCTTTAAGTTTTGGTACTTGCGTGTCTCTTTTTAAAATTGAAATTTAAGCGAGAAAAAAAACACTCATATGGGTTAAAAATCCATCGAAACATTGATTGAAGTTAAATAAATATAATGTGATGTATTAGTACAAAAATATAATAAAAATGGGTAAAATGCATGAGTCCCCCTATGATTTCGAAATGTTGCGTCGGACCCCCTGTTAAAAGAATGACAACGTTTACACCTTTGATATGAAAAAGTTTGCACGAAATTTTTCTGTATACATTTTTGAATATTTTTTTGTAACCTTAATTTAAAAATTCACTTCATTTTATTCTAAACTTAATATACATATAATATATTTCTCAATAAATCTCAAAAATAATATACTCAGTTTTGGAACAATTAAATAAAATTTTAGAATATTAAATTATTTTACAATTAAAATTGAAAAATTGTTCAAATCTTTGAAAAAAAGAACTAGATATAAGAATTGTAAATTTACAATTTGAAATAAATAAAAACGAAACTTTACAATATATATACATATATATATATATATATATATATATAAAATTTAAAATTTAATTAGAAAAAACCCACAATTATGCTTTAGATTTTAAATTATTAATTTGATGATATTCAAATATTAATGATAATTAAATAAATATTTAATATTCTTATTTGTGAAAGATAAAAATTGTTAAGATAATGTTCGAAATACAAGTAATAAAGTTAAAAAGATATGAATTATTCAATGTATAAGGGTATAGTTGGAAAATTAATACAAAAGTTAACATCATTAACACTCATTTGATGGAGGGGGAGAGTGTGCAACATTTATTAAATCACAGGTGTAAATGTTGTCCTTCTTTTAATAAAGGGGAACCAACGCAACATTTCCAAATAACAAGGAGAATTGGCGCATTTTGCCCTATATATATTTATATATAAAAAAAACTTTTAATAAAAATATCAATAACTAATTTTCATTCCTAAATTGAAATATTATAAATGGAAAGAAAGTTGTTATAGGAATTAAACAATCAAAAATAAATAATTATACTTTTAAGGATTATAGAGATCTCTTAGTTGAGTTATAAGTTATAACCTATGGGAGGGTAGAGTAGCCTATTTTTAAATTAAATATTTTTTTCATTTTAATTTTATTATATGATATCAAATTTATCATTTTTGTTTTTTTTGAATTTTGAACTTGATTGTTCCTTTTATTTTGTATTCACAATTTTGATAAGAAGCCGGGTTGGTGCCAATGCAAATTAAATACAAAATCATTATTTCAAGATAAATAATTTATTTATTGAGAGCGTGTTTTTAGCATATGATTGACAATTGACATATTAAAATTTGTTTTTACATGCCTAACATATTATTAGGAGTTAAAATATTTTTAAAATATCAATTACCATTTAATATGAATAACACATTAAGTGTTTCTCAAATCTCACTACTAAATTTAATTTATTTTTATTTTTATTTACAATATTAATGAGTACTGTTATTATTAATAACAGTACTCATATATGTTTCGATCTTTAACATATATACACACACATTTATATATTATTGTTTACATTTTAAAACTATAATATTAATTAAAATGTGAAAGTTAAAGATAAGATAATATCTTATCAATATATATTTGAGTTAAGATAATATTAACATATTACATTATTAAAAATTTTAAAATTAATAAATTTTATATAACGAAACGTGAATTGCACGGATACAATGCTAGTGTCATATATCAAATTCTTTTTTTTTTCTTTTTTTTTTTTTTTTTTGCTTGACAACATGTGATAGTTTTGCTACGATTTTTCTATCACAAATAAAAAAAAAAAAAGTTATAAAATTATCCTTCTCACTGTCATTACTCAAATCATCTCTTTTTGTTTTTCAATTTTCTTTTTTTGACAATAATTTCAATTAAATAATTATGACTCATGATGGTGTGGTGTGTGTATTATTGCAAGTCCTCCAAATCTCCAAAAAGCGAGTAATCATAGCAACCACTATTTTAGTATGAAGATAAGGTATTACCAGGGAAGCATTCCAATTCTTGCACAAAAACGTAGAGAAATAGGACAGAGAGAGACATGGAAATGAGGAGAGAGAAAGGGGTGGAGATATATGAAGTTGGGCCTTGTGAAGATGGATTTGAAATGGGGTTTTTGATAGGCCAAAGATTTTCCAGAGAGATAAAAAGTAGAGTGCAAAAAGATGGTATTTTGCAGAAACAGCTCCTCCCATTTGCTAACTCCCCACATTCAACCTCACTCCTCAATTCTCTCTTTGAAACCAATATGAAAAGGTATCCAAAATATTGGGATGAACTTAGAGGAACTGCTCAAGGAAGCGGCACTCCGTTTCTTCAAGTACGTTTTGCTAATGCTACACCTGATGAAATATATATATAGTTGAAAAACAAATTCACGATGTGTTATATTTATGTATTTGCAGATAATGCTGCTAAATTTCAGGAAAGAGATACTTCCATTCATTCCCAAGGTGGAAGAAAACTCATTTGATGATGATACTAATGACGACTGTTCTGATGTTCTTGTTGTTAGTGAATCCATGGCTTTTGCAGCCCACAACGAGGATGCCAACGTGGCGCTCCTTGGCCATACGTATGCATATGTTACCGGCAAGTTCTGTTACGAGGAAACAAATTGTAACATAAATATCAATCAGGATCTTCTATTCCAAACAATGTTTCATCTGATGTGTAAAAGATGACATCATCAATATACACTTGTCATCTAATGAAAACAATGGACCATAAGATGAAACACAGTTTGGAACAGAGGATCCAATTCCACTAAGTATGTCTTATGAAGCATCATCATCATGTGAACGACTAGTTTTGCAACTTTCTTATAGTTATGAGACCCAACTTTGCTTTATGATACACATATGAGGTAATACAAATTCGATTGTGTTGCAGTTACTTGATCAAAGGAATTGTAGGAGACCGAGTATCGTTCACTGCTTACACGTATGCAGGGGAGCTCCCGAGCTGTGCATTTGGCTTCAACACTCATGGACTGGTATTTCATTAACACAATCACATTCAACTCTGTATTGCACAGCAAAAAAATGAAGCAAGGATCCTGTTTTGGATGCAGGCGTTTACGTTGAATTCAGTTCCGCCTTGTAAGTATGAGATCGCAGCTGGGGCCATAGGTAGGAACTTCATCTCCAGAGACTTGCTTGAAGCACGAAGCATTGATGATGCTTTACAAGTAAGTATTCTGGTACTTGAGCTACAAGACTCGTGATTCAAATATTGAATCTTGATTGAACTAGCTGTGTGGATTCAGAGGATTTCCACTTCAGAAGCTTCCATAGGACATTGTTACAATCTGATGTGTATAAACACAAGGAGGATTTTGAATGTAGAAACAGCATCACGAAATCGTTACTCGATTCATGAAGTTGGGACACCACCATTCTTCCATGCAAACATGTACCTTCATCTTGATGTTAAGCAGGCAAGATTTTTGTAAAAACTAAAACCTCAACTCAAATGCCTTGAACACATAATGCTTATACTTTTTGTACTTTGTATTGTGAAGGAAGAAGATGAGAATTCGTTGAGCAGACAAAACAGAGCAGCTATGCTGCCAAAGAGATCGAGGAGTGACTTTCTGTCACTCCTTGGCGACAAAAATGATGCAAGATATCCTATTTACATGACAGGTCCATTACTTCACACCCTATGCACAGCTGTGATAGATTTAGACGAAAAAACACTCTCAATCATCGAAGGGGATCCTAAAGAACGACAAGCCTCGTTCGTCTTCACAATGTGAAGAATTCCGTAATCACATTGAGTTAGAGCAACACCGCACACATTGCATCGCGTTATGGAGTTAAGAGTAGTAACATTATTACCTTAACTTTTGCTATATGTTTGCACACTCCAAAGGAGTAGAAATCAAGAAGACCCAGAATCATTAACATGTTTAAATATAGCAACATTAGCATCATCACATTTGATCTTGAGTTCATCAAATTCTTTTTCATAATCTCTTATCCCCACCAAAATTCATCACAAAGCTCTTCCAATCTTTAGTTTTGCCTTATATATCTCATGCTAATTTTTGTTACGCAAAAACGTGGGTGGGATGGTCTCACGGATAGTTTTCGTGAAACGAATTCTTTTTATCCACTATGCTAACTCATTTCCACAAAGTTATATATTAATTGTGAAATATAAATTGTAGGTTAACTCGTATCACACACCAGACTTAGTCTTTTTTGTTATGCCAAAAAAATCAGTTGTGAATGAGATGATCGTGCCCTAATTGTTGGTATATTAGAGTGTCTGCATTCATACATTGACCACCACTTCTATCCTGCGTTTAATATGTGATAAAGTATTTAATTATTAAAAAAATTCTAAATTTACATAATTGTATCTCTTTACATATATATTTTATCTTCTCTATATACTTGTGTTTTGTAATATTAAAAGATTTATTACATTAAATTACTCACGTTTAGAAAGAAGTATTTCCAGCATGATTTTGTCAACTGGTGCATGGATCTAGGATCCATACACCCGGGTTGACCAGCCCCACTTGCCTCTAACGCGCGTTTTCACGTGCCCCAACACGCTCTCACGCGCCCCCACGCGCCTGATGGGTGCGCTTAAATCCACCAAAATTCATTTCAGGCAGTCATACCCTCATGTTATGTTAGGGTTACCCTCATGTTATGTTAGTGTTGAGGGTAACCCTAACATAACATCAGGGTAACCCTAACATAATATGAAGGAATGATTAACATTGTTTGTTTACCTTCATGTTATATTAGTGTTACATTCGTGTTATTTTAGTTCAGTGGTTTTAAACTAAGGGTATGAAATCTGGAGATGGAGTCACATTAACATAACACGAAGGTAACCCTAACATAACACGAAGGTCACACTAACATAACGTGAAGATAACGACCATAACATGCGAGCTTATGGTAAGGTGCGTGCATTGCTTTGACTTGAGTGTAATTTCCCTAAACACTTGAGAGATGAGTGATACACTTACCTTGTGAGTATTCACTTATTATTTGAAGCATTGATTCAAGAGTAATTTGCATGAATCTCCTATGTCTTCCAAAATTATATGATGCTTGCTTGTTCTTGATAATTTGCCTAAGCCTACGAGCAAAATGATATTCATTCCACCCCATGCATAAGTTCTTTTCTTTTCATTGTTCGGGGACGAACAATAGTTTAAGTTTGGGGGGTTTGATAACTTCGTTATCTGATGCATTTTAGGGCTTAATTTCATATCATTTTGTGTTGAAAAGCATGCAATAGTGAAATTTTATTTAGATTTCATTATCTTTTTAAAATTTCCCGTTTTTGCTGGATTTGAAAGGAATTTGATAGGTTTTAGCACAAAATGAAAGTCCAATGGAATTTAACGCCAAGTTGAAGTCGAGATAGGAAGTCGATAAAGCGCAGTATGGGAAAAAATCATATCTCGAGCTCTAGAAGTCCAAATTAAATGTTTCTTGTCTTGTTAGAAAGCTAAGAGTAAGTTCTACAACTTTCATGTTGGAAGGTTTCACCAATTCTGCCACCAAGGGATCAGAATAGTACAAGAAGTTGAAAGTCGTGCAAGAATGTCCTGATTTTCGTCTTGATAGGGCTTGAGTAAATTGGGTATAACTTGGTGTACAAAACTGATATTGTGATGAAATTAGTGGCATCGGATAGCTAACTTGAAGGGCTACAACTTTCATGAAGAAGTCGAAGCCCAATTATGAGCATAAGAGGGCCGAATCGAAGCTGAAAGCTGGGAGTTTGGGCCACCCGGGTCACTTGGCCGGGTCGGTGGTCTAGTTGCGGGTTTTTAGGCCTGTTTGGACTCCTATTTGGATACAACTTGCTCCAAGTCCGATTTTTACCTACTTAGATACAAATTAGGACTTGGGAAAAAGAGGATAGGGAGAAATATAAAAAGATCCATACACATCCAAAAAAAAGGAGCATTCATCCACATCTTGAGAGCAAGGAAAAAATAAATGAATTGAAGATTTAAAAGTCAAGAGGAGCAACCAACAATCACAAATTGAATAAGCTTTTCTTTGATTTTATTTCTAGTTTTGATCATGTCGTTTTGTAATTCATTTTGCCTTATGAACATGATTTTTGGCTAGGGGTCTCGTGATCTTAGGGCACGAGAGTAGTTCTATGGATTTCTTGTTGAATATTTAGTTTTAATCTTTCCTTTAATCCATGATATTTTATTCATGCTTCCTTGTGCTTATTCCATGTATGAGTTCTGGCCAAATTTATGCATGCTCTAATTAATTGAATTGAGATCGAGAGATGATATTTGATTATAGATTTGGGAATGCATGACTCAATTAAATTGTCTGGATCGAGAGATTGGTAAATAATTGGGGTGAGAATACGATCTTAGGAGCTTTTAGGAGTTGGTTATTAACTGCGAGGTAGAGATACAGACATTAATAATCGATCCATGGGTTAAGTTGCTCGAGAGAGAGGTTAATCTAGAATCGTGATTGCTCACATAAAATAATTGGATTTGGGGTTGATTTTTGCTAGATTAGTAAACTTGATTGAAGTAGAATGAAATCGTTGTCTTAGGATCCTTGTTTGAATCTTGATTTTCTTGATATTTTCTTGTTTGATATTTTTATTCAATTTATTTGTTTCTAGACATAGGTTAATTAGATTAAATTCTCTTAATTCGGTCACCTAGATAAAATTAGGTAAATTAATTAGGTAGTTAACATTGTTCTAATTCACTAGTCTCTGTGGGATCGACCTTGCTCGCCCTATCTATAGTTGACACCGTACACTTGCGGTATAGGCTAGAAATAGACCATCGATCAAGTTTTTGGCAACTGGTGCACAAGAGAGTAACTCTTCTTCCATTAGACAATGCTATTAAAATCTTTATAGAAATGCAATTTTAAAATATTAAACTAATATAATTCATATGTTTTTAAAATATTTGAATTGGAGTTACAATATATAAATATAATAATAAGTCATATATAAACTAAGTGTTGGAAAATTTCACTTCACTGTTTTTGTTGATATTTTTACATTTGAGAACAATATATTAAAATTAAGAAAATAAACATTTCAAAATAATGTTATTTCCTTTGTGGCATGAATAATATGTAAAAATATTTGTTCATGTTTAACTCGATATATTTGCAATACAATAACAAAGGGAGTGACCGATCCATCATTTAATAAAGGTGTAATTGCAAAAAAAAAAAAAACAAAACAAAACAAAATCATGATTTTTTTTAAAATTTAAATTTAAATTTATCCCTACTTAATATTGCAAAAGAAACCATGAACTTTATTCATTGATTGCAATTTAGGGCACAATTATATTTTTCATCAATCGAAGCCCACAAGTTCGACAAACTTGTTATGTCACATACCACATTGGATGTCACGTCATTCCAAAATAAAATAAAATCAAATTGTAAAATAAAATCATCACATTTTTAATATTGCATTTTAACCATAACTTTTTATATAATTACAATTGTACGTTTATCATAAATGTCTTAATATATGTCCATTTATAATTTGTAGATATCTCATCCTCTGAAATCTTTAATGTGAAAGTAGTTTTTATATCAAAATTCGTAACATATTGAATATATTAATATATGTCCGCATTTCTTGATAGATGGGTCTGCATCACTAGAATAAAAATCCAATTAATATTTATCATCAAAATTGAAGTACAATTTTATTCCACCAATATAATACCATATATATCCAAAAAAATGAATATTTATTTAATTTAAGAATGAGTTTTATGTAGGACCGTCTCATGGATCATGTTACATGAAATATGTCAACCCACGACACAGACTACAATTCATATATAATTTAATAGAAATAGGTTGATTTACGGGTAAAAAAATATATCTGACAAATATTATCCACGAAACTATCTTAAACAAGTTTTTGCGTTAATTTAAGATCAAGTGGTACTCCACCTTCATAAATGTAGATTCTATGATGACGAGGGTTTAGTTTAGACCTCGATCACACAAATTTTCTAATTCGTATCTCCCCGCTACTCCCTCAATCTCCTAAAAAAAATTAAGATCAAAATCTCTTGATGAATATCCATCACATGTAAATGATTTAAATGGGAAAAAGAGAAATGCAATTGAAATCATTGAAAAATGTTAATTCTAAAAATGAGAATAGAATTGAAAAGGCAAAAGATAAATAGAAACGTGGGAAAATTGAAATGTGATCGGAAGTGGAAGGTGAGAAAGCAAGTTGTGATGAATTATTGAAGGCTTTTGTTCCCCACCCACTGCCACTGCCACTGCCACGACGCGTTTAGTGTTGGATAATCCTTTCCTATTTTCTTTTTCATTTCTTTTTTCTTCTCTTATTTTTTTCCCTTCAATTTCTTAATTGTCAAATAGGTGGCGTTTGTTTTGGGTTTATTTAAAATTGAGACAATTCGATTTTGAAATCTGGAGTTTTTTAAATGAAGATGAATAGTTAAAATTTGTGTTTGCTTAGAGTTTCTATTGGGAAAGATTAGTATTGTAGATGTTAAACCAATGCTGGAAAAATGTTTGTGTAATATTATATTATTAGTTGATGTAATAGTAATGATTGTTAGATTGTAAAAAGTAGAAATTTTGGTGTGTATTGATATTTATGTATTAATAGGTTATAGTATATGGTTAATGATTGTGTTTTTTATTATATTAAATAGAATTTTGATATGTTAATGTAACCTCACAACAAAAGAGAATTTGAATCAATTTTAACAAAAGAGAATTTGAATCAATTTTAGATTTGAAATCCTGACTCACAAACACCAACCCAAACATCACCTAAATGTTTCTAGACAAATTTCTAAGAGTTTCATGCCCAATCTACCCAATTCTATATAAGGAAGCACAATTTTACCCATGATTATAATATTTTTACTCCATATACCTAAAAATTTAAAATATTGTCCCCAAATACCCAAAAATATTGTACGGTGATGTCAGGAGTACACATGTAATATATATATATATATATATATATTGATTTATATTAATTGAAATTAAAATTACACGTGTAATATATTGATTTATATTATTAAGTGTAATATAAATTTATTGGAATGTAAATTGATTAAGTAATATAAATTATAAGTGTAATATATTGTAATATAAATTTATATTAAGTGTAATATATTGATTTATATTAATAAAATATTTGTAATAAATGTGGCACATCTACCCCTTATTTCACCACTCACCCCACCCCAATTAGGGTTTAACGAATTAAAGACTCCCCTCCTTCCTTCCTCCCATTTATCTTTCTTTACTACTCTCACGGCGGCAGCGGTTTCCTCTCCCCATTCTTGCTCTCCCATTTCTCTGCCTGCCGGCGAGCATTTCTCTTGAGTTAAATGGCCGAACAGGTTAGTGTTTATACTTTGTTTGATTATTTATACTTTATTTTTTATTTAGTTTGATTATTGTAGTATTAAATTATTGTTGTGATTAGTATTGAATTGTTGTTGTGATTAAATTGTTGTGATGTAGGAATGGCCAAAATAATTGTTTAAGAAAAAAATTCAACTACGAAGAAAAAAAAAATTCGTTAACCCCTAAAATTTTAGGGGTCAACGAAACAATTTAGCTAGACAATCAATAAATTTCATTAACCCCTAAAATTTGTGGGGTTAACGAATCAATTTGAACAATTTTCTTATCGTTCGTTAACCCCTTAAATTTTAGGGGTTAACGAAATTTGTTAATTGTCCAATTTGATTCGTTAACCGCACAAGTTTTAGGGGTTAACGAATCAACATAAAATGTGATTTCAATTCGTTAACCCCTTAAATTTAAGAGGTTAACGAAAGTATCTAAAAATCCCGAAAATTTCGTTAACCTTTAAACTATAAGGGTTAACGAATTCGAATATTTTTTTTCTCTAATTAATATTTTCTAATTCGTTAATTCCTATTGTAGTATTATTATTATTATTATTTTTTTGTTAATTGGTAATTGTTAATTTGTTAGTCCACTGATTAATTTTAAATCTTAAGCTTTTTTTAGCACTAATTTCCTTAGGTATAATATTTTAATTCGTTAGCCCTACTTTTTTAAATCATTAATTAGTTTATTAATTTTGAAATTGTTAATTAGTTAAGCCCTACTTATAAATTAGTTTATGAATTAGTTAAGCCATACTTTTAATTAGTTTATTAAGCTAATTCGTCAATGAGTTTGTTAATTTTAAATTCGTTAATTAGTTAATCACTATTTTTAAATTAGTTAATTCATTAATTAGTTAAGCCCTACTTTTAATTAGTTTGTTTAGCTAATTCCTCAATTAGTTTATTAATTTTTTAATTCGTTAATTAGTTAACTTTAATTCATTAGATTCGTAGTTAATTTTTAATTAGCTTAGTTAATTAATAATTCGTTAGTTTATTATTTTTTTAATTCGTTAAATGGTTTAGTTAATTATTTTAATTCCTAGTTAATTTTTAATTCGTTAGTTTTCATTTATTAGTTAACTTTAATTTTGTAGTTAGTTCGTAGTTGATCATTATTAATTCTTTAATTTGTATTTTTTTGTATTCGTTAATCCCTTTAAGTTTGTTCGAATTCATAGAATATTTTGTCATGGTTGTTTAATTATTTTAGCGTTTTTAAATGTAGTGGGCTTACGTCCGTGGGGAATGCCAGCGAACCATCGCATATATAAATGGATATGTTCGGCTTGCGGTACTTGATGAGGTGAAGGCACAACTTCGATCTATGGGTCGACAGTGTCTCCGTGACTTTTGGAGGACGAGTTTCGGCCATTTCCTGATGTGGAAGACGCAGAGAGAGTCTTGCAAGGCTTTCTTACATGTCCTCATGTCATATGAGGTGCGTGGTGACGAGACACCAGCAGACGAGAGGTGGTTCTGTGTAGGGCAGGTAAGGAGCATTCTTCGGTAAGCGCGAATTTGCCCTAGTGACGGGGTTGAAGTTCGGCAACTCGACTTTCAAACCGATCGCAGTTCACACCCCACCTGATGGAGCAGTGTACTGGAGGGTGCACGCCGAGTCTTCTCGGGTCACAGTGTCTGACCTCCGTTCTCGATTCACAGCCGGTGAGTTTGCTGATAGTGTGGAGGACACGGTGAAGATGGCCAAGATTTTGATCCTCTACCTCATACTGCTCGGGGTGGACGTCGGCAAGACAACTGTTGACCGATGGGTTTGGACTTTGGTGGAGGATGAAGACTTATGAGAGAGCTTTCCATGGGGGAAGTACAACTTCCTCACCTTGTTCAATAACATTGATAAGTTACCGAAGACAATTCCTGCTCGTACCTACACACCGCATTACCATTTCTATGGTTTCTCGATAGCTCTGCTGGTATGTCCCTACAAATTAGTTTGTCGACATTTCTTTAAATTGTGTTTAGGTTTTTGATAAGTTTTTTTTGCTAAAATAATTTCCAAATATGGCCTCTTTAGATATGGGCTTTTGAGGCGATCCCCATTACCTCTCAGTTTGCCGGGTATAGATTGGACACGCCTATCCTGATGCCCCGTTGTATGAAGTGGAGTTTGAAGATATCGAAGACAGATGTTTCACAAGTGTTCGCGGGCGAGGTATGTACTATTTATTTTTTTAACACCGCAAGTTGTCACTTATTGTGATCACGATTCTTTACTTCTACAATTTTGTTACAGGTTGAGTGTTACACAACACTGACACCCACAGACGATGAAGTGATTCAGCCGTACTGGCAGGATATCGATGACGATATCCTGATGGGGGTCCAACTCCCTATGAGAGGACGTGGTCGTCGTGCTACTGATCATACTCCAAAGACACCTTCTGCACGTTCGAGACCTTCTGCACCCATTGGAGATCCTGCAGAGGCAGGTCCGTCGAGGACACATCCTGTCCGAAGAGAGCGACGTAGGACCGCAGTATCCTCCCAGGCGGTCGGCGAGCAGGATGACGACGCGGTCCCCCATAACCCGTCGCTCTCTGATGAAGTGCCGATTCGTGTATCGCCAATTGCTCAGAGGTACCCTGAGTCGGAGACTCACTTTCATAAGCACGATCCGAGGCCAAGCTCAGGGACCAGTGATGACTTGTACAATCGATTGACGGATTGGATGGGATCTCGAATCGACGGTCTCCAGCAGGAAGTTACCCAGCAGGTCACTGATTTGATGGGTCCTCGATTCGACGCCCTCCAGTAGTACACTGATGGGCTTGGATCACGATTCGACGGTCTCCAACAGCACGTCACTGATGAAGGAAAGCGTCTGGAGGGACTGATGCCTAAGATGATCGAGGAGCAGATTAAGGCGTATTTCACCTCGTTCTATACTGTGCCGCTCTCGTTCCAGACACCAGCTGCACAGACTGTAGGGTCTTACCAGAGTTCGGTCCCTTTACTGTCCCCTACGATTTGACTAGCATCACACCTCAGGGTATCCCAGATACCGAAGGTGTTGGAGCTATAACACGACGTAGAGCTCCATCTGCTGTTGTGCGCATTCCATTTTTGGTTGAGGAGGCCACTAGAAGGAAGAACATCAAGTGGAAAGAGTTCAAATCCTACTTCATGAGTGACGATGACAAAGTGAGCGGGTAAGAAACTAATGCTCTTTCTACAGTCCAAAGTTAGTTTTCTTTCTATCTATTAAAATTATCTGTTATAATCGTTACAGGCGCAATGTTGGTGCTGGAGCGCCAGTGGGGCCAAGTTGGTTCAGAAATTTCATTGCTCCAAAGTATGAGTTGGAGTCAGAGGTAATTTCATTGGAATTTAGCTCTTCATTTTGTGAGATACTTCATTTTTAATTGACTCAATTCATTTTTGTCTATTCCAGCATATTGATGCGTACTTGGGCGTACTACAGAGCCGTCCAGAAGCTGCCGACGTACAAATCAGTCGTCAGCTTATCGGGAGGACTCAGATTGTGGATAGGCAGCTGTTTGTGAGTTCTGATCATTCGTTTTAATGTAATGTTCAAATTTTTTTTTTTAGATAAATTTTGATCCGGCGTTTATCAACTTCAATGTAGGAAATATGTGAAGAAATTTGGCAGGAAAAGCATGCTGGTGAAGCCGACGAGGTCAAATACAAGGTGGGGATCAGAGAGACGTTTACTCATGAACAGTTAGAGCGATGTGCTGCTTATGTGCGAGGTTTGAGACCGAAGTGGAACTTCATCGCCCCGTGGTGGGATGACATACAACAAGTATGACAGTAATATCTATTGAATTCTTTTTTATTTAGTTTCGATTCTGTTCATGGTTCTAATAATCCACACCTGTTGAATTTTAGATCTGGACGGTCATGAACCTAGACGGTCACTGGGTTGCCTGCTCAATAGATCTCGTGAAGCAGCGAGTATGCCTGTGTAACAGTCTTAGGCATAGATTCACTACAGAGGTGGTCATTAGCCGTTGCAGAGTGACCCTCCCTATCCGTCGTATCTTGCCATGACTGTTAGAGTACTGCAGCTTTCACGAGAAGGCATTGGCACAGGGTCGTCAAGTCCCACAAGGTGTCCCGGAGTTCGATTTGGTCTCATTGGCTCCGGACTTGTGCTACGTGCAGGATGACAGTATGTCATGTGGGCCATGGGCCTTACTGTTAGTGGAGAGTGGGATCACGTGCGAGTATCCGAGGAAGACACTGGCAGACTGTAAGGGTAATATCAACATACTGCATAGAAAGATGACCCTAGTTATATATGGAAACTCCACTGATGCTGAAACAACACCGGTGGATTTTTTTGATTTTTAGATTATTAGATTATTAGTTTGGTTGATAGAGTAACGACCGTTGGTTTTTTTTAGTTCATGTTGTATACTTGAAATATTTTCTTATCCAAATGGCCTATTTAAAATGCAACTCAAATTTATATTAAAAGAAAAGGGGCTTATGTACACATGATATAGGTAATTCAGGTACACGACTCAAATATGTTGGACACTTTCTTTTTGTGTGTTCTTCTGAGCCACAAATAGAACATTTTTTCTTTTTTCTAGTCATCTTTCCACTCGATCTGGGGTTTTCACCGTCAGGCTCGTCTTTGTGGTACAACACTACAGAACATGTACTTCTGTTATGCCCAGGATTACCACAACGAGTACATAATAGGCGGTGCACTCTAGAATGTTCACCAGTAGAAGCAATTCGTTTGCCTTTCGGTTGACCGACCTGTTTTGGTTGATCCGGTGGGACACAAACACATCTGCGCGTCTCATCATCTACAACCCACTCAGTGGGGTCGGGCACAGGTACAACTTCACAAGCCCACATCGCTCTCAACAAGTGCGTCGTATAAGAAGGGCCACATGCGAGACAACCGATTCATTAACGTAATTACAATATGCACAAATATGGTGAGTTCCTGCTCTAGATTATTATTTATTATAACAAGTAGCTTCGTATTAAGAAGTATCTGATGGCTGCACATGCGTGCACGCATGAAATCAACTCAGTTTGGAAAAACATCCAACTACACACACCATCAGTGAGGCCTACCGAGAATATTTGTCGACCATTAGTGATCTTGAATTTGCCTCGTCCCATTCTTTGAACCTCCATCGATCGTCCTTGCCGCATGAATTGTTCTAATATGTCATGCACGGACTTGGTGAAAGTGGGACCTCTTTCATCAGCTGCCAACCTTCTCTCAGCAAACCATTTTTCAATAACCCTTCGTGCCGCCTCCAAGAAGGAACAAACAGACAACTTTCTTACCCACAGGAGATGAGCATTCCAAACCTCAGCAGTATTGGAGGTAATGAAGTTGAATCTTCGAACAGGGCATTTCACACGAGCCCACCGAGTAGCTCCAGCCTTTGCCAAACTGTCAATCGCTCCCTGGAAACCACTATTGTTGATCAAAGATATGTACCTGATGATACAAGAAGGTTGATCAAAGTTCAAGAGTTTAAACATGAGGAATATTTAAAACATGAAGTTCGACATACCTATCAAATGTGTGTTCATCGTAACAGTATGCGGTCGTATGGAACAACCCAACCACGTGTGATCCATACTTGTCTAGATTCTGTTGAATATGAAAACAACAAAGACAATGAAAAGCTTCAAGATATGCAGCTTGTATTGCATTACCGATGCTAGCGTGTTGATCAGAAACTATAATCAAGCCATCTGGGCAACCGAAGGCCTCTCGGACATTACGCAAAAACCATGTCCAAGATTCATCGTTCTCGACACTCCCTATCCCAATTGCCAGGGGAAAAATTTGATCGCTTCCATCTTTAGTCACAGCAACGAATCCAATCCCTTTGTACTGCCCCTTCAAATGGCAACCGTCGACCACCATAACAGGTCTGGAATATAACCGAAATCCGGCAATGGATGCACCCAATGCAAAGAACGCATACTTGAATTTCCCATTACTCTGGGTGTCTAATGCGGTATATGTACCTGGATTGCGTTCCTTCAAAACCTGTAAGTAAGCTGGCAACATGTTGAATGACGTCTTCGGATCACCATATGTTTCTCTCATTGCATGACGTTTGGCACTCCTAGCATGCTTGTAGCTCAAATTCACTCCATGTCTCTCGTTCATCTCTCGCATGATGTCCCTAGGAGTGATGTCAGTCCTATCTTTTCGGAGCCTTTGGACAAAATAATCTCCAATCAATGTGGACGGAAGTTTGCGGGGTGCACTAGCATTCAGCTGATATGAACATGTGTGGGGCAAGACAACTTTGGCTATTTTCCAAATCCCGTGTTTTTCATGTGCATTGACTAAGAACGGACAATCATTTTGCTTGCACTTTACCTGCCATCGGTGTTTGTCTGAGTGGTCCACACGGAATTGGACTTGATTCTCCAGATGATAATACCCAACTAAATTCTACAATTCAACCTTAAACCCAAATGTCGCTCCTTTTTTCATACCAGTTGGAGCATGCTCAATCTCATCTGCAGTTGGGTTCTCAAAATCAGGTATGTCTGGAATGTGCCACTCACCTCTCATTGTGTCATTGTAAAATTGCTCATATGCAGCTCGTTGCGCCTCATCCAAGTTTGCCTCCACATCTTCGTCCAGCACAAAGTCATCTTCTGCATCAATTGGATCTACAAAATATATATATATATATATATATATCATTGATATGTTCATTGTATACACAAATATTCACATATGACTCCCTGTGTGGTAGTACTTGATTACTTGTTCGATGATCATGGTCTTCTTGTTCCCGTATATCTTCAAGTGGCGGTTCTTCGGTCTCATTAGTTGGGGCCACATTTAGGTCTAAATAGTTCAACTCATTTTGTGGATCACATCTAGATGAGGCCAGACAAGGTTTCCACGGCTCATTTGAAGAAGTTCCAACCAAATTGTCATCTAAACCCCATGATGAATAAAAACTCCGGTCATTGTGTAGTCCTAACGGAACATTTGACCAATCCAAATTTTGAGACTCCTCAATCAATGGATCACAACTTTGAGCACCAACATGTGTCTCCTCATCTAATGAACATTGTTGTTCATGATAAGAAGAATCACCTGATGCTCCGAAGTCTATCCGTTTCAACGAAACGAACAGAACTAGTAGTCCATACTCCTGTGAAAAACACTCATGCAAATCAAAATCATTCATGATTTTCTTCTTCTTCAATCTTCCATTCATTTCTACTAGAGAATGGATCAAATACAACCAACAACTCAAATCAGCAAGCAAAATCTCATGTAGTGAACTCAATAATTCTTGATATGAAAATGTTTGGAGATTTATCATTGATTGAATGACATTCACATACTGCAAACCATGCCAGTAACCTCCATGACATATTGCCACTGAAAAAGTCATCCCAGAACAAATATAAAAAAAATGCTCAATAATTATCAAATCGTTAATCAACGAATTACAAAATTAATATCACAACAAATTAACTAAACAAAGTTAACTAATTAACGAATTACAAAATTAATATCACAACCAAAAGTTAGCGAATTAAAAATTAACTAGGAATTAAAAAAATTAACTAACTAACGAATTAAATTAACTAATTAACAAATTGAAAAATCAATAAATTAAGTAAGGAATGAATTCAACGAAACGAATTAATAAAAGTTTGGCTAACAAATTTAATAATTATAGCTAACGAAATTAGGGCTAAGTAGGGCTAACGCAAATTAAAAATTTAACTATCGACTAATTAACGATTTATAATAGGCCAATAGACTACGAATTCACAAAAAAATTAGCCCATTGGAAAAGAGGAATTAACGAATTAGAAAATAGTAATTAACGAGAAAAAATGTAAATTCGAATATAGTTTTATTTCGTTAACCCTTATACTGTAGGGGTTAACGAATTTTTGGGGATTTTTAGGTAGTTTCGTAAACCCTTATACTGTAGGGGTTAACGAAATTTTGGGGATTTTTAGGTAGTTTCGTTAACCCTTATACTTTAGGGGTTAACGAAATTTTGGGGATTTTTAGGTTGTTTTGTTAACCCCTTAAATTTAAGGGGTTAACGAAATGAAAGATAATTTTCTCAATTTGTTTCTTGTTTAATTTTTTTCGTTAATTTTTTCAATAATTCCTATAAAATTCTACACAAATTCAACAATTATTTTGGTCATTCTTACACTGAACAATAATTAAACAAAATCTCAACATTCAAACAATAATCAAATAACTAACCATTCAAACAATAATCAAACAAAATAAATTATAGACAACTAACCTATTTTAGCCATTTGAACTATAAACAAATTAAACTTTAAACAAATTAAAAGTGTTTTATGCAACTATAAACTACTACTAAATGCATTGAAATACTTACTTAGCTTGATGAATACTCTAAATTTGTTGTCGATGAATCTTTGAAACTTCAAATTTTTCAGAGAACTTCCCACTGAATCTATGAATGTGAATTTTGTGGAATGAATTCAATTGTAAATTTGAATATTAAAACTAAGGCAAATTTTTTTGTTCAATGAATGATTGATCATATTGTCTTATTATTCACATGTGTAAAAATTAAAGTAAAAAGATGTAAAAAAGTAAAAAAGAATCTCTGCAAAGCACTGCAAAGCAAAGTACATAAGTTGAAAGTCAAAAATGGGTATTTGAGGATAATAGTTTATATATATGGGTAGATGAGGATAAAACATTATATTGATGGGTAGTAAAGTGAAATGGTTATATATAAATGGGTATTTCGGGGTATTTCCAAGTACTTTAAATTCCTCTATAAGATGTTCATTGTGATATCTCTCTACTTTTAAGATATTACTTTTTCATGTTAAAAAGTGTTATTAGATATATACTCTTCAGGTATCACATGCATACTCTTAAGATATTACTGAATAAGTATTAGATATATACTCTTTAAATATTCTAACATCATGCAATGGTCAAGTTGGGGATACCATGCCCCATGGGCAAATAAGTATCGCTCTTCTTATTACTATTATTATTTAAAATTTGTTGTCATATACTTACTGATATTCATTATTACTTTATCAAATTATAATCTTCATTATTTTATAATTGTTAAAAAACAATATATATATATATATATATATTTCAATTTTATTTAATTATTTTATTTAACATTTTAATTACATTTAATTAAAATAGTTATATATTAATTTTTGCTAGATTAAATGTGATACAGTAAAATTTGTAGCATTTAATAATGCTGTTGAAGAAATCACACAAAAACTGAACAAATAGCACAATGTTGAAAGTGGTCTAAGAACTTACAAATAAGATTTTTAAGACTTGAGAATTAATAAAACATTATTGAATGAATAGTTTGTTTGAAAAAAAATAAAATTCTCTTTACATACACGACCGAAAATGAAATTAACCCTATGAATAATTTGCGTGTATTTCCATTGGGAAATGAAACAACATTAAAATTTGACCCCCAACACATAATATACAAAACTAGGTATATTGTGAAGAGTATAGTGTTAGACTCAAACTTAACCCAAACACTTGGAAAACTAGAGTCTTCTCTAACTAGACCAAGAGCTTGAGCTCAATTGGGTGAAACAATAGACAAACCCGTCCGGTTTTGTACCGAATGAATTGAATACTTCGACTTGGTTTGAAATTAATTTTCCATCTCAATTTAGTCGATTTGGTTTCTTCATAGAGAGTTCATCCCAAACTAGCCTAATTCATATAAGTTAATATAAATATACCACTCAATATAAACTATTATCCAAAACTACTACAAAATATAACATATTATACCAATATACCACATTTTCTAAAAAAGTGAGGTGTGTGTCAGAAGAGTAGGACTTGTGTGCCCCCGGGGTACGGATCCAGGATCCGTACCCCCAACCCGACCCGAATTATATATATATATATATATATATATATATATTTTTTTTTTCCATCTTCTTTCTTCCAAGTTGAAAACAAAGAGTCTCAGTTTCTGCTCTTCTTCTGCAAATTCCGAACCGAAGAGAGAGAAAGAGGAGAGAGAATGAACCAGGAGATGAATGGCGGCGAAATAAGGGGCCACCACGAAGAGAAGATAGCTTATGTGTTCAAAGTGGTGGTGATCGGCGACTCAGCAGTGGGCAAAACCCAGCTCCTATCGCGATTCGCGAAGAACGAGTTCTGTTTCGACTCCAAATCCACCATTGGTGTGGAGTTTCAGACAAGAACTGTCAACATCAACTCCAAGCTCATCAAGGCCCAGATCTGGGATACTGCTGGCCAAGAGAGGTTCCAATTTCAATTTCATCAATTTGCCCTAATTCCTCGTTCGATTTCGAAATTCGGTTCGACCCTCACCATCAACTGTTGACATGGCCGACACCATCGCATTAATTCCCACCTGCAACAGTTGTCTGTCTCATTCCAGTTTCTGTGGTCTATGCATGACTCAAATTTGAAGTTGAGAGATGAACAAAAATTGTGGAATTAATGTAATACCATTAAGGTATTAATGTAATACCATAAAGACATTTCTGTAATACCATTAAGGTATCAGTGTAATACCATAAAAGACATTTCTGTAATACCATTAAGGTATTAATGTAATACCATAAAGACATTTCTGTAATACCATTAAGGTATCAATGTAATACCATAAAAGACATTTCTGTAATACCATTAAGGTATCAGTGTAATACCATAAAGACATTTCTGTAATACCATTAAGGTATCAGTGTAATACCATAAAAGATATTTCTGTAATACCTATAGGGTATATGTGTAATACCAATAGAGTATAGGTGTAATACCCATCACTGAATCATCAACTAGGTAATCAGGTGTGTGTGGGGCGCACACCAGACTTGCTATGGGCGCGCGTGGCGGCGCGTGGGCGCGCATGGAGGCTGCCCACGCGCCGGGTCGGATCTGGGGGCACGGATCTAAGATCCGTACCCCCGGGGTACACAAGTTTTTGCCGTGTCAGAAATCTTGACTTTTGCATTTCTGAAAAAGTGAGCTGAAATCTGCCAAATCTGCATATCATCTTGAATTTTGTTTTTATTAAAAAAAATATTACATTTTAAATATAATCAAAGATTGTTGCATTTTGAATTGATAAAATAAATGGCAACTACCCGATTCACACCAAATCGGTAAAATTAAATACATACCTACCCCCAGGATTCACTTTCCCCTTTTTTTCTCAAAATTTCTCCCCTTCTTCTTCTTCCCTTTCTTCTACACACAGTAAATTTCTTCACCATTCTTCAAATACATCAACTTTGTGCTCTCAAATTTGTAGAGGAAGGCACAATTTTCTTGTAGAATTGTAATGGGTGACGAGGTTAGTTTTCAAAATCTAATTATTTTCGGCGGTTTATGTTAATCGTATAAAGTGTGCGGTTTATGTTAATCGTATAATGTGATTTGTTGCTCGTTGATTTGTTATAATTAGTTTCAATGTATGCGATTAACTTTCTGAATGTGAGTCATTGGATAGTAGTCGAGAAATTGTGGAAATTTTGGTTAGCCGAGCGACTAGCTATGGGGTTATATGAGTAACCGAGTCACCCGTTTAGGGTTAGCTGAGTGACTCGGTTACTCGTATAACCCCATAGCTAGTCGCTCAACTAACCGTGAAAAATATGTGGTTGAACGAGTGTCTCATGTGTCTCGACTAAATAGTGAAATTGTGTGTTGCACGAGGGTCTCATGTGGCTCGGCTAACTAGTGAAATTGTGTGGTTGAACGAGTGATTCATGTTACTCGTATAACACGCTAGAGAGTGGCTCGGCTAACCATTGAAAACCTACAGGTACACGAGTGAATCTAGTTACTCGTATAGCCTTCAAGATTGTTACTCGTATAACCTTAAGAAAGTCGCTCGTATAATTGTGTTGTTACTCGTATAACTTTCAAGCAAGTCGCTTGGCTATGTCCACCGAGTGGCCTAAACCCTAACTAGTCTCGTATAAGTGGTTAAACAATTTAATAGTTAGTGGCTTGCTAACTAGTAGTGTCTCATAAAACTTAATAGTTAGTGGCTCGTTCAATTTAATAGTAGTGGCTCCGTTTGATTTAGATTTGTGACTCGTTCAATTTTATTTTAGTGGCTTGTTTAATTTTATTTTGACTCGTTTTATTTAATTATTTTTATAGTGCCTTGGTCAACACTAATTTCATAAACTAGTGGATGTTAAATGTATTTTAAATTAATTAGTAGCTCCTTTATATTTAATATACATTAATTTGTTTAGTGAATTCTCAATTAAATTGTTTATAATTTCTTAAAATATAATATTTGTGATATTGAAGTAATTTTGTATATTATAGTTAGATCGATTTGTAATTTTTGAGATATTGAAATATTTTTTAACTATTATTATTCAAATATTGAAATATTAAATGTTGTTGTGATATTGTGATAATAATTTTTAAATATTATAATTATAAAGAAATGTGTGTACTAAAATTGAGTGATGTTTAAATAATTTTATATATTATTATGTTTTACAATTTACCTTTATATTTTTTTAATAATTTGATATTCAATTGTTGTGCATGTAGTTGGTATAGGTCCGTGAGAATCTACAGGGACGCATTATCTGTGTAAACAGATATGTTCGTTTTAGTGTCCTTAATGACATCAAGGCACAATTGCGCCACGTAGGATGTCGGTGCCTGCGTGACTTTCTAGGGACGACTTTTGGACACTTTCTACTATGAGACACTGATAGAGTTTCCTGTAAGTCTTTTCTACATGTCCTAATGACACGTGAGGTGCGTGGTTGGACCATTCCTGCAGATGAGAGATGGTTCTATATTGGCCAAGACCGTCGTCTTTGTCGTTTCTCGAAGAAAGAGTTTGTGCCACATAGGATGTCGGTGTCTGCGTGACTTTCTAGGGACAACTTTTGGACACTTTCTACTATGGGACACTGATAGAGTTTCCTGTAAGTCTTTTCTACATGTCCTAATGACACGTGAGGTGCGTGGTCGGACCATTCCTATAGATGAGAGATGGTTCCATATTGGCCAAGACCGTCGCCTTTGTCGTTTCTCGAAGAAAGAGTTTGCGTTGATCACTGGGTTACAGTTTGATGATTCGGTCATTGACCCACGTGGAGATCACCAGCCAGCTGAGGGCACACTCTACTAAAGAGTTCACGCGGATTCGTCACGCGTGACTGTGGCTGAGATCCTATCTAGATTCAAGGCTGGGAAATTTTCAGACAATGCCCAAGATACACACAAGATTGCAAAGATCCTGATATTGCAGTGCTTATTACTTGGCGTCGACCTGAGACAGTCCATTGTTGAACCGTGAATTTGGTAGCTGCTCGACCACGATGACTTATGGGAGAGCTTTCCATGGGGCAAGATTTCGTACAGGACCTTGTTATGACACATGGATAAGTTCCCGACAGAGATGCCCCAGCGCTCGACAGTGCCTCATTACCACTTTTATGGTTTCTCGACAACTCTAATGGTATGCTTATTTGATCATCTCCATTTGAAATTCATGTTGGTTATACAAATTTTTAAGTTTCAACCGATTATGTAATATTGTCCGTTTTGTCAACAGTTATGGGCTTTAGAGGCGATCTCAGTCACGTGTACATTTGTCGGGAGCAGGCTGGAGACGGATTTGCACATGCCTCGATGTTTAAAGTGGTCTCTTATGAGGTCCGAGGTTGATGTTACTTATGCTCTCAACCTGGAGGTATTTGCAAAACCATATTATAAACGACTATTTATGTTTTATTTAATCTTCAGTGCATGAAAAATGATTACTGATACACATAAAATTGTTTTCTTTTGTAGGATATTCAGTGTTTTTAAGACTCTCGAGGCGACACCTCAGGAGTGGGTCCAGCCTTACTGGAGAGGCATCGACTCCGACATATCCACAGGAGTACAGCTGCCCCCATATCGACATGGTCCAAGGTGTGGTGTAGTGGCTCGTGGACAGACTGCTCGACCAAGTCAAATTGTTGTTGATGAGTCGGAGCCCGAGGTTGACCGTCCTTCCATTTCACATCCGACTCGTGCGAGCAGAAAGCCGACTACTCACACCAGTAGGACGACTGGGAGGCAGATAATGGTGGATGATGATGAAGAGAGATCGGATGGGGATAGACTCCGGCCTATTGCAGTGTCACCGATTTGGCAGAGGCTTCCGACCCCTGATCCTACACAGGATGGGGGTGGTTACCTGTATACTCGTATGTGCAGCTAAGTGGATTGGAGATTTGATGCGCTGAGTGATCAAATCCGTGCCATCCATGAGGAAGTAAATGCCGAGTTTGAGCGGCTTCATCGTATATGGATAGGTGGTTCAGTTATGATTATTACGGTACAGAGGACTACAAAGAGTCCTATCACCACTACAAGAAAACTGTCTAATTCCAACGGCACAAAATCCGTTGGAATCTGCTGTTTTTCCGTTGGAATTCGTGATTCCAACGGTAATTCCAACGGAATTTACCCCGTTGGAAAAGTGGGCGTTGGAATTTTGAAATTCCAAGGGAAATTCCAACGGCAAAATAATTCCAACGATAATTCCAACGGAAAACTGCCGTTGGAATTTTTTTCCCACACAAAAATTTCAACGCCTTTTCCTACGGTAATTCCAACGGTAATTTACCGTTGGAATTTGTCCAACGGTGTTTCCAACGGTATTTTCTCCGTTGGAATTTTCGGTTGACATTTGAAATTCTAATGCCTTTTCCTACGGTAATTCCAACGGTAATTTACCGTTGGAATTTGTCCCACGGTGTTTCCAACGGTATTTTCTCCGTTGGAATTTTTGGTTGACATTTGAAATTCCAGTGGCTCGTTTCCGTTGGAAAAACTTCCAACGGCATTTCCAACAGTAGTTTGCCGTTGGAATTTTGGGTTGAGATTTAAAATTCCAATGGTTCGTTTCCGTTGGAAAAAATTCCAACGGAGTTTCCAATGACATACATCCGTTGGAATTTATTTTCAAGAATTCCAACAGCATATTGTATCCATATGAGCCGACTCAGGGATTTGATTAGTCTCAAGCAGGGCAACAGTGAGATCCTTGGCCTGCACAGTGTGTACTTATTACAGAAGCGACTCCAGTAGCATGAGAGACCTGTGCACCTGTTATCGAAGCGACTCTAGCTGATCAGGTTATCCCACATGACCGAGCATGTCCTTCAGCTGTGCCGTTCCAGTTCGAGAGCACGGTCCAGACTACTCCAGTTCCTATTGTTAGGCCTGTAGCGATCCCTTTCACCAGTATGGGGGTCCGTACAATCAGAGACAGAGTGCCGTCTCAGTACGTTCGAAGTCCTTTTCTCGCCGCTAATAATAGAAGACCGGATTTGGTCTTCCGTGCATTAGAGGAATATGCTATGGGAGATGACAACAAATTTGAAAAATACGTTATCAGTTGCTAATGTTTCTTTGTAATCATATATCTATTTATATTTTGCAATAATTAATGTAGGGCATTGAAGCACATAATGAATTGGTTGGATGTGAATTCATGTTCACTAAATTTTTGATCACACAGATCAATTTGTTCAGGCAATTAACTGGATGTGAATTCAAGTTCACTAAATTTTTGATGGTATGACGTAATATTGATTTCTAATAAAAAATAAAAGTAGAACCATATTTACTTAATTGATTTTAAATCTATATCATTTTTTTCCATTGTAAGCGCAATTTGATCATCCTCGATATTTCATTAAATGCACCTAATACAATGAATTGACTACTTTTTTTTTTTTAATTTTATCTAAATCTAATTAGTGAAGATGTTATTGCAATTTAAACTGCTCTAATTTTCTATATTTACATTAATGATGTTATATTATAGTATACCTTTAGATTCATTAACTCGATGCAATAAATAATCACACGACAAATAAATAAGATATTACTTGCTAAAAAAAAATAACGATAAAAAAATTGAAAAAAAAAAAAGGAGGAGGTTGAATTAGGGATGTTTGAGTGGATTAGTGAAGTGGATCTAATGCATACTATAGATGCATGGAAACTAGAAAATGAGGAAATGTAAGCATCAAAGAAAACATAACTAAAAGAGTACGTAAGTCTCCTGTGAATCAAATCCATGTACCTTGGTCGGATTCGGGATAGGGGACCCGCTTCTTTTTTTTTTTTTTCGTGCATGGTTTTTGAAAATTTGCACCTATCAATAGGTTATATTAGACCTACCTTGATGTTATGTTAGACATATCTTTAAACTATGTTAAACCTACATTTCTGCCCAAATTTTATACATTTTTTTTTTTCGCTTGATTTTTGAATTTTGGCACCTACCACCACATAATGTTACACCTACTTTTACGTTATGTTAGACCTATTTTTATGTTACATTAAGCCTATCATTCTGCCCAAATTTCATACTTAAAATTTTTTTTTTTTTAAAAACCCTAGGTTTGATACATGTATCATTACCTTGTATTAGACATACCTTTATGTATAGTTAGACCTACTTATGTAGGTAGGTCTAACATAACACAAATGTAAGTTTAACTATACATAAATGTAGGTCTAATGAAGTGAATTTGGGTGAGCTTTAGTGCGAGTATCAGACGCGTGGGGGCGCGTGCAGACGCGTGAAACGCATTTGGGAGCCTTTTTTTGGGCATTTTGACCAGGTCAACCCTGGTGCATGGATCTAAATTTGTGCAACATACTCATATAAGTTTTTGTCTAACTAAAAACCCTTGCTGAGTTGTTGAAACAACGACGTATTTGACTCAACATCATTTTTAACCAGCAGTGAATCTAGAACCAAAGATTTCAGGGTAAATTGAATTAATGTTGCACTCAATCATAACCATGGATGAAAATATCTCGATATATCTTCGATATATCCCGATATTTCCATTTTCTGACGTTATCAAAACAAAAACGGGCTATAATGATATATCTCCGATATTTACTTTTTGGTTAATAGATACATGAATTATCAATAATTATTAGCTTACATAAAATAAGGTAAATTGAGTAATATACATTTAATACACTTATGTCATACAAGTATCACCCTTACATTATACTTTTAGTAAAATGAGATGATATTTTTATGTGAATGAAATAACTATATTTAATAATGTTATGCAACTAATATATTCATATAATACGAATAATAATACATTTATGATAGGATATGTATACATATATATGTCATGAGTAAAATAATAAAATCATTTTTTTCATCATTCACACTTTTTTTTGATTTTGCAGAGAAAATAGCCATATAAAATGGAATTAATCTTCATTATTTTTGTTCCTCTAGAAGGGACTATGGTTATGAGAAAGGCAATAGACATAGATGAGAGAAAGAAGAAATGCAAAGAAGAAGACAAACAAGGAAAATGGAATGAACCATTGGAGTGCTTATATTTTAAAGGATCGGGATACCGTTCAGATCATAGACTCATGCAACTAATGTGTGTGATGAGAATTACGTAATATTATGAGACAAAATTAATTACCAACAACTTTGAACTATGATTTCTAAATTGATCAATCTTAGAAAATCAAATTATGTATGAGGATATATGGAACCCTTCTTATTTAATGAAAACCAAAAACTTTCATGAGATAACTTAATAGAGTTACTCTCCTGTGCACGGCCGCCTCTCTTTACTTTTTTTTGCGTGTTTTGATCGTTACCTTTACGTTATGTTAGTGTTACTTTCGTGTTATGTTATGGTTGCCTTCGCGTTATGTTAATGTGACCTCATCTTCAGATTTCATACTCTTAGTTTAAAACTACTGAATTAAAATAACATGAAGGTAACACTAATATAATACGAAAGTAACACTAACATAACATGAAGGTAAAAAACAATGTTAATCATACATTCATGTTATGTTAGAGTTACTTTCATGTTATGTTAGTTTTACCAAGAGGGTAACACTAACATAACATGAAGACAAACCTAACATAACATGAGGGTATGCTTACGTGGATCGAATTTTGTTGGGTTTGAGCACCCACCAGGGGCGTGAGGCGCGTGGAAGCGCATTGGGGTGCGTGAAAACGCTCGTTAGAGACGCATGGGGCGGGTCAACCCTGGTGCATTAATCTAGGATCCATGTATCAGTTGTATAAAATATTTTGCCAACTTCGTAAATAATTTTCGTAAGAATGATCAATTTTATCTGTCAATTACATCAATTTTCATAAAATATTTGTCGTGACGATTTCGGATAAGACTGCCAGGAACAAAAATATCAAAATTTTAGTGAGCAAATATAGATTGAATTGAGAAATCATTTTGTTTTCCCCCCTAATTCTCATCGAAATAAAGAAATAGTAAAAAAAAGTTGGGTTACCTGGCGCGGCCGGCTGGATATTTATTGCCCAGATTGATCCACCAATGTGGGTCCCACACGTGACGGACAAACCCCTTATGGCGCTTCCATATTGGATTCTGAGTCCTCAACTGGGTCCCACACTCAATTTACATTTCCATTTCCATTTCCATTTCATGTCAATTTGAATTTGAATTTGAATTTGCATTTCGATTTCATTTCGGTTGTTTAAAATTGAACCACAAAATTGGTGTTCTGGTGGACCCCACATTGAAGATTGACTTTGACCAAATGGGAGAAGAAAGCAGGAAAATAATGTATTTATTTGTATATATAAAAGAATCGAGAAGAAAAGTCACACCTTCTTGCTCGGCTGCTCTCTCTTCTCTCTCATACTCTTCTCTCTCATCCCTTTTGTGAAATCTAGAAAATATATATATACACACACGCGGACATATATACAGCTCCAAGGACTCCGCCCTTCATAACTCTGGTCTTTACTATAACCCTTAGACGCCATATCCAAGTATTATTTCAAGCACAAGTCTTCCTGAGTTCAAAATTTGTCCTGTTGTAAAGGTATTCTTGATTTTCTTGTTTCAAAGAAAGTTAAAGATTTGATTTTTATTGGGTTTGTGCAGTTCTTGGATGGTGTTTGAAGGAGTTGTATGTGTTGATTTAGTTGCTTGGTGCTTTTGTGTTTCAAAAATGGGGGATTTTTGTGATGTGGGCTGATTTGTAAAGCAGCTTGGGGAAAAGGGTTTCTTGTTTCAAAATTTGATGGGTTTTACTTGTGTTGACACCCTGGCTTGTATGATTAGATGGATCATTGGATTCTGATAAAAATAAATGCTGTTATTAGCAGAAACAGGTTGTAAAATATATTAATATATGTCTAGATGTGTGTGTATGTATATCTATGTCTCTCTCTCTCTGTGTTTCTGATTAGTTGATGGAGATTTACATATAGTTAATTTGGTGTGGTTTGGTTGAATCTCAGGTTTGGATGAGCAGTTATTCAAAGAGTAAAGTCAGAGCTTCTGATTTGGAGATGGAGGCTGGATTTGAAGTGGACAAGAAAGTGGGTTTGCTTTCAAACTGCTCAATCTTGCTTGAATTGGCAGCTACAGATGATTTTGTTGGGTTCAAATATGAAGTGGAGGAGAGGGGTTGTGATGTTGATGAAGTGAGCTTTTGGTATGGTAGAAGCTTTGGCTCTAAGAAGATGGGGTTTGAAGAGAGGAACCCTATCATGATTGCTTCTTTGTATGGAAGCACTGAGGTGTTGAAGTATATTCTTGATACTGGCAAGGTTGATGTTAATAGGGCATGTGGCTCTGATGGTGCCACCCCTCTTCACTGTGCTGCTGCTGGCGGTGCTTGGTCGTCTGTCGAGGTTGTCAAGCTCTTGATCGATGCCTTTGGCGATACCAACGTGGTTGATGTTAATGGGAGGAAGCCTGGTGATCTGATTGCTCCTTGTGTCAAATCTTCTACCACCTGGAAGAGGAAAACATTGGAGATGCTGTTGAATGGAGTTAGCTGTGAAGCTGGTGATGATCAATTCGAGGAAGAAGGAAACAAGACGCCGTTGGCTGTGAAAGAAGGGAGTGAGAAGAAGGAATACCCCATTGATATATCTTTACCTGATATAAACAATGGGATTTATGGGAGTGATGAGTTTAGGATGTATAGCTTCAAGGTGAAGCCCTGCTCTCGGGCTTATTCTCATGACTGGACCGAGTGCCCTTTTGTCCATCCGGGCGAGAATGCAAGGAGGCGCGATCCAAGGAAGTATCACTACACCTGCGTTCCTTGCCCCGAGTTCAAGAAGGGATCTTGTGCTAAAGGCGATTCTTGTGAATACGCTCATGGTGTTTTTGAATCTTGGCTGCATCCTGCTCAATACCGAACCCGGCTTTGCAAAGATGAGATCACTTGCTCTAGGAAGGTGTGCTTTTTTGCTCACAAGCCCGAAGAGTTGCGCCCCTTGTATGCTTCCACAGGCTCAGCCATGCCTTCTCCCAAGTCCGTCTCCATGAATTCGTTGGACTTGACAACGACGATGAGCCCTTTGTCCCTCACCTCGCCTTCTTTGATGATGCCTAATACATCCACACCACCAATGTCGCCATCTGTTACATGTTCATCTCCCATGGGTGGAAACATGTGGCAGAACAAGGTCAACCTTGTTACACCTCCTGCCCTGCAGCTACCGGGCAGCAGGCTCAAGGCGGCCTTGAGCGCGCGAGACATGGACTTTGATATGGAGTTGCTCGGATTGGATAGAATCCACACACAACAAAGGCAACAGCTGGTTGAGGAGATGGCTGGTCTATCTTCCCCATATAACAGAATGGGGGATTTGAAGCCCACCAATCTTGATGATGTTTTCGGATCTCTCGATCCCTCTTTACTCTCTCAATTGCAGGGTCTCTCGCCGAAGATGAACGCCAACACTGGGTCCCAGTTGCAATCCCCTACAGGGCTTCAAATTCGACAGAGCATGAACCAGCTCCGAGCGAGCTACCCATCAAACCTCTCGTCCTCACCATCAAGAAAGCCCTCAGCATACGGGTTTGACTCATCAGCAGCTGTGGCTGCAGCCGTCATGAATTCAAGATCAGCTGCATTCGCAAAACGGAGCCAGAGCTTTATTGATCGGAGTGGCGTAAACTACCGTTCCGCCCATCCCTCCAACTCCCCTAGCCATACGCCACCGAAATTCTCGGAATGGGGCTCTCCTGATGGGAAGTTGGAGTGGGGATTCAATGGTGAGGAAGTGAACAAGCTTAGGAAATCTGCATCGTTCGGGTTCCGTAGTGGTAACGGTACATCCTCACCGACTAGGGTTCCATCGGGTGCAGACGAGCCGGATGTGTCTTGGGTTAACTCACTGGTGAAGGATGTTCCGGCCGGTGGTGGTGGGGCTGCCGGGTTATACAGTTCGGAGCAGAGACAGGGAGTCGTAAGCGATTCGATGCGACATTTTCTTGATCAAATGTACATAGAGCAAGAGCAGATAGTGGCTTAAGCAGACAGGTTTGATGCCAGAGATTTGGTTGGAGATCATCTTAGGTTGATATTCTTTCAAATTCTTACTTATTAACATTATATATCTTGAATGGAAGATATGTGACAGTTCTTGAAACAATGACTGATCCTCATAGTTCTCCGATGAAGAAACAGATTTTTTAGACTGAAGGAAGGAGATTATTATTTATATTTTTTGGTTTTTGATATGAATATTATTCCTCTCTCGGAATGTTTTCATGTAATTCACATATTTAAGTCATAAATAAATGAAAGGATTTAATTTCTGTCAAGTTTACTTTTTTTTTTTTATTTGTCTTTGGATGCATTCTTTTATTAAATTTTGAATGTTTATATAATTGAATTGGTTGCTGTCAATTCTGAGAAAATCTCATCTGTTAAGTAACTTTTTTTACACCATGTTTCTGTAACAGTGCGAGTAATACATATATTCACTAAATATAAAGATTTTTTAGTTTTATATGTAAGTAATAAAAGAATATGCATATGATACTTGAAAAATATATATCTAATATCGGGTGACACACAAATGTCACTCATCAAATTTTGATAAAAAGAACAAATAATATTTTATTAATAAAGATTCTTTATATCATTATTCACGAAAAACTCATGTAAGACAGTCGTTTGGATAACTACTTTAAAATAGAGCTTCATCACTCACAAACAACCTAGTTTAGTTGGATTGTTGGTTGATCCATTTAGCACAATGTTGTGAGACGATCTGATAAGAAACTTTTTTTATATATTTTTGTTAAGGAACTTACAACTATAATAAGTGACAAGGAGATATTTGAAGGAGATGAGGAGACGCCATAGAAGAAGACAACCATGTCGCTGATGACGAGATATTGGAAGATGAGGAGGAGATATTGAAAGTAGACTATGAGTTGACGAGAAGAAGACGACCATGTAAGCGATGGGGAGATGTTGGAAGATGATGAAGAGGAGATATTGAAAGCGGAAAAATGACACCACACCACCGCGGAATGATATAAAATGAATTCATTTTTACATATAAAAGTTGACAATTAACTTAATATAATTATTAAGTCAATTATATGTACACAATTAACTTATACAATTCGAGCTCCATGTCAACTATTAAAGTTTGAAAAACCCAAATATATCCAAAATTGAAACATGAACTTATGAGTTGATCCGTTTAACTTATGATCTAATTTCAATTGTAACATGAATTTTTAACTGTAATACTAAAAATATTGTAACACATATTTCAATTCGGGATTCGAGTCTCAATTGCTGACGCGGAGTACATATTGTACAAGTTAATTATCGATTTACATGTGGATGAAAACTTTATTTACAATTATATGTTGACAATTAAATTATACAATTCGAGCTCCACATCAACTATTGGAGTTCGAACAACCCAAACATATCCAAAATTTGAAATAAGTGTTAAATTAGGTTTGTTATCTTGCAATCCACAATTCATGTTGTAATTGAAACTAAACCTTAAGTTCATACTTTTTGTATGTCAATAATTAACTTATACAATTTGGACTTCGTATCGGTAGTTGGAGCTCGAAAAATCCAAACATGTCCTGATTTGAATCACATATTGAGTGTTTTTTGTGTTATCATAAAAAAAACTAAATTTTAAGTTTCAACTTACTATGTAACTAATTAATACAAATTAAAAATAGAGGAAATATAGACATAAGCTAGTGATAGTCACTATCTTGTACCAAAATAGACCTACAATATGTCGATATTTCCCACTAAATTATTCACACTTTGGATTCGTGGAGGTAAAAAGTATAAAATATATCATGAATTGAACCAAAGGTGATTTATGATATGGACGGTGGAATCTACTTTACCTAAACTATACTTTTTGATCATCACATAGTTAATTAATTACACCACATAAACACAACTTCTTTTGGGATCTTTTTATATGATCAATATTCTCAATCATAAAGATGTTAGATTAGGTGTATAAGTAGAGATGTAATTCAATAAAAAGGAGGTGAATTATTGAGAGTTTGAGTTCAGTTTGTTTTTTATTGAACGAACTTCCAACTTAAATTACCTAATACATGACAAAATATTTTGTGCAACTGGTGCATGGATCTAGGATTCATGCACCCGGGTGGACCCGCCCCATGCGCCTCTGACGCGCAACGAGCTCTCACGGGCCCCACGCGCCTGGTGGGTGCGCTCAAGCCCACCAAGATTCGCTTCAGACAGTCATACCCTCATGTTATGTTAGGGTTACGTTCATGAGGGTAACACTAACATAACATGAAGGTAACCCTAACATAACGTGAGGGTTACTCTAACATAACATGAAGGTATGATTTACATTGTTTTTTACCTTTATGTTATGTTAATGTTACTTTCATGTTATGTTAGTGTTACATTCATATTATATTAGTGTTACCTTCGTATTATTTTAGTTAAGTGGTTTTAAACTAAGAGTATGGAATCTGGAGATGGGGTTACATTAACATAACGCGATGGTAACCCTAACATAACACGAAGGTAACACTAACATAACGTGAAGGTAACTGATGTGGTCGAACTGATCACATTCGAGTTATTTGAGAAACTGAACCGGTTCAAAGACAAAAACCGACCGATGCGAACTATTTAGAAAGAAGCAAACGAATAGAACAAAGAAGCGAACAGAACAAAGAAGCGAACAGATATTCCCCCGAAAGGAATAAAGTAAATTATGGTGTATCTGGATGCGAACTATTCTTTCCGACAATAGTTCGTAGCTTATATGGAAACGAACACGAACTAACTAGACTTTCGGGATAAGAAGACGAATTGATCTTGAGTATATGAGGCGAACTAGTTTAAATTCAGATAACCGCCACGATCGGGAATAAACCACCCACTTCCCACTTTTTTAGGAAAGACTTAACTGTCACGTCACTACAAGAAAACAGTGATTTAGCAATGGATTTTAGTGACAAATGGAAGTCGTTTGTAAATAGGAACAGAATAATGATGGATTACTAACAAATTTCAATTATTGACATTCATGACCGATTTATCAACAAATTAACAACTGAATATTGCTAACAAACAAAAGTCGTTGGTAAAATTGGCACAATTTTTTGGAGCCAAATTTAACAACTATTTACCATCAAATTACTAACGGACATTTCCAACTGATATAAATCCGTTTGTAAAATTGGCACCATTTTTTGGAGCCAAATTTAACAACTATTTACCATCAAATTACTAATGGACATTTCCAACTGATATAAATCCGTTTGTAAAATTGGCACCATTTTTTGGAGCCAAATTTAACAACTATTTACCATCAAATTACTAATAGACATTACCAATCAATATAAATCCGTTCGTAAAATTGTGACAAGTTTTTGAAACAAAATTTAATAACTAATTACCATCAAATTACTAATGGGCATTAGCAACTGATAGAAATCCCTTTGTAAAATTGGCAAAAAAAAATTGGGGTAAAATTTAGCAAGTGTCTACCATTGAAATACTAATGGACATTGCCTACAAATATAACTCCATTAGTAAATACACAATTTTTTTGAGCTAAATTTAGCAACTATTTACCATCTGATTACTAATGGATGTTACCAACTGATATAAGTCCACTGATAATATTGGTTAGGATAAAGGGTCTAGCATCTACAACTAATCACATTGTTGGTAAATTGCTAAAAAATTTATAATTTATTGGTATTTAGTAATTGATTTACAATTCCTTGATAAATACCAATGAATTTACCATCAATTTGTATTTTGCCAAAAGATTTTTGATTATATGTAATTACCAATTACTAAAAAATGTAAAATGTAAAATATTAATAGTATCAACTAAATAATTATTATAGGATATGGTTCATTATCATTAATTACTAAAAAATCTAAAATATTAATAGTATTAATTATATTTGCTAATATATATGTTCTATTCATATTTTTGTTCCTTTATATGTTAGAATTATATTTAATAATTTGTAAATAAATTTTTATATTTTTTAGATGAATTTATTTTACAAACATTGTATTTATTCAAAAACTTAGTTTATATTTAAAAAATTTAGGTTTCAAATTCATTTTACATTTAAAACAATATTTTTTATAGAATTTTGAAACCATTTTAAAATATTTTTTCTTACAGTTATATCTTACACAATTAGTATTGCATATATGTTTGGATTTATTTTTAAATGTTATTTGTGGATTTTTTTTAGATTAACCTCACAACATTATTAGATTATTATTAGTTTTATTTTCAAATTTAATTATTATTTTTAATAATTTTATAATAGCTTTTAAACTTTTTACAGCCCTTCGTAAAATGAAATTTAGGTTTTAGACCTATTTTTCACATTTATATATTAAAATAATAGAATAATTTTCAAATTTTTAAATTTCTGATAATGTTTAAATTTCATTATTTTCAATTTTTTTAATTATATCATTAAAACATAATTATAAAATAATACCATCCAAAATAATTTTCTCGATTTCATTTTACCCCTATATTAAATTAAAAGAGTACTTATTATATTTAAAATATATATGAAGGTCGTTCTATAAGATTCTCAAGAGTTTTTTAGTTTTTTTTTTCCACAATTTTTTTATTGGTCAATGACAAATCAATAATTATGTCCAATTTTGCAATTGTGTGGCAAATCAGTAAATATGTCAAACTTTTCCTGTTTTAAATATAGTATATATTAACTCATTCAATTATGTAATTATATTAAGATGTATAAAAATAAATGACATATGCATAACAATTTGAAACCAATTCTTCATTCGATCCAATTCAGTTTCGATTGATCCCAATTCGGTTCAATCTTGATTAAAAGATTGAAAATTCTCCGGAAGAACCAGGAAATTTGGTTCAATTTAGTTGGGAGAAATAAAAAAAAATTAACGGAGATTTTGGATTCGAAACCTTTTTGGTCCGTTTTTTGGTTCAATTTTGATAATTATCGAGATCCGTGCACAACCCTACCTCTACTAAGACAAAGGTAAACAATCATACATCTAATTGATTTTATATCAAAGAAATATAATTTGATATCCAAATATATTTTTTAATCATTAATCTTAAAATTAATATCGCAAAATACTATATAAATTACGGATAATTGATAAATATTATTGAGACAAAACAAATATCACAACTTGTCGATATTATATTGATACAATATCAATATTTTGATATTATATAACATTAAATCGGATTTGATAATTTTATTGTTATTTTTATTCGATTCGATAATATTTTGTGATATTGTATTAATATAATATCGACATTTTGTGATATTGGTTTTTTCTCAATAATATTTATCAATTATTCGCTATATATTAATATTATATTCGATAAATTAACTAATTAAATACAAAATTGACAAAATCAACGGAGATTTTCGATTCGAAACCTGTTTGGGCTATTTTTTGGTTCGATTTTGGTAATTATCGAGACCCGTGCACAACCCTACCTCTACTAAGAAAAAGATAAATAATCATATATCTAATTGATTTTATATCAAAGAAATATAATTTGATATCCAAATATATTTTTTTATTCATTAATTTTAAAATTAATATCGCAACATACGTTATAAATTGAGGATATGATAAATATCATTGAGATAAAACAAATATCACAAATTGTCGATATAATATTAAATAGGATTTGATAATCTTATTGTTATTTTTATTCGATTCGATGATATTTTGTGATATTGTATTAATATAATATCGACATTTTGTGATATTGGTTTTTTCTCAATAATATTTATCAATTATTCGCTATATATTAATATTATATTATTTATTATATTCGATAAATTAACTAATTAAATACAAAATTGACCTGTTTTTATATACTTTCAATACGCATTTCAATCTAATTACTATTATATATAACTAAATAATATCAATCAACAAAAAATACTATCACACAAATATTTTTTCGATATATTTTCAACAAAAATAGATATCGTCAAGTTATCGATATAATATAAGATAGATTTGCAAAATATTGATATTAATTATAGACTATATATATATATATTATTGTGCATAAATCAATAACGAAAACATTGAAGAAAAAAATGTAAATGTATTAATATTATAATGTCGTTATTTGTTAATATATAATTTGCATATTAATTAATATCACATAATATGATATTAATTGCGGATAATTAATAGATATTATTGGGACATAAATCAATATCACAAAATATAAATATTATGATATTATATAATATCAAATCAGATTTGATGTTTTTATCATTAAAATTTATCTATTATAACCCGTATTAATAGATAAGTTTTTTTTAGAAAAAACAACTTTTATTTTTTTAATCCATATATTAGATACAACTTATATGAAATTATTTATAAATTTGTACCTATAATGACTTTAATAAAGGTAACCACCCAAATTTTATATATATATATACACATAATGTTATAATATGTATAGTATATTAATATATTTAAAGAGAAGATTAATTATGAATAGTTCATATTTTGTTCAAAAGAAAATTAAACAAAAAGGACACAATTGATGAAATTGGGATTATGAATTAAGCCAAAAATTGTGGCGGGCAAAGCTAGCACAACCGTTCCCTCCACTCCCCCACTTCCCCATTCCTCTACTCCACTCCCTCCACTCCTCGTTCCTCTGAGATGTTGTGTATTCAATTCACCCATCCCGGAGCTTCTCGTTTGTTTCTTCTTCATCCCCTGCACGAAGCAGATTTTTATTTTTTGTATCATATTACTATGGTTGGAGGACGTGGATGTGGCAGGGGAGACGGGCGTGGACCACGTCAACCTGGAATTGTTCTTAGAGATGTCAACAATAAGGGAGATGGGCGTGGAGGACGTCAACCCGGAAATGGTCAAGATGGCAGTAATAGGGGAGAGGCGCCAGGACGACGTCAACCTGGAATTGTTCTTAGAGATGACATTAGAGATGGCAATAGGGGAGAGGTGCCAGGACGACGTCAACCTGGAATTGTTCTTAGAGATGGCAACAATAAAGGAGATGGAGATGGTGTGTCAACCTGGAATTGTTCTTAGAGATGGCAACAATAAAGGAGATGGGTGTGGAGGACGTCAACCTGAAAATGGTCTTGGGGATGGCAGCAATAGGGGAGAGGGCCAGGACGACGTCAAAGTAGGAATGGGCAGAGACGACTTCATCCACTTATCCTTGGTTCTGAAGCCTACAATAAGTTCATTTACAACACTTATTATATAAGAATACGTAATTGTAATTGTATGAGCTCACAACTAATATTGTTAATATTGTAGCTTTTTTCCATCTCATCTTGCTTCCGCACAAATCACGAAGTGTATAAAGCAACGTCTCGATAAAGAAGGATATACGTGGTCTGCAGTTTCCAAGCAAACTAAAAGATTTCTATTGGAGAGAATTACAGGTATCTATTGGCACGCTGAGTTATTGCATTTCATTTACAACACTTATTATATAAGAATACGTAATTGTAATTGTATGAGCTCACAACTAATATTGTTAATATTGTAGCTTCCGAAGTGTATAAAGCAACGTCTCGATAAAGAAGGATATACTTGGTCTGCAGTTTCCAAGCAAACAAAAGATTTCTATTGGTCTGCAGTTTCCAAGCAAACTAAAGATTTCTATTGGAGAGAATTTCAGGTATCTATTGGCACGCTGAGTTATTGCATTTATAAAAATTAACGAAGTATACATGTTTGTGTTGTAAATATTTGTATTATCAATAATGACTAACACTACTACATATATTTATTGAAGAAACATTTTTCGTTCGATATAGATTTATCTATTGTTCGAAACACCTGGGTTCAGGCTGGTAAGCGTTATTCTGGAACACTTTGTGAGTGGAGGAAATTAGGACGACAATCAATGAATGTTTCACAAGAGACTTGGGATAGTTGGCAACAAAAATGGAATACCCCAGAGTTCAAGAAAAAGTGTACCATGGCATCCCAAAATCGGTTAAGTGAGGTGGCAGGACCTGGAAATGGACTATCTAAACACTCTGCGGGTTCTAGATCGGCTATAGATCATGGGATACAACTTGTAAACAATGAAAATACTTACATTTCTTATACTTTTGAATACACTTATATAACACATGATTTTATAATATTCTAATTTATGTTGATTGCCGATTTTATAATGTTCTAATTTTAATTTCTCTATACAAATATGGCAACATATCATTATGGATTAACAATAGATTTAACTTTTTATTTGTTAGTAAATTGCAACAGATTTTCAACTCATTGGTAAATTGCTAATGAATTACCAACCAAGTCTTACAAACAACTTTTCAATCTGTTGGTATTTTACAGATTACTTACCATCCAACCCATATCAATTATTACAAACAAAATTATTAATCATTGGTAAATTGACAACAGACTACTAACAGATATTACCAACAACTATTTAACTCATTGGTATTTTACAAATCGATTATCAACCAATCGTTGGTAATTTACTAACAACTTACCAACCAACTTTTGTCGCTAATTAGAAACAAATTTCAAATTGTTGGTGAATTCATACAAATTACCAACACAATCTAGACTACAGTTTAGCAACGACTTCACGTTTACTAACGTCTTCTCCAGTGACAAATTGGTCGGTAAATTAGAAACGACCGTTTTTTTTTCCGTTGACATTCTGTTTGTAATTTACCAACAGATCAAGTTATTGTGTTGGTAAAATTTGCCAACAAGCACTTTACCAACAACTTCACTGTTGTCATTAATCTGTTGGTACAATTATTTACCAACGGATTTTCTTAGTTACCAACAACTTGAATCCGTTGGTGATTTAGTAATTTCTTGTAGTGCGTCCTTCAGGGAGTATTTATAACCTTTTTTCCATTTATTCTTTAAGATATAGACAAAAAAAATACATAAAATTATTAGAAGAAAACCACTAGTTTTTCCGAATCACTAACTTGAGCGTCGGAGTCTCCTCACCGGGAAAAATCCCCGATGTTCTTTGTTTTGCAGGTACTTTTAACCGGAGAATTCTAATTTTCATCGGAGAAGAAGACCGGATCAGGAACAAATCAATTGGCGCCGTCTGTGGGAAGATCATAACTTTGAGTTCTTAAGACGTTGAGAAATTGTAAAGATGGTGAATACCAGAGGATCTCGAAGGAGGTTAGAAGAAGGAGGACAGTCTATAAGGCAAGATGAGGACCAGAGTTCTGCATCGGTGAATCCTCCCGGTACTTTCACTTTGACGCCAGAGGAACTTGTAAATTTGATAGAAGCGGCTGTTCAGAAAGCTTTAGGCAAACAGAGGGTTGAGTCACAACAAGGTAACACTGATGTTCATACCAGAAAGGAACAGGAAGACGACAAGTCTCGAACAGATGAACAAGAAAGTCAGTTTGATCATCCTCGCGGCCAGAAGTGAGGACATGTAGAACTATCCGAGAAGATGGATGATCTAAGAAAAGAGTTGCGAGAAGTCCAGAGGACTGTTCGACGGGTTCCAAGAAGTTCGAGGGGAAATCCTTTATCTGAGGAAGTTATGGAGGATGAATTACCGGCTTCTTTTTGGCCAGTTAATTTTGATTATGATGGTACCACAGATCCATGGGATCATTTGTGTAGATTCAAAAATACCGCTCTATTACATCGGTATTCAGACGGTATTAAGTGTAGGGTGTTCGCAACTACTCTCACTAAGACTGCTCAGACGTGGTTTAGCCAGTTGAGTGATGGGATGATTTACAGTTTTGAGCAGTTGTCGGAGTTGTTCCTACATCAGTTCCCTAGTTCGAGAAGACAGAGGCGATCTACTCAGACTTTGTTTGGCGTGAAACAGAAATGAGATGAAACGTTGAGGAATTACGTCAAAAGATTCACGGCTGCTACTTTAGAATCTCCTGAAGCTTCAGATGATTTGATAGTTAGTGCTTTCATTCAAGGTCTAAAAGAGGGCAACCTTCATACTTCGCTAGTTAAGAAAACACCCAAAAGTTTCGATGACCTATTGCAAAGATCTACTAAGTACATTAACTTGGAGGAGGCAGTTCGGATGAAAAAAGGTGAGAGCTCGAATCGAATGAGTAGACCGCAGAAGCATGATGTTGCAAGAAAAAGAGAAGGAGGAGAACACCGAATGAGATTTGCACCACCCTCTTTACGAGATAATAGGATAGGGCGAAGATATGAGCAGTACACTCCCATGACCATGCCACCTGGACAAGTACTAATGGAGATATGGAACTTACCCCAACTAAAATGGCCGTCAACCTGGAGCCCTAATCCAAAGAAGCTACCCACTTTTGGCAACGGTAAATTGTGTCGATTTCATAATGAGTATGGGCATGGGACTGATGAATGCCTACATTTACGAGACGAGCTGGAAAGATTGATCAGGGAAAATAGATTAGCTTGGTTTGTTCGTCGGGCTCAACCAAACCACGAACAGGGGAATGATCAAGAGGAATCGAGAAGAGAAAGAAGGCAAGAGCGACCTGAATTGCCTCCACCTCCACCTCTTCCACCACGAGCTAGGCCCGAGCGAGAAGAAAGACCCACTATTCATATGATCATGGGCGGGCTAACAGATGGAGATTCCAATAGGGCTCGGAAAGTGAGACTTAATTCTGTTCGACAAGAACAGAATACGGTTCACTCAATTTTGGATGATGTGGCGATCGAGTTCGGAGTTCGAGATCGTGTGGCTATTCAAAGTCCTCAGTTTGATGCTATGGTGATTGTTGCTGAGATAGGAGGCTTTAATGTTGAGCGGGTGTTCGTTGATACTGGAAGTTTGGTTGATATCATGTTCATGAATTGCTTTAAGAAGATGAGATCGACAGTGGAGGTAAAATCTGTAGAAACTTCACTTTATGGTTTTGCAGGAGAATCTATGACAGTTTATGACAAGGTCCAGCTTCCTATGGTTCTAGGAGATGGAGAATGGAGACAAAATAAAACGATGACTTTCCTCATAGTGGATGCACCCTCTCAATATAACGTGATTCAAGGTCGTCCCTCTCTGAGCTCATATGCCGCAGTCATTTCGCCTGCACATTTAATGATGAAATTTCCTGTTGAAAATGAGGAGAGACGCATAGTAGGAGTGAGAGTGGTTCATGGTGACCAACAAACTGCTCGATGTTGTTATGTGGCGGCAGTTCGTCAGTCCGTGTCTCGGAAACGCCATAGCGAACAGAGAGATGACATTGATCAAGGAAGGGATAAGAGTTTAAAGAAGGGTGATGAAATGAATACTGCAGAGTTCAAGGAAGGTGAATTGATGAGCGTGGAGTTGATCCCGGAGCTACCGGGATATTCGGTTCGGCTTGGGAGTCAACTGCCAGAACAAATCAAGAAAGGAAAAGTGCAAGTTCTTCAACATAATGTAGATTTGTTCACGTGGAAGCCTGAGGATATGAAAGGTATAAACCCAGAAGTGGCAGTTCATAAGTTAAACATCAAGCTTGATGTTCGACCAATTAAACAGAAATTGAGACATTTCGGAGATCAACAGAATGAAATCATCAAGAGAGAAGTCGAAAAGTTGCTGGAAATTGGGCATATTGAAGAGATCCAGTACCCTCGATGGCTGGCCAATGTAGTACTGGTCCCGAAACCAGGGAATAAGTGGAGAATGTGTATTGATTTTCAGGATTTGAACAAGGCTTGTCCCAAGGATCACTATCCTCTTCCACGGATTGATAAGTTAGTGGATTCAACTGCGGGATGCGAACTCCTCAGCATGATAGATGCGGTGCAAGGATATCATCAGATCATGTTACATTCGGAAGACAAATAACTTTTATTACTTCCTCAAGTACATATTGTTATACGGTTATACCATTTGGATTGAAAAATGTTGGGGCTACTTATCAGAGAATGGTGGATGAGGTGTTTAAGCATCAATTAGGTCGTAACAGGGAAGCATATGTTGATGATATGTTAGTGAAAAGCATACAGGCGAACACACATGCGGATGATTTGAGAGAAACTATGACAACAATCTGAAAGCATGGGATACGGTTAAATCCAGCTAAGTGTTCGTTTGGAGTGAAAGCAGGAAAGTTTTTGGGGTATATGGTTACGGATAGAGGGATAGAGATCAACCCCAACAAAGTTCAAGCTATACAAGGGATGTCACCTCCTCGAACTATAAAAGAGGTACAAACACTAACTGATCGTATTGTTGCTTTGAGCAGGTTCATATCAAGGCTGGCAGACAGGGGTTTACCTTTCTTCAGAATCTTAAGAAAGAATGGCCAGTTCAGTTGGGGTGCGGATTGTCAAAAAGCATTCGAGGATTTGAAGGCATTTCTTCTATCACTTCCTTTATTGAAACACCCCTTTAAAGGAAGTGCGATGATCATGTATCTAGCAGTGGGAGAAGAATCAGTCAGTTCATTTCTGATTCGTGAAGAATGTAAGGATCAATTCCCTGTATATTTTGTTAGTAAAGTTCTTCATGGAACCGAAGTCCGCTATACCGAAGTAGAAAAGGTCGCTTACGCCCTAGTCACCACGGTGAGAAGGTTGAGACCATATTTTTTGGGGTATGCCATAATAGTACGAACTAATCATCCTTTAAGTGTTGTGTTGGGGAAGCCAGATGCATCAGGAAGGTTAGTAAAGTGGGCTATTGAGTTGGGACAGTTCGACCTAAAATATGAACCGCGAACAGCTATTAAAGGTCAAGCATTGGCAGATTTTATCCAGGAGACAACCAGGGTACAAGAAAAGAAGGAATGAGAAGTATTTGTAGATGGATCGTCTTCCCGTCAAGGAGCAGGAGCTGGGATACTGTTGATTAGCCCGGAGAAAGATGAGTTAGAGTTCGCCATAAAATTTCAATTTAAGGCATCTAACAATGAAGCGGAGTATGAAGCTTTTTTGCAAGGATTGAAAATAGCCGAACAGGCTGGAACTCATGATGTGATAGTTAAATCAGATTCACAATTGGTGACTCAATAGCTTCGAAACCAATGTGAAGTCAAAGAAGATCGCATGATTTCTTATGTGCAAAAGATAAGAGATATGGAAAAAAGGTTTGAAAAACTTCGGATCGAACAGATACCTCGAAGTGAAAATCAGAAAGCAGACTATCTATCAAAAATTGGGAGTTCGTTACAAGATTGTTCGCAGAGGAGTATTACTGTTATGGGAGTAGGAAAAGAAAACGAACTAATGAATGTTAACATGGCAGAGCATGATTGGAGAATTTCTTTGTTGAATTTTTTAGGTGGAGCGAAAGAAGGACATACAAAAGATCTCGAGAAGTTGGAAAAACAGGTTCGATTCTATTATATTCTTGATGGAGTGTTGTATAGAAAACCATTTTACCTACAGATGCAAGATGATTATCCTAAGAAGAAGGAATTAAGGTTCTAAAGGAGGCACATGAAGGAGGATGTGCTGAGCATGCAGGAGCAAGGACACTTGCTCGAAAGGTTGCACGAGCTGGTTTCTATTGGCCTATAATGAAGAATGATGCTGAGGAAATAGTTCGGAAATGCGATTCTTGTCAAAGACATGGGTGAAGAATTTATACGCCGGCTACAGATATTCTTACTGTATGTTCGCCTTGTCCTTTGCAAGATGGGGAATTGACATAGTCGGTCCACTTGTTAAAACCAGAGGAAATAAGCAGTTCTTGGTGGTGGTTGTTGATTACTTTACTAAGTGGGTCAAAGCTGAACCTTTGGTTAAGATTGTTGAGGCTGATATGATTCACTTTATATGGAAAAGTATTTGTTGCATGTTTGGTTTGCCAAGGATTTTGGTGTCAGATAATGGAGCTCAATTTAGAGGGAAAAAGATCACAGAGTGGTGTAAAGAGATGGAAATTTTACAAGTATTTACCCCAGTGGCTCATCCTCAGGCAAACGGACAAGTTGAAGTGGTTAATCGAATTATATTGGATGGACTCAAGAAACGACTCGAATTTGAGAAATCAAATTGGGTAGACGAACTACCATCAGTTTTCTGGGCGTATCGAACTTCAGCCAGATCAACCACTGGAGAAACCCCTTTCAGTTTGGCATTCGGAATGGAAGTTGTGGTCCCAGCTGAAATTCAAGGAGAAGCTCTACGGATTACTAACTTCGATCCTCAACAAAATGAAGAATTGATCAGAACTGATTTGTTATTTTTAGATGAGGTCAGAGATGCAGCTAGAATTTACATTAACTCTACAAAAGACGCATTCAAGCGGCGTTCAATAGGAAAATTCGGAAGAGAGAATTCCAAGTTGGAGATATGGTTTTAAGACAATCTGATGCTCTGGTGGAGATTGGGAAATTGGATGCCATTTGGGAAGGGCCATATACTGTTTCAAAAGTTTTGCCTGGAGGAGCTTACGAACTAACTGATGAAAGAGGAAGGGTGTTGCCAAGACCATGGCACATTAATCATTTGAAGAAGTTTTATACTTGAAGTATCACATGTTAGTATGTTGCTTTTTACTCCTTTTTTAAATTCATGTTGCTTTAATGAAATAAGAGATCTTTTGCACTCCGTGGATGTAGGTCGAATTGACCGAACCACGTTAAATCCTTGAGTCTTTTTATTCTGCTGATTTTCATATAATTATTCGTATATCCCTCGGAACTCTATGATTAAGCGAGCTAAAGAGTTCTCTCGGAACTCTATGATTAAGCAAACTGAAGAGTTCCCTCAGAACTCCCTGATTAAAGCTGAAGAGTTCCCTCGGAACTTTATGATTAAGCAAACTGAAGAGTTCCCTCGAAACTCTATGATTAAGCGAGCTAAAGAGTTCCATCGGAACTCTATGATTAAGCAAACTGAAGAGTTCCCTCAGAACTCCCTGATTAAACGAGCTAAAGAGTTCCATCGGAACTCTATGATTAAGCAAACTGAAGAGTTCCCTTGGAACTCGATGATTAAGCAAATTGAAGAGAGTAAAAAGTTCCTTCAAAATATCTTTATTCAGCGAAGTAAAGTATTCACTCAGAATACCTCGATTTAGCGAAGTGAAGTATGATTGAGTGAAGAGACACATCCCCTCAAAGTAAAGGAGTTATGATTAAATCAGGCTATTCATTTCTGATATACTTTTGCAGATTAATTGTGAGGACACACATTATGTTCAGAACTTCGGATATATATATACTTAAAAAAGAACAATGTTATCTAAAAAAAGTTGTTTACAAAAAAAAAAAGTACAGGAAAGTTAATTAAAGACGATCAGGAGAAGGAGTTGACTCAGAAGTTGGATTGTTGATCGAGGTCGGAAGCAAGGGATCAAACATGTCCTCTGGAAGGTCCACAGCCGAACTCGGATCTAGTTCTTCGAGTGCTGGAGTAGCCGAGCTGGTACCAGGGTTATCAAGAATTTTGTCTGGAAGAACTTCTTTAAGTGCTTTTTCTAAACAACCCGTCTACCAGTGGGCATCAATATCTTCATTTGGATCCCCGTGCCAGCCAGGAGGAATAGGAAATGTTTTTTGCAGCTTCTCGCCTAGCGAATCCACATCGAACTGAAAGGTCTGCCCCACTTCTTCTTGGCAAAGTCTGACCCCCTATCGAAAGTAAGCTTCGGCCATCAGTTGCTTCCTCGTTGATCTCTTCTGCAAGATCAACAGGATCAGGGGCCTGGGCAGCAGGTAACGAGGGAGAAGGTTGAGCATCCATGATAGTCAAGGGAGATGCAACACAAGTATTACCCCCCTCTGGCTGAATTATGTTTTCTATCGAACCGGGGGCTTTAGAGGTAAGTTCGGCAAGGCGTCTCTCCTCTTCCTGACGGAAGGTCGCCGCTAGTTTGGCATTTATTGCTCTTTCAGAAGGAGAGAAAGAAGTCTTCTCCGCATCAGGGGTCTTCGGGCCAAATTTGAAGAATTTGTTCATCGTGTTGTCTGCAACAAAAAACGATTCAAGTTCCAAGTAAGGCACAGTCCGACAAACTGAAACAGAGATAATAAGAGAAATAATGATAAAAGTTCAAGCAACCTAGATTGAATTTACGGGGAACTTGACTGTTTGGATAAAACCCCCAGAAAGACAACAACGACACACAGGAACTCATTTGTACTATATCGAACAACCCACAACGGAAGATCCTATCCAAGGCTGCAATCTCAAAATCCCATTGAGGAGCAGGGTCAGCCCGGTTCGAAGTTTCAGCCCAAGAAATTGATCGAAAAGGTTGGTTCGCTGGTGCACGAACAAAAAAATAATACTTTTCCCAAGAGCTGATCTTATCATCTCCCGAGGACAAAAATTGAGCTCGTTTCCCACCGCTACGGGGACTCAAATAAAAGCGATAAGGGTTGGTGTGTTTGAGAACGAAGCAAGATCGGAATCGATCAGAAGTTGGTTCGACACCCATCCATTTGCACACCATGTAAAAAGACACGATGTAACTAATGGAGTTCGGATGTAATTGGTTCGGACATACACCGAAAGCCGAACCAATCTCTAGGAAAAAAGGATGAATAGGAGGAACTAAACCTAGGGTGACATGTTTTAAGAACCATGTCTGGCAACCAGCAGGAGCTCGGTGTGGACGATCATCGGGACTGGGGATCACAACAGTGTAATCCCCCATCATGAGCGAACTTAAAAGAATGGTGTGGGTATGGGTGGTTTTAGTTGCAGAAAAAACATTATCTACTGTTTTTTTACGAGATCTTTTTGAAGGATTGGAAGGGTTTTGGCGGCCAAAGGAAGAAGGTTTGGGGTTTGAAGATTCAGAAAAATGGCGTAGAGGAAATTGCTCAAATCCTTCCTCTGATTCACTTTCGTCTCTCAGATGTATAAAAGAATCAGAGGACGTCATTGAAATGAAAAGGAGAAGGAAGGAAAATGGTACCTGGCTTGTTTGAGAAGTCCTAGAAATTGCAGAAGAAAAACTCTTGCTTATATGTGAGTATACAGTAATTTTGCAGAAGAGTTTTCTTGAGAAGGAAAGATGATATATATAGGGAGAAGACGACTCTTCATTTTGGGGGGGGGGGGGGGGAAATTGAAAAGTCACGAATTTTCGACCATTGGATACGATGTAATCCAACGATGGAGGTGAGAGGGTGTCTTGGGATAAGGGAACTGGCTAACACGTGTCGCCTGGGGATGATTGATGGGACGCGTTGCTTCTAGAGAAAGCGTCACACATAGCAGAAGCAATACGAACTACACTAGTGTGTGTAAACACGCACTTTGAAGGGGGGGAATACTTGATGTGGTCGAATTGATCACATTCGAGTTATTTGAGAAAGTGAACCGGTTCAAAGACAAAAATCGACCGATGCGAACTATTTAGAAAGAAGCAAGCGAATAGAACAAAGAACCGAACAGAACAAAGAAGCGAACAGATATTCCCCTGAAAGGAATAAAGTAAATTATGGTGTATCTGGATGCGAACTATTCTTTCCGACAATAGTTCGTAGCTTATATGGAAATGAACACGAACTAACTAGACTTTCGGGATAAGAAGACGAACTGATCTTGAGTATATGAGGCGAACTAGTTTAAATTCAGATAACCGCCACGATCGGGGATAAACGGCCCACTTCCCACTTTTTTAGGAAAGACTTAACTGTCACGTCCTTCAGGGAGTATTTATAACATTTTTTCCATTTATTCTTTAAGATATAGACACAAAAAAGTACATAAAATTATTAGAAGAAAACCACTAGTTTTTCCAAATCACTGACTTGAGCGTCGGAGTCTCCTCACCGGGAAAAATCCCCGGTGTTCTTTGTTTTGCAGGTACTTTTAACCGGAGAATTCTAATTTTCATCGGAGAAGAAGAAGATCGGATCAGGAACAAATCAATTGAAGAAGACCGGATCGGGAACAAATCAGTAACGACCAAAACACTTGAAAAAGATAAAGAGGCGCGGGTTAGGCGGGTCAGCCTAACCCACGCGCGACCCAGTTGCACAGGAGAGTAACTCCTAATATGGCTTACAAGTTTACTTCAGTTTAATTAATAAAACAAAAAACGAGCTGAATAATATAAATTATAAATTATACTACTCATCTATAACGCATTCACAAAATGAATTTATATTGGCCCTCTATCTAAAATTTATAATTTAATTATAAAACTACTATAATGGGATATTTTTATATTAATTATTAAATAAAAGTTCAAAACAACAAACACTAGGACTGTGTTTTACAAGCAATTTAACTTACATGTTTAGTAGCACATTAGAATGACATCTTCAATATTTATATCTTATGCATAAAAAAATATCGAAATAGAACATGAAACTATAATATTTAATGAACTAGCCTACTTTAATTAACTTTAACTTGTAGATGATGATTCCTATGTGTCATTTTTTAACGTATTAGCTTCTAATCATTAATTTAAACAAGTTCTTAATAAAACTTGGACACTATAATTTATTAAATGACGAGTTTGCGACCCAAGAGTACATTGACTAATTAGTCCAAACACCCTATTTCAATTAAGTGACATCACTGTGCATCCGGTGTATTTTGTAATTCTGATTGTTACTTGTGGACTTGTATCAACATACTTTTTATTTTTAATATCTTTTTAACTTTAAGTATTGATCTTTGAGTAAGTCTCTTGTGAATCAGGTGCATGAATCTTAGATCCATGCACCCGGGTCGGATCCGGGTCAGGGGACCGCATCCTCTTTTTTTTTTTTTTTTTCGCTCATGATTTTTGAAAAAAATCATATATCAATAGTATATGTTAGACATACCTTTACGTTATGTTAGACATACCTTTAAGCTATGTTAAACATACCAGTTCTGCCCAAATTTCATGCCTTGTTTTTTTTTTGGCTTGATTTTTGAATTTTGGCACATACCACTACGTTATGTTAGACATACTTTTACATTGTGTTAGACATACCTTTATGTATACTTAAACATACCTTTGTATATGTTAGACATACCTTTATATATAGTTAAGCATACCTTTATACATGTTAGACATACCTTTGTATATAGTTAGACCTACCTACACATGGTTGGTCTAACTATACACAAAGGTTGGTTTAACTATACACAAAGGTTGGTCTATTTGAGCGAATTTTGGATGAGCTTCAGGACAGGTCTTCAGCGTGTGGGAGCGCGTGCATGCGCGTGGGAGGCGCGTTTTGGGCGCGTGAAAGGGTCGGGTCAGGTGCATGGATCTTTAGATCCATGCACCTGACTCATAAAAGTTTTTGCCTTGATCTTTATATTATAAATGTGTAACTTTTATATTATATTTATATACCAAGTATGATGATCTTTATGTAATATTTTTAGTTTTTTTTTTTTTTTTTTTGCTTCAAGTGCTGACCTTTATGTTGTATCAATGTGATTTTTATATACAAATATGCTAATTTTTATGTACAAATTACTGCAGAGTGACACTTGTGTGCTCCAGGAGCATGGTGCCCCCAAATTAATCATCATATAATGTTAAATATATACTCTACAGGTATCATTGACCACGCTGTCGCGACGCGATAAAATTAATTAATTTTCCATATCCTAACCAACTAGTAGTTAAGGCAAGTAAGAGTCGATCCCACGGAGAGTGACAATTCAATTATGTTTTCTTATGTCTAAATTCAAAGAAACAAGAAATATGGGGTTATCAGATTGATTGATAATTAAACTAAAAATTACTAAAGATCTAGAAAACAGATTAAACGGAAATCAATTGATAAAAAAACATTCCAGTCAACAGTTCAGTTATCCCCCAATATCAATATCAGATTATCATAGAATTATCACCCCTAGTCTAACAACAAGCTCTGTTAAACCGAATCGTCTCTTATGATTAGTTAAATTAGGATAAGATCACTAATTAACCCTATTTAATTAAACAACCTAGAATAAACTCTCTAAATTTAATTCATTAAATGCATTAATTACCAAGACGATAGGGTGAACTAGACTCCAAATACGCAAGCTCGATTTGATAATCTAGGATTGTGTTACCCTAGAGATGCGCGACCTCTAGTTTACTACAATTGAAAATTAAACCACAACAATTAGGATTCATGATTTAAGATTCTAGCAATCAATTATCAACACTTAACCTATGTGGCCAATCTAAATCAAGCATCAATAATTGAAATAATTCTTTGCATAGGCCCATTTATTTCCTTTAAACTTTTGGGCTTTTCAGTTGCTGGACCTTCTCTTTGATCTTCATTACGTTTGGGCCTCGATCCAACGAACTCCAAAATACTTCAAAAATTCCTACAATAATCGAGAAAATAAATATGTAGTATCTCGAGTTCAAAAACGCATATAGGTACGAAAATAATGCATCTAACCAAATAAAAGATGATAAGAATCCAATTAAGTCAACAATTAAATGCATATATTTTCTACCTATCAATCATATATATACTCTTCAGGTATCACATGTATACTCTTATATACATATGATACCTGTAGAGTATATTTATAACACCAAGAAATATAACACATATAGAGTATATATATAACACCTGAAAAACATGTATATAACACCTAGATCTATACCCCTATATGCCCCAGGGGTATATAAGTTTTTTCCAATTATATTGTAACTTTGAAAAAGAAAATGAAGAATTTCAACAAAATTTGTACATATATACTTATATATGTAATATTGCTTATACTTTTATATAACATATAAAATGCAACTAACATTATATAAATATATGAGTAGTGTGTTACATAAATGTATGTATATACACCAAAAAAATTCGCTGAACTCTTCCATTTTTTTTTTTCTTTTTCTTGAGTTACAATATATAAATGTTATAATATTTGATCCTTCTGTATTACACCGGGTGTATTAATACACCGACTCTCAATCATTTTCAATCATTAGATTTGAGATCATAGTTGACTTTGACTTTAATGATCTCAAATCTGATACCTAAAAATGAGTGGAGAGTACACTTGGTGTACTATAGAATTACCCTGTAATATTTGTATATAAGTGTCACACAAATATTATATAAAAGTCACACCAATACAATATAAAATTTTCAACAACCTAGTCCGAAAAAAATATGTGTGAATCTGAATGGGATCGACTCAATTGCTTTGAAGTTTTGTTGATGCTTGACAAATTAATGTGATTAAATAAGTTAAACAAACAAACAAACACATGCAGGGACACAAGTAAGAACTGATAACATATCTACTATTGCATATTTAATATAAAAAATCTAAAACATTATTATTGTTATTATTATTATTATTATTATTATTATTATTGCTAAAATTGTTATTACATAAAAACTCACGTGAAACTGGTTTACGAATAGTTTACTTGAAATGAATCTTTATTACTTATAAATCGAACTCATTTTCAGATGAATTGTTAAGTATAAGTTATGGATTGACCCATCTCACATACTAAAATCGACGAAACGATATCATGTAAGACCTACTACAATTATCTTCATCGTATTTTCTTTTGGAGCACTGCATGAGACTTCTTACATATTTTGGCCGAAAAATAGGACTGACTATGGCTTATTTTATTGTATTTTTTTTCTATATTTATCATTATCATTGGGATAAAGAAATAAAAATACTCAGAAATCAAAATATTGTAAAAAAAAAAATTAGAAAGACTAATAAATTTAAAACAATAATTTAATAAGTTGAATAAGATTGAGAGAGATGGGGTATTATTATTAATAAAGAGGAGATTTTTCTTGGGTGTAAAGACAATAATGCTTTAGGTGTATTTTCTTGACTTTTGATGCGTTTGTAGTGAAAGGCCATGATTGATGTCTCTCCACACACATCACATTTCAAAATGAGTCTCATTTGGATGGAATTTTGTTATATCTCATCTTCATCTTTATTTATTTTATTATCTTCATCTTCTATTTATTTTGCCACTCATCAATTTAAAAACAAATCTTGTATGAGACCGTTTCATGAATCTTTTTTCATGTGATGGGTCAACCTATAACCCATACTTAGCAATTCATATGAAAGTTTGTGGATATAGATTCAATTCATGGGTAATAAGGATCCGTCTCACGAAAACTATTCGTAAGACCATCTCACATGAGTTTTTGTGTCAATTTAATATCAATCTCCTTTTCCCAATATATTTTGAAGAATTAGATATCAACTAAAACACTGAAATGCAATGATCATATTTTTTAAAATTGATAAATATATTAGATATCTGATATAGCAACTGTTTTTGACCTTGAAAAATTCTTTAGATATAGACTACTAATATTTACTAAATGCTGGGAATATCAAGAAACCAGATTTTCAAGAAATATAACCAAAAATAAGAAGGAATTAAAGATGAAATATTTGTAAACAATTAAGGCAAAAACTTTTATGTGTCAGGTGCATGGATCTAAAACCCGACCCGTTCACGCGCCCAAAACGCGCCTCCCACGCGCATGCACGTGCTCCCACGCGCTGAAGACCTGTCCTGAAGCTCATCCAAAATTCGCTCAAATAGACCAACCTTTGTGTATAGTTAAACCAACCTTTGTGTATAGTTAGACCAACCATGTGTAGGTAGGTCTAACTATATACAAAGGTATGTCTAACATGTATAAAGGTGTGCTTAACTATATATAAAGATATGTCTAACATATACAAAGGTATGTTTAAGTATACATAAAGGTATGTCTAACATAACGTAGTGGTATGTGCCAAAATTCAAAAATCAAGCCAAAAAAAGACAAGACATGAAATCTGGGCAGAACTGGTATGTTTAACATAGCTTAAAGGTATGTCTAATATAACGTAAAGGTATGTCTAACATATACTATTGGTATGTGATTTTTTTCAAAAATCATGAGCGAAAAAAAAAAAAAAAAAAAAGAGGGTGCGGTCCCCCTGACCCGGATCCGACCCGGGTGCATGGATCTAAGATCCATGCGCCTGATTCACAAGAGACTTACTCAACAACTAAATATCTAAAACAGAATACAAATTAATTAAAAAAGATTACAAAATTCCAATGTCAAAATTGAAAACCATGTTTTTCTTGAGATTTAATTTCAAATTTACTGTATAATATAAATATTATCGACATTTGTTAGCATTTATTCTTACAAATTTCAATATAATTTAATTGGTCAACTTTCATGTCGCAATTCATCAATAACATCGTACAAGAACATAAGATTACAATGATGAACATTTTCAGCATATATTGAATAATTCAAAATTCAATTTTAAAAACAAAACACATCATTAATCACTACTCATGAAGATTTCACTATTATAGAATTTCAAAATCATGATTTCACAATGCATTCCAACCTAAACCAAACATCACATTTAATGAAACACAAAATCTCATCTGAGATGCTCTCACAAATAGTTTTCGTAAGACGGATTCTTATTATCCATAAATTGAACTCATATCTATAGTTTTCATATGATTGCTAAGTGTGTGTGGGTTATGAGTTGATAAATTTTAGGAAAAAAGATTCGTGAAACGGTCTCATATAAGAACTACTCTTAATAGAATAAGAAATAGTTTTTCAACCATGTGGGTCCCACACAAGACCTCATAATCTAAATTCAGAATAAAATTGAATATTATTTATTGCAGCAGAAGAAGCAGCCGCCTAACAAGAACTATGTCCTCATCTCTCCACCACACAACTCCATTAATACTTTTCCCTTTCTCACTTTTCTTCCAAATATTATTGATAATGTGATTCCTTGTCACAACTTTTTTCACAAGAGTTGGTGTCTTATGAATTAGTTGCATGAATCTTACATCAATGCATCTGGGTCGGATTCGGATTGGAGGGATCGCTTTTTTTTTTTCCGTACTTAATTTTTGAAAAAAATTACATATCAATAGGTTATGTTAGACATACATTTCCGTTTAGTTAGACATACCTTTAAGCTATGTTATACATACCAATTCATGTCTTGTCTTTTTTTGGCTTAATTTTTGAATTTTGGCACATATCACTACGTTATGTTAGACATACCTTTATGTTGTGTTAGATATACTTTTATGTATACTTAGACATACCTTTATATATGTTAGACATACTTTTGCATATAGTTAAGCATATTTTTATATATGTTAGACATACCTTTGTATATAGTTAGACCTACCTACACATGGTTGGTCTAACTATACACAAAGGTTGGTTTAACTATATACAAAGGTTGATCTATTAGAGCGAATTTTGGATGAGCTTCAGAACAAGTGTTCAGCGTGTGGGAGCGCGTGCAGGCGCGTGGAAGCGCGTTTTGGGCGCGTGAACGGGTTGACCCAGTTGCATGAATCTCAAATCCGTACAACCGATGCATAAAAGTTTTTGCCTTTTCACAAAACTCATCAAGAAAAATTGCAGTTTTGGTTTAACACCAAAGTATTGAAGAATTATAAACCACTTCCTTTTTTCTCAAATTATCATTTAACTAAATTTTTAAGCAACACATAAAAGGGGTTTTGGATTTGTAACTATTTAAAACTAACTAACTGATTACTAAGCAAAAACAAATATTGAAGTAAATAAGAATTGAGAAATCAAATTATGAAATCATCTAGTTTTATAGAAAAAGATTTTCTTCATCTATTGATTCCAGGAAATCTCCTATATGCACAGTTACAATAAAAGGAGATTAATAAGGATATACAATCTAATATTCTAAAGAATATTCTAGTTAATTACATATTTACTCCTTAATATGCCCCCATAAAATTGCAGTCTGGATCTTCTATTACATTTGGTGTTACATCTTGTATTACATAACATTTAATACACATCATATATTAATTAGTGATGTTATTGAATATACGTGGCGACATGTGGGGATTGATTTGAATCGCAGAAGTAAGAAAAGAGCACATGATAAGGGCTTTGTGAGTACATCCACCATCTGGTCTAAAGTGTTGGCATATGCGACCGAAAAAATTCGTTAGCAGACAAATCACAAACAAAATATAAATTCAATGCAATGTGTTGAGTGCATTATTGGATGCAATGCAGGATGAGTTGCCCTAAGATTATCTCACAATAGTCGAAAGAGTTAAATCGAGCAACTCCATTTGGCTTACGAGATCTCCATGAGATAGGATTCGAACCAAGAAATACCACATAAGCAGAGGTCGACTTACCATTAATTTTAACACCAAGAAAATGCCTTAACTGCAAAGAAGCAGTGAGCTAGAACCTGTTAAAAAAACCCAAAGGTATATGAGCAATAAAGCTTTGGATTGAACAAACCCAAAGGAAAATAAAACAACACATAAAGGCTGATGCAAATGACAAACATGCATGTTTTGGAGTAGATGAATATCCAGACAGTTTCACCATATAAACCGGAATAACTAGATGACCATGCAAATGTCAACCTGACCAACTCCCATGTACCATGTTTAGACAATGTCGTGTTTGTTGGAAAATTGGTTTTGATCCAATTGTAAAGTGTGGATCAAACGTTGACTTCTGTATAAAGTCTTGACCACACGTATGTAACTATTAACATCGTGCAAGATACTCTTTCAGCTTGAAAATATTGTTTCGGACTCTCATAAATATTTGTATGGAAGTGCTAATTGACAACTTCAAATCATGTAATCACAAATTTAATAGAGAGAGAAAAAGGATATAAAGGATCACAATATCAAAAATCTTCTAATATTCTAAACATGAATATTCTACATACATATTTACTCCGTTTTCACTTCAATTATCATCTTCTTTCTACCTCCTATGATTGAATGCAACGTCAATTTAGTTGACCAAACTAAGCAGCAGATATGAAACGTTTGACCCGTTTAACTTGAACCCGTGATACCTTGATTAAAATCAGTTGCTACCAACGATTCGATTATTGTAACATTTACGAATTATCAACATCTATTATAGCAATATGCATACAAAGTATTCAACAACGTTGGCCACACTATATCAAACACTCATAAACCATACGCACGTGAATCAGATAATACGCGATGTAATTTCGGAAAACAAATTAAATTCAAAGTTACTAGAAACAATCGCATAGTAAGAAAGATGGTTTCAAAATTCCCATTAAACCAGATGAATAAAACTTCTAGCCAAACATATTGATGTCCTTTTGAATCATCTCAATACTTGAGAACTAGAGAAAACTAAATATAAAATTAGTCTAAATGTCTCTCTCTCTTCTCCTAGCTTGCGTCCTCTCTCTCTACATTGCGGGCCTTAAATCTTGGGCTTGAATACAAAATCTTGAACTCTTGGCCTTGCAATGAGAGCATTCACATTAGTCATTTTTAACACAACTCCTTAGGTAAAATAGCGTTGAAATATTGAAAAAGTGAAGGGTATCATTCTTGCGGAAAAAGTGAAGGGTACAATTCTTGCGGGGAGGATTGTTCCCCTGCAATAACATTCTTAGAGAGGTGAGAGGAGAGAGAATGAGAGAGGAGAGAGGAGAGATGAGAGAGAAATATCAACTTTTTTAATTCTTTATTCATTATTTTATCCAAGAATAATACATAAAAAATTTCATTAATATTCATGACCTAAGTAGTTAGCGTACACGGTGTCCACTTGGTGTAGGCCTGTTTGATCGATTCTCGCTCAATCCGGCTTAATCTATTACAACTTAGCTCTATTAAGCTTGAAAAACACATAACATGGTATTTTGATGCCAAACATCAATATGTAGAAAAATGAATTATGCGCATGATCTTTTTCTCAATAAAATCATATTCAAAACTATCAATGCACATTGTCCTACTTATCAAATCTCCCCAAATTTATATCATTGCTTGTCCTCAAGCAACTTAGAACCAATAACCATATAAGGAGGAAAATGATCATGAAAAATCAGTAAATAGATTCACTACACTCAACAAATAATCGAAAAACTCTCAAATCCAACAATTTGATCATGAATTAAGTTACAATGTCACCTTCAATTATCCAACAAACAAATACACACACAAGTTCGTCGCTCATAAAGGTAGAACCCACTAGAAAATATCATGATTGAGAGTCATTCATGCAAGACCATGCACAAGAAGGGTCATTTGATCGTGCAAGAAGGGCCGATTACATGAGTAAGAGCTAAAAAGTTTAAAAAGGTCTTGATGATTCTTTTTGATGAAATTAAAGAAAATATGTAAAATAAGTCCAAGGAAGACCCAATGGTGTATGTTATTGTGTTGGAGATTACTTAAAGAGTTGCACTAGTGCAAATTTGGGCTTGAAGATGCATTTTTGAGAGCATGTACCATGAAATTTGTGGCTATATCAAGTTCACGGATTAATTAATTTTGATGATGATTTAATTATTTAAAGACACTTCAAGTAGTCCATGAATAGTCAAAGAGTCATGTTAGTTGTTTTAATGTTGTTTTTAAATTACAAATGATTTATGATGACTCCATTAGGGATAGGTATTAATGTAAGCAATCAAGGGTCATGTTTTAGCCCATAAGTAGGTCATATGATCACTTGTAAAATCATACATTGTTTTAATATGTAAACTAAGCTTTAAACGTTGTGTTTTAAATTCTCTCTTAGGTTTTCAATTCTTTTGAAGAACTAATTAAGATCATTGAGATATATCTTGTGGCGTCCAACATACTGAGGTTCATGGCTGAATATACAGCTAACAGGTCGAGGTTCAAAATACTGAGGTTCTGGGTTGGTTATATAGCCAATGGGTCGAGGTTTAAGCTTTGTAAGATCAAACTAGATTACCGATTTGGGGTGATCTGTAGCTTATCTTTATACATTGGATTCTTAGATCGTTATTTTCCCAAAGATAAATGTGTATTTTTAACATATACTAGTTGTGCACCCGCGCACAGCGCGGCTATAAACAACTGTTTAAAGGTAAGAAATAAATATATAAAATATTTAATTATTAAAAGATCTGAATTGAAATAATTATATTTTACATATATATTTAATGTATATTATAATAATTAAAAATATTGAACACTTGTAATTATTTAATTTTATAAAAAATTACTTTCTGCACTACACATTATGAAGTACATACTACTAATATAAAATACTTCCGTAATAACTTCTAACTTTATAAAATTTTAAATATTTATATTATCTTAAACATTTATATTTAATTACATGAATTTCAAAAAGTAGTGATCTTCTTCTATTAGATTATTTTATGACAAAATTTATATTAAAGTAAAAAATGTTTTAAAAAGAAGATACATTAGTATGTCAATATGAAAAAGTAATTTTTCTATAATAAATTTCATTATGCAGATGCATATATTTAAGAAACTTTTAACTTAAATTTTGTACAATTTATAATTATTTATATAAAAATTTAATAGTGTATATATAAAAAAGATATGTTTTTTTTTTCTCTCTATTTTGTTATAATGTATTCTTAATCAAGAATAATGTGTTTTTCTTTTATTTTTTATTATAATATTTAATAATTTATCAAGAAAGTCAACTATTTTTTATTATCTTTTTTTTTTCTTTGATATAACAATTTTAGGAGGTAAAGTGACAAATTAGTAAATTTTGCTAACTTCTCGTGTGTGTGTATATATATATATAGATGAGATGAAGTTGTCTGCTCCGCCAAACGCCTAAAATGCTTTAATCTCTTCAAATCATATAGTCTACAAAACACCACACTAATATGTTTTGTAAATTTATTCACTTTACACAACTCTTAAACTATTAATCTAGACATTTCACATGTCCCCATCAAACCACTCCTTACATGACCGAAACTTGAGAAATACTAAATTGAGTGATAACTTGAGTTTGGTGGAACCGTAGGTGGTGGACACATTAAAATATGTTCACTATTGACGTGTTAAATATCCAAAATATCAATTAATTTCACTTTCTATATAATTAGGAATTAGAATATTACACATCAGTAATGGATATATTAAGAGTTACCTGCCGTAATCATTTTAACATTTTTCAATAGCGGTAGAACCGTGGAAGGTTGATTAAGAGTAAATTTTTCCCCACATTTGAATGACATGGGCTGAGCCTACTACTCATTTAAAATCAAAGTATTAGGTTGGGCTCATGGGTGTTCTAGCGTTATTGTACTTTGTTTATCAAAAGTCCAATGAGCACCATCAAATTTCTATATAATTAAAATTTCAAATTCCTATATAATTAAAATTTCAAATTCTATAGTGATATTCAATTTCAATTATAATAACACAATATATAAGCTTGATAGAATGTGCTTAAAAAAAAAAAAAGAATCTTGCTACACACTAAACAAATTTTCCAAAATTAATTATTCCATTCATTATAATATGTGAAGAATGAAGATCAATACATGTCTATAAATATTAGCATACTAAAACAAACAATTACTTATCTTGGGAAATCTAACACATATGTGAAGTCTATAGTGCTCAAAGCTAATGTAGTGTTTGAATAATCATTGTTCCAAAATTTTATGGACATTCATTAAGGTATGCTTGCAAATATTTCCTACTAAATTTCAACAAAATTATAAATTAGCCTTATTCTTTTGTCTAAAAGGAAAACAAAAAATCTTCATATTTTAAGAAATATCGATATTTTGTGATATATATATATATATATTTATATATGCAATATTTCTCGATTTTTATCCTAACTTTTTACTTAAACACAACCGATATTTTACTTCAACACAGCCGATATGGATGTCAAAGACTCTGAAACAGAGAATATCATGTGCATTTACATAACTACTCATATGGGTGTCACACTCATCAAAGGAACAATAACTATTCTTCTTCCACATTTAACACATTATAATGGAATGATTCATAAAGAATCTTGAAAACTATTACAATTATATGACACATAACCAGATTCCATGACATGAACATATAGTAGTAGTTAATCCGAAAAACATCACGTGCAATGCACGTGCATGAGCAAGAACAAATTTGTGGTAAATAAATATATCATTCCTTCAATATGAAAGTACATTACAATATCATGATATATATCCTTGGCCACCAAATACACATGAATCATTTCTGCTCTGAAAATCATCATTATGTGGTGTTCTCCATCACTAGATGAAGAAAAATAATCAAATCGGAAAAAAAAATCTAGTTTCCTAAGTCAAATTATGGTAATATGAGCTCATACTGTTATTAGTAGTCTCACCTGATAAAGAATCAATAGCTTAAATAGGCCCTTTTTAGCCATAGTGATAGCTCACGATTTTCGAGCTCCACTAAGCTCAGGATCGGTCTGATAATAGACGATGTCACCGGTGTCACTCACGTAGTGATCCTTCTTCATGCTTCTTAGGAGGACTCCCAACAGGTAGAATGGAAGCGGGCCAGATTTTTCTGGCTCTCTATAGTATTTGCCAAATACGGGCTTAGCTGCTTCAGTCTGAGACGAGAAAAGTCAGCAAGAATCAGGGTTACAATTTATGTGATAAAACATAGATTAGTCAAAGTTAATTTTCTTGATCAAAATGGATACTTACAGCTTCTACCAAATGGTAGTGTGGTATTTGAGGAAAGAGGTGATGCACGACGTGGGTTCCTATGTCGTGGTGGATGTTGTTTATCCATCCATAATCACGATCGAGTGTTGTGAGCCCCCCTCTCAAATAACTCCACTCCTGTTTTTCCAAATACAAGCATGAATTTGTCACTACTAAGCATTCTTAAAGTATATACTAACAAAGTAGGGTTACGTGAATCACATAAAAACTTTGATGATTTAATGATGATTATCGTAATTGCATTTTGTCATCACAATGCAAAGATTATTTTAGTTGTCTAAATTTTACGACTTGTTGCACGCACATTGTCATCTACTCATCTCAGACAAGGTTCAGCTGTAGATGTGCCTAAAAGTTGACCTAAAAGATTTGTACGTGAAGGCATAATGCAACAATTCGTTTATGGTACAATGTGCAAGGGTTTAAAAAAAAAAAAAAAAACCAGTGTGATCAAACTGCAATTTGCAATTACACCTAGTTACTATTTCTATCTTCTCAAGTGATCTGATTGGTTATCAAAAAGACCTCTGTTTTTCTCAGTTCAAAATTTCTACGTTTAATTTACCTTTCCACGGTACCAAGGGAGCTTCTCATCATGTCCATGGTGGTGCAAGTATGTGACTAAATCAAGCCACATTACGAATCCCTGTAAAGAATTCAGATTCCAACTATTACTAACAAGTTTAAAACCAGGACCAGATTACACGACGGCCTAGTTTCTTGAAGAAAACTATTCAAAGAATCAATGCATCAATAGACTAACCAAGTAAGGTATTCCATAAAGTTTGAGCAATTGGATCGGACCAATGACGAACGATAATCCTACAAGTAACGCAGCCATTGCACTCCAACAAACTGTAGAGGTAATCACATCTTTCTTCTCATTTGGAACAAACAAATCACTATCCGGATGGAAATGAGAGCCTTTTTTCCCAGGGCTTCTACTCCACTGTAACCAAACACACAACAAAGGAACACGAACGACAATCAATGGAGCATGTTCGACAGAAAAACCGGACAAAAAGTGTCACACTAAGGAAACAAATAACTTACCAAATAGATGGGATATGCTAGCATAGGAAAAGGCAATGTAAACCTCAATTTCTTCGTAACATTATCCAAGCTCCTGAAAATCTTCTCAGGCAACTGTGATAGAAAACAACAACAATACCAAACTTTAGATTCTTGCAAGAAAATCAGATAAGTCATCTAAATTCAAAATTTCAACTTTAGAAGCCAACTCACTGGATGCCAAGATTCATCATTCTCAACATGGCCATGGTTCTGATGATGAGTCCTATGACTAATTCTCCTGTGTAAAGTTCTTCATTTGATTATCAATGAATAAAAACATTAAATATTTCAAGAACTTATTAAGAATGGAAAAAATTGCTAACCATCCATGATAGGGGACAAGAATTGAAGAGTGAAGAAGATGACCAGCTACACTATTCAACTTGGGATCATTTGAAAAGCTCCCATGACCACTGCACAATTCAACACCACCAAAATTGAATTTTCAACACCCAATTAGATTAAATTAAAAAAAGAAGAAGACAACTTTCTTGAACAAAAACATTAAAAAAAGGAAAAGATTACCAGTCATGGCCAAGAACAAAGAGGGCCCAAAACATGGTGCTCTGAGCAAACCAATAGAAAGGCCAAACAGCCCAGTGGTTGACATAGGCGGCCGCGGTGGCCAGGCCGAAGACCACCGCCACATCTCTGACGACGTAGCTCATCGACCGCCATGGATCTCTGACCCAACAATGCTTTGGAATAGCTGCTTTTATGTCGGAAAGCTTGAAGGGAGGCGGCGCCGCGGGGTCGAATTCCTCTCCGGCGTTTATCTTTCTCTCTCCTTCGTTTTCTTCAATCACCAATTGCTGGATTCTGGGTGGCGAGCTCACTCTCACGCCCCAATTCCTCCCACTCGATAAAGGGGGTGAAGAATTTGTTCTCGAGAATCGAAGCTTTGAGGGTTTGGAATTCAAGAAAGCTTGAGTGGTGATTGGCTTTGGATAAAATCGTGGGAGTGGCTTCAAACCACATTCTGATAAAACCCAACTGGCCATTGTAGAGAGAGAGATATATATGGCTGGGCTATCTATCAGAATCCAACCAAGATTTCACCTTTATACAAATCCCTCTCTCTCTCTCTCCCTAAAGAAAATCGTGTGGACTGAAGGGTCTTATATATCTGTGTATCTGCAAGAATGCAAGTTGATAAGTTGATAATGCACAGGGATTCTCTCACTCCTCAGGACCTCAACTTGTGTTCGTAGGTTTCTGAAAGAGTGGTTGATTTATATACACATCTCCGAATCCCTCCCCCTCCCTCTCTCTCTCCTCCTCTCTCTCTCTCTCCTCTGCAAGTGCAATTGGAACAATAATGTGATTTTAATAACGTGTTTAAATGATTCAATTTGGTCCATTTTCTTTGGTGACTGCTGACTCAGGTCGGTGTATTTTTGTTGCAACCTAAATTTCGATACACAATCGGTAAATATTAACTATTTATTAATATAATTTGAGTAATTTTAGTATATAGAAAATTATAATATTTAATAACTAAGAAATTTTAAATTTGCTAAAGATAATCCAATTCACGACAATATATCGATATTATACACATTAAATTCGTTAATCTATGATTAATACTAAAAACAAAAGTATCAATCATGATCTTTAAATCAAAATTGAAAATTTTACCTGCAAAGTTTGTAAGTCTTTTAAAAACTTCTTTATACACAACATTTCTAATTGAAACATTTTTTTTATCACCTATGTTACAAACTAATATCGTCAGTTACTTAAATGAAATATACTAAAAAAGTAAAATGAAAAATTATGAATTAAAAATCAAATTCAATTACTTAAATTAAATACATATGTGTGTCAGAATGTATATATAGAAACAATACACTATAAATTAAAATTTTACGTAGGAATTTGATGCAAGCACTGTCAATTATATATTTACAATCTTTTATTTTAAAATAAATTGAATTAAAAAAGCATTTTTAATTAATATCTTTTAACATCAAAGATGATAGATAACTATTTCATTATAAGTATCACGTAAATTAATCAATATAGTACGATATTTATCATTACAATTCAAGCTCAACACAAAATCGAAATGTAGCAATAGTGATCATGATGATGACAATATAATTAGAAACTAAACATATAATTTAATAATCAACTGAGCCATTTAACGTTCACTCTCATATAACAATATACGAAGTCCTAAGTGTAAAGTAAAAGATAAATATTTATTTAATTATGAGATATTTATAATTGTATACTAAACAATATATTCAATTCATCATTAAAATATATCGATAATGAATAAAATATTGACTGATATTAGTAAACCGGTAATCCAAGAGTTCATTATTAAATGTAATAATACATTCAATTTAATATAATAGAGTTGTTATATTAGAAAATTATTCATATATCTCAAATGCATTTTCCAAATGTCCATTGTTTTCTTAAATTCATATTTTATAATTTAAAAAATCATTAGCTAAAGAAGAGTTTTAACTTAATAAAGTAGAATTTGATTAAATTCCCCTTTCCCATCTCTCATGTATTTTTTAGGGTTTTGTGCATTCATTTTTCTAGTGGTGAAAATAACAGTATATTTCATTTTAAATTATATTTGTAATATTAAAAAGTTTCAATGCAACATTTTATTAATAACCTTTACAACAAACTTGAAAGCTTATATAGTATTAGTTTGTCTTTTGTAAAAAAAAAAAAAAAAAACTAATAATAATAATAATTTAGTATTACAGGTGATCTACATTCATATTATATTAGTCATATCTTCATGTTATTTTAGTCATACCTTTAGATTTTTTAGTCATACTTTAGCATTTTTTTTACAGCCATTTTATATCTTTCATACATCTTAGTTATTTTAGTCATACCTCATAGTTATGTTAGTTTTACCTTTATATATTACATAAAGGTATATGTAATATTTTATAAAAGTATTATTATTATAACTTAGAGGTATGATTAATATAACATAAAAGTATTATTAACATAACATAAAAGTCAGCAGTTCTTTTTAAGTTAAAGTATTAAACTAATTAAGTGTATGAAATTTGGAAATGAAGGTATGACTAATATAATATAAAGATTGACTAACATAACGTAGAAGTACTACATAACATTAAGGCCACAACCAAAACATAAAATTTATTTGTGAAAAAAAAAGGGGGAATATGGGTTGGGTTGGCCCGATCCAATTCGACCGATCTAACCCGAATCTGACCCGGGTGCAAGGATTTAAGATTCATACATCAGTTGTAAATGAGATCAGTTGTAAATGAGATCTTCTCGTTAAAAGCCTGTATGTAAAGCCTAATAAAATATTAGCACATTTAAATTTCGAAATTTTCCTTAATTGGAATGTATAGTGGTTCCGATTTAGCTTCAAGTTGGGGGGATTTTCATATATGGAGAGGTTATGCAATCATTTAGAAGTTAGGTTTATTCAAATAATTAAGGATGTACTTGGACAGGAATGGTTAGCTTTTATTTATTTATTTTGAGAGTGGGGTTATTATTATTATTGTTATTATTTTTATAATTTTTTTATATTATTTACTAATATATATTATAAATTAATCTTGATATCATTTAATAGCAACATTAATTAGATTTAACTAAACTTAATTACTAAAAAGAAAATTAAAATGAGAAAATCTGACAAGTGTCATTTATGGTTATTCCTTTAGTATAAATATTAGTATAAAGCCATGTAATACACGACATTTAATTAAAAAGAATGAACTTGGTAAAATGTGAGCAATAGATATAAATTTGTGAAATATGTATCATCTATTATAACATTACATATGGCATAATAGGATTATGTTGGTTCCAAATGATAGTAGACTTAGACGGGGTGAATAAGCCTACTGTATTTTCAATCTTTTTCTTTCTATAGACTTAGGTCTAGAATGAGTAACCTTTTGGAAGGTTACTTATCAGAGTTATATTGCGGAATCTTTTTTTCATTGAAAACACAAGCATACAAGATGTCCATCTAATATAGGATATGCAGTTAGAAAGGTAAGCACAAACATACGCATAGATATACAGAGGTTCGAAGGTGGAGTAATTCTTCTACATCCTCTCTGCCTCTTCTCAAGAGGGAACATTTTTTAATCTTGTTGAATTACATAGACCTATTTATTACAACACAGTCTTAACAAGTAAGTAACAAGCTTTCACACAGCTTCTTGCCTACTCTCCTAACTGACCCATACAAGATCCGACCCACTCAAGATCCTTACTTTCTTCTTTAGAAAATGAACAGCTTATCAGGACCCTAGTACTAGCACTAAGCATTCTGAGATAGTCCTTAAAAGGTTTGTCTTCTTCTTCAACTGGATGAAACAAGCTTTGACTTCTTTCTCAGGTCGTTCTGTTGTAGCTTGCTGCAAGACTGAACGACTGAGTAATCTAGCGTTTCTGGGGTTTAGAGTGTTTGAGCTTCCTTCTCTTCTTTTGATCTTCTATACACTCTCTTTTCTTCTTCATTCCCCCACTCCTCTCTTTTCTTCTATACGCTCTTCCCCTCTCTTTGCTTACTCCTTTCAATCTTCTATTTATAGGTGTAGGAAATCTGCCCGTTGAAGGTCGGGTATGTTCCCAGCATTTAATGTGTTGTTCTCTTTTTTATACATGCCAGCCTTTTGTTTTCCACGTATCTTCATTTGATTGGCTCCGTTCCTTTTCTCTCTACCGGTAACTTTTAGCTTCCTTCCCAGTCTTGCTCTGTCAGGTGGCTTGAAGCTTCTGTAGCATGCTACTTTGCAGTATGCTTTGACAAGGTCTCTTCCAGGTAGCTTGAGTCTTCGATAGCTTGCTGTTTTGCAGTATGTTTTAGCATGGTCTCTTCCAGGTAGCTTCATGCAGTATGCAGTATCCTTTTTAGTTTACCGGATTCCTTCACCATTCTCTTCAGTATCCTTTCTTTGAAGTTTTTTCTGTCGTATCTTTCTGCAGTAACCTCGTTGTAGTAACCTTATAATATAGGTTATACTTATTGATTAAGGATTACTTTCTACGGTTTTATCTCATAAAAACATGCTCAAATATATTCTAACAATTTCCCCCCTTTTTTATGATGACAAAACCTTTGCAGGTAAGATCAAAAGGTCATAATCATTTAAGCATAGAAAGCAGATGTAAGATATATAAACGTAGAACAGACTGCTTTCATTAAACCACATACAAGTCAAAAAGAAAGGTCACAATGAGTGAGCTTAGAGAACAGAAGATATTTAATATAGATAAAACATTTACAGTACAACGCAGTAAGCAAAGTACAATGTAGATATTCTATCTTGTTTTTCTGGATCATTCTTCATTCTCTTGCTCTTGTCTTTCTTTCCCCCTTAACTTGCTGCTAGCTTTAATCTTTTTTCTAGCTTCTCATTTTTTCTGTGCAAGTTCTTTCTGCCAATTGATTTTCCTCTTTGGTTAGAGAGATGAGCGGAAAAAGGTGAAGAGGCTTGAAGAGAGAGAAAGGAGATTCGATCAAAGGAGGGGAACGTGAAGAAGCAGATAAGCCTAGGTGTAGTAGCTTGTTGTAGTCTTTCTTCTTTCTTCTAACCTCACCAACTCCTCATGGAAGGGCTGGAATCTCCTCTCCTCCACCTTTGGAAGACTTTTGATCTTCCAAGATCCTTCACAGTTTCTTCCCCCTTTTTGACATCATCATCGAGCTGAAGCTCTGGGGTTACTGGAGAGGGATTCTTCTCTCTATCGTCCGGCCTCGAGGTGAAGAACTTAGGTGCATGTCCTTTGGCACTCTTGGATTTGAGGTGAGGACAGTAAACTAAAAGTAGAATCTTCTGAGAAAGATCTGCTTAGCAAGGATTAAGCGTGAGCGGTGACTTTTCGTGATTTGAGTAAACATTGGTTGATTATTTGCAGAGAATGTGCTGCTAAGAATGCATGGAGAGAATGATTTCCAACAATCAAGTGTCGTGTTCGTTAAGGATAAGAGAAAGTATATGAATGAAGACAAGTGTAAGGAGTGCATGTATATATAGAGATTAAGATACTCCCTGTGTTAAGAGATCTGTTTGATCGTATGGTTGAGATTAGATCCTTAAAGATCTCATTAACTGCTTCATCGGTTTTCAATAAAGTTGTTGGCAGTTTCTACAACTTTGCTTCTTTTTGCCTTTGCATGAAGTGATTGCTTGGATGTATGGTCATCATTTGATTTTCAACCCTTAGATCATCCTGATCGCATGACTGATATCCTAGGGTTCTGAAAAAGGTGGTCTACTTCTGAAAATGTGATCCACTTTTCATCCGCACACGTTATCGAGAGTTTTTCGGTAACCACTGGATTTGATGAGATGTAACCCACTAGTAACTTTTTTCCAGTGACTTGATGATAAATGCTTTGATTGTCTAGCAACCTGGTATCCAGCAACCTGGTATCTAGTGTCCTGGTATGCAGCGACCTGGTGTTCAGTGACCTAGTATCCAACAACCTGGTATCTAGCGTCCTGATATCCAACGACCTGTTATCCAGCGACCTAGTATCCAGTAGTCTGGTGTCTAGCGTCCTGTTATCAGAACTTCATTTGTCATTCTTTAACTTCGTCAAAGATTTCCCCCTAGATTCAGTAACATATTGTCTAGGGTGGAGTGACATTCTTTTAGAATTTTCAGCTTCCTGTGGCAATCACATCTTGCTTCTGTTGTTTGGGTTGCTCTTGGTGTCTACTTCCTGTTGAATTTGCAGATATGTTTCTTGAGGCTTGCTTTAGTTCATGTAGGACCTTTTTGAGCCTGGAGATCTTCTTCTTGGTAGCTTAGAGGTCTGAAGGTTGTTTCTTGTAGTCTTCTGTCAGAGGTACCTGCGGAACGAAAATCCTTACATAGGTACCCATATGAGTGTGGGTCCTTTTGGGTTAGTTTTCTCTCAAGAATCCAAATTTTCCTTACAACTGATAGTTGCTATAGTAGTAGTTTGTTTCTTTAAGACTTTTACCAGTAAGCATAGGATAGAAATGAGGTTGGGTGTGTGCACGTGTTTACCTACTGTATCTCTCTGAAGTATAAACCCATTTAGATATATATAAGACAAATCTTTGATACAAGTAAGGTAGATGATCTTCTTCCCTTTCAGAGTTGTTGTTGTCTGCTTGATTCCTACAGTACTGCAGACATCTTACAACATACTTATATCCTTTTGATTCCATCAAGGTTTTATCTCCCTTGCCTACTGAGTTACATTGGTTTGTAATATAAGTTCCCCTTTACTTTATGATTATCTCTTTAAGATGTAAGGTCACTTTCAGTACAGATTCAAGTACCCCTGAGGTTTCAGCATGAGTAGGTGAATCATCCTTTTTGGAAATCAACGTACAGGCTTCCCTTCTCATGTTTAAGTCAAATGACCAGAATTTTTCAAGCCTGTTATCTTTTGCCCTCAGAATTCGAGCTGAAGATTCTTTTAGCTTTCTTAAATTATAAATCGCTCAGGATCACTTGAACTTTTAACCAGATATAGATATTTGGAGCTATCTTGACATAGGATATATTAGAACAAAATTTAGAAAGAGGTATCTTGTCATCATCGTTCTCTTCTTAAGAGATGGCTTATCGAGTAGACTATTGCTTTCTTTTGAAGAGTGGACTATTTGACAACGTGTGCTTCTCATCTCACTCCTTCGCTTGACTTCTTCATCACTTTCTTTTAAGGTCACTGTCTGCTTATCGCTGTCGTCTAGAGGCTCGCTCCAGTATGATCCATACTCCCAGCTTTGCTTTGTAACAGTTTTCTTATGTCCAAGCTTCATATTCAACAACTTGCTTGACTCGTTGATCTGCTCAGCTCTTTTTCTAGGTAGAAGCTCGCTCTTTATGCACAACTTCCTGCTTAGTAGTCTATTTTTCAAGCATAGTCTATTGTTCACCAGCTTCCTGCTCCTAAGCAGTTTTACTCTACAACTCAGTCTGCTCTTCTAAATTCTTCTTAGGTGTTTGTTGTCTTCACATCAGTCATACTTTTCAAGGACATCATGTGATGCTTTTAGTCACATGTGTTTATGATGTGAGAGAGGTGTTTTCAATGACGGGATCTGGATAGATGACCAACACAGACTGGTTCTAAATTCAACCTGCTCTGATACCAATTGTTGGTCCCAAATGAAAGTAGGCTTAGAGGGGGGGGGGTTGAATAAGCCTACTGGATTTTCAATCTTTTTCTTTCTAAAGACTTAAGTCCAGAATCAGTAACCTTTTGGGAGGTTACTTATCAGAGTTATATAGCGAAATCTTTCTTTCATTGAAAACACAAGTATAGAAGATGTGCATCTAATATAGGAAATGCAGTTAGAAAGGTAAGCACAAACATACGCATAGATATACAGAGGTTCGAATGTGGAGTAATCCTTCTACATCCTCTCTGCCTCTTCTCAAGAGGGAACATTTGTTAATCTTGTTGAATTACATAGACCTATCTATTACAACACAGTTTTAATAAGTAAGTAGAAAGCTTTCACACAACTTCTTGCCTACTCTCCTAACTGACCCACACAGGATCCGACCCACTCAAGATCCTTACTTTCTTCTTCAGAAAGTGAACAGTTTATGAGGCTCTAGTCCTAGCACTAAGCACTCCGAGACAGTCCTTAAAAGGTTTGTCTTCTTCTTCAACTGGATGCAGCAAGCTTTGGCTTTTTTCGCAGGTTGCTCTGATGTAACTTGCTGCAAGACTGAACGACTGAGTAATCTAGCATTTCTGGGGTTTAGAGTGTTTGAGCTTCCTTCTCTTCTTTTGATCTTCTATACACTCTCTTTTCTTCTTCATTCACCCACTCCTCTCTTTTCTTCTATACACTATTCCCCTCTCTTTGCTTACTCCTTTCAGTCTTCTATTTATAGGTATAGGAAATCAGCCCGTTGAAGGTGGGTAGGTTCCCAGCATTTAATGCGCCGTTCTCTTTTTAATACATGCCAGATTTTCGCTTTCCACATGTCTTCATTTGATTGGCTCCGTTCTTTTTCTCTCTACCGGTAACTTTTAGCTTCATTCTCATGCTTGCTTTGTAGCGTTCTTCTCGTGCTTGCTTTGGAGCTTCCTTCCTAGTCTTGCTCTGCCAGGTGGCTTGAAGCTTCTGTAGCTTGCTACTTTGCAGTATGTTTTGACATGGTCTCTTTCTGGTAGCTTCCTATCAGGTAGCTTTAGTCTTCGGTAGCTTGTTGCTTTGCAGTATGCTTTGGCATGGTCTCTTCCAGGTAGCTTGCTGCAGTAAGCAGTATCCTTTTTAGTTTACTGGATTCCTTCACCATTCTCTTCAATATCCTTTCTTTGAAGTTTTTTATGTCGTATCTTCCTGCAGTAACCTCGTTGCAGTAACCTTATAAGATAGATTATGCTTATTGATTGAGGATTACTTTTCTACGGTTTTGTCTCATCAAAATATGCTCAAATATATTCTAACAAATTAAATATTATAATAATTTAATTGTTGTAATATGAATTGCATTTGTAAAGGATATATATTTTTTATTTACTATTTCAAAAGAATTAATATATATTGTTGGCCTATTATATTATTAGAAAGAGCCACTATTTTTCTTTTCGTTCGATTTTTATTTTTAATATCTCTAACAACCCTTAACTAATTTTATTTTCAATTAGATGATATTAAAGTTAAAATTTTACCAATTTATATCATAATTTATTTTAAAACACATATTCAAAAATACTATTAAATTTCATGAATTAATAAGTTTGAAAAGTGTGACTAATCATTTTCAATCAAATTAACAATCATTTTTTTATTTAGATTTTTTCTCTAAACTTTTAATATTTAGAAAACTTCACTTATGTAAATAGGTGATTTATTGAAATTTTGCATATGTTATTTAGATAAATTTAACTAAAATTTCTATTTTTTTATAATGTTTAAAGAAAAAAAAAGAAATTTAGTAGTTTTTATTAGCATAAAAACTTAAAGTAATTAATTAGCTATATTTAATGTAGGATTGATATATGATAGTCATGTGTCATCCTTTTTTGTATAAATAATTTTACAATATGAATTGCATTTATAGAGGATAATATACAATTTTTATTCATTATTTCAAAAGAATATATATTGTTAGCCTATTATATTAATTTTTCTTTTTGTATGATTTTTATTTTTAATATCTCTAACAACCCTCAATTAATTTTATTTTCAATTAGATGATAAAAAATCAAAGTTAAAATTTTACAAATAAAATTCATAATTTATTTTAAAACACATATTCAAAAATATTATTCAATTTCATGAATTAATAAGTTTGAAAAGTGTGAACAATCATTTTCCATCAAATTAATAATCATTTATCTATTCATAATTTTTTTCTCTGAACTTTTATTATTTAAAAAATTTCACTTATGTAAATAGTTGATTGTATTGAAATTTTGCATATGTTATGTAGATAAATTTAACTAAGACTTCTATTTTTGTATAATGTTTAAAGAAAAAAAAAAGACATTTAGTAGTTTTATGAGTAATTTAAAAACTTAAAGTAATTAATTATTATATCTAATGTAGAATTGATATATGATTGTCATGTGTCATTTTGATCCTTCTTTAAATATAAATATAGATTAAAGATATAAATGTATGGTTATGTTGATATATAAAGGTGTTGGAAACATTTAAGGATGTTTTGATGAGACAAAACCTTAAGAAAGTAACTCTAAAACATAACCAATCTTAGGAGAGGTTACTGCAACAGAGTTACTGCAGAAAGATAAAGATCAGAGAAAGTGTCAAAGGAAGGATACTGAAGAGAATGGTGGAAAGGAATCGGGTGAACTAATTAGGATACTGATGACTACAGGAAGTTACTGGAAGAGACCTTGTTGAAGCAGATTGCAAAAAAACAAGCTACCAGACAAGAAGCTACCTGAGAGACCATGTCGAAAGCATGCTGCAGAGTAACATGCTGCAGAAGTCTCAAACCACCTGAAGGAGCAAGTCAGGGAAGGAAGCTCCAAAACAGACGTGAGGAGGAAGCTATAAAGTAGACATGGGAAGAAAATCAAAAGTTACCGGTAGAAAGAAGAAGTTACCGGTAGAGAGAAGAGAAGATGAGTCAATCAGAATAAGACACGTGGAAAGCGAAAAGCTTGCGTGTGTCAGAAGAAGTGCGGCGCTATCAATGATGGAAATCTATCTACCTTCAACGGGCAGATTTCCTAATCTATAAATAAGAAGAAGACTGAAGACAGAGTAGAGAGCTGAGAAGAGAGCGAGCACAGAAAAGAAGAGAGAACGCGCAAACAGAAGAAAGCGCAATAAGAGAGCTCAGAAAAGAGAGGGAAGACTACACAAAAGAAAAGAGAGCAAAGTGGGGAGCAAAAGAAGAAGATAGAAAAGAGAAGCTCATACACCCCACACCCCAAAGACGCATACTCAGTCTCACAGTCGAGACAGTAAGCTACAACAACTCAACCTGCAAAAGAAGTCTAAGCTTGCTGCATCCAGTTGCAGAAGGAGAAGACAAACCCTTATATTAAGGACTGTCTTGGAGTGCTCAATGCGAGGAATAGAGTCCTGCTGAGCTGGCCACATTCTGAAGAAGAAAGTGAGGACCCTGGTGGGTAGAGTAGGATCATGTGTGGGTCAGTTAGGAGAGTAGGCAAACAGCTGTGTGAAGGCTTGCTACTTGTTAAATCTGTGTTGTAATAGATAGGACTATATAAACCAACAAGATTTAACAAATGTTCCCTCTTGAGAAGAGGCAGAGAGGATGTAGAAGGATTACTCCACCTTTGAACCTCTGTATATATATGCGTCTGTTCATGCTTACACTACTCTATCTGCATACTTAATCTAAGATGCATGTCCTCTATATTTGGTCTTTGAATGAGAGGAAGCTTCCGCAAATATAACTCTGATCAATAACCTCCCAAAAGGTTACTGCCTCCCAACCAAAGCCTTGAGAGAAAAGAAAAGTTTGAAAATTGAGTAGGTTTATTCAACCCCCTCTAAGCCTACTATCACACTTATTGGGACCAACAAAAGATATGACTAATATAATTTGAAAATATGACTAACATAGTATTAAAGTCAACTATTATTATTTTTTGTTTAAAAGTTAAAGTATTGCACTAAGGGTATCTAGAGATAAATGAATGACTAATATAACATAAACGGTCAGAGCCAAAAATCAAGAAAAAATATATGCACGACAAAAAAAAAAAGAAAAAAACGACGCGGATTGGACATTTCGAATTTCATGGATTTGAGATACATACACTTGATTCATAGAGTACCTTCTCATATGGTACTACTAAAATTCCCTCGTTAAACACTAGTTTTAGGGTTAGGTAAAAATTTGCGCACCCCCGTTGTACGACCCTCAGTATTATTAGTTTGATGTTAGTTATATACTCATGAGGTATTATTTAGTGGGGGACGTAGAAATTTTCTAAAGATATGGCACAATTAAAGTAATGTACAAAATTTTAATTTTTCATACAAAATAATTTACAAGCGATTTCAAAATTTAGTCCATACATTTCACTAGAAATTAAAAAAAATGATTGACCCAAATGCTTCACAATGTCTTTTTAAAGAGAAACCACCAAATTTCATTCATCCATCATCACTCATTCGGTTGCAAAACTGTACGTATACACGATACTTATCATAAATAAGGAATTCATCATCCAAGTTATCTAACAACTAATTGAAGTTCTAATTAATGTCAACTTAATAGTGCTCAAATCAACATAAACAAATTTTTTTTTTAGCTTCTGGTTTATAATACATCAACATTTATTTCTTTTACGTGAGAAACACCATTCACTAATATTTGTTGATACACTTTAATTATGATGGACTTTTGTCGTGACAACAATAAATATGAAAGGAAAGACTCGATTTGATGAAAAGAGTGAGTCAGAGTTGAAAAAAGTTAATTTGAAAATGAGAAAGAATATATATTTTGTAAAGAATTAAAAGTATTTTATTTAAAATTTAAAACATATCAAAAATATACTAGGTATTTCATTTAAAAAAATAAGTGGTGGCACTTTCCAGCCCATGCCCAAATCTGTGTTTGTCACTGGTATTATTGGTGTATCCATAACGTATTAGTGGTGTATCTCTAAAGGTATTAATGACATACTCATAAACTATTAGTTGCATATATTTATAAGATATAGCGTGTATAACTGAAATATATATTTAGTGAAGATATTATTCAAAATACTACTTGTTACATATTAATGTTTTAACCATATTATCTAAAGATATTAGAATTGGAATGAGTAGCACACAGTACCTCAGGGCACACACGTCCAACCCAGGGTTATTCCATGGAACCAATTATTATTCCTTCCAATTATTATTCCTTCTTATTAATTATCACTTCTTTTAAACCATATGTAAGTGGTTGACTTATTAAACAAAAAAATTATAATTATTTCTATACACCAAGTGCATGGGTCATGACCCATGCAATCCGGGTCATATGACCCGGGAGGTGATTTTCATGCCCAAAACGTGCTGGAACGCACCCCCACGCACTGACACGCACCCCCAAATCGCGCTCAAACCCTAATTTCACTCCATGACCTTTTAGTTATTTCGCATAACCTTTTAGTTATGTCTGTCTAACCTTTTCATTATGTTTACATAACTTTTATGATATATTCGCATAACCTTTCTATCCTGATGATTTAATATTTTGCAGAGTAAGATAAATATATATTACCTTTTAAACCTTTATGTTATAATAACTTAACCTTAATGTTATAATAATTTAACTTTTATATTATAATAATATAACTTTTATATTTTTCAAAGATTATGATAATTGTATATAAAGATTATATCAATATAACATAAATGTTAAATTATAAGAATATGAAAGTTTTCAATTATATTACATGATTGAAATAATTCTAAGTATATAATTTTAAGGTTTTAACACACTGTAAACCTTTAAGTTGTAATAATGCAACATTTACGCATAATAATATTAACCTTTATGTTATATTAACACAACTTTTATGTTATTCTTTAAGTAAATAAAGGTTATGATATTTATATATAAAAATTAAATCAACATAACATAAATGTTAAATCATCACAACATAAAGGTTTTCAGCTATATTATCTTACATTTTATATTGAAAAAAGTCTGAGCATATTAATTTAAAAGTTATGATATTTGTACAAAAATTTTATAGTCATATAACATAAAGGTTATACTCGTATAATATAAAAGTTATCGTATAAATTTAAAAATAAATAAATAAATGAGCGCGGATCCGGGTCAAATCCGGCCCGACCCGACCCGTGGGCGCCCAGTTGCATGGATCTAGATCCATGCAACTGGTGCACAAGAACAATACTAAAAAAAATTACACTTTTGTGAAACAAAAATACATGGAAAGTTTTATTTATTATGAATTTCACAACTTTACATAGTCGATAATGTGTTAGAATTTTGAAAAATTTAAAGATAGAATGTTTTGAATTGCAAAATTTCATTGCAGGGGAATTTGGCGTGCATTTGTCACCTTACAATTTTGAGTGGATTTAAAACATATGAGGTTGTGATTCATACAAGGAGCAAAATATACTCCACTTACTCCACATCTCATTCTCTCAAAATAATTTGAAATAAAACTCTATATTTCAAAATATTTGTTTCTTGGAAACATATATTCCTAAAGCACAAAAATCATATGAAAAGGTTTCACTAATATTTTATGTGAGACGGTGCCCCCTTACCTACTAACTACATCAAATTTTACAAACTAATATAAATTTTATGTTGTGGATTAAATTTTGACCCATCTCATAATATAAGATTCGTAAGATCGTCCCACAAAAATCCTATTATTGACAATATTTTCTCTTGTTCAAATAGGTCACGATTCTTTTCCAATTTCTAACTGTTGACCCAGAAAAAGGTGTGTGCCAAACTTTTTGTAGGGATAAAAATAATGCAATTTGAGTTTAGCAATAAATAAATAATTGTATAAAAGTGTTTGACCCATTTTCAGACGCGTGGAAGTGGAAATGGAAGACTCAAAAACATGCACATTCAAAAGATGGGCGCAGCAATTTAGGTCAATTCTTCGTTCCATTCATTTGATTTTTGTTTTTTATTATTAAACAATTATTTTGAAATAAAGGGGTCAATTTGTGAAAAATGTGTGGGGTCCCACATCTTTTCACCGACCAGGCTGGGGTTGTGTTTATTAATTTTCTATAGTAGTTTATTATATAAAATAGGAAGACAAGATATATGATTGGTACGAGAAATGTAAAGATATCCCTATTTTACTATTTTATAACCCAATACCCTACAATATCTATCTATTCTATCTATATATTATCTATCTATTCTATCTATCTATCTATATATATATATATAAAACACCACTCAATCTAGAGTAAGTCTCTTGTGCATCAGGTGCATGGATCTACCCGGGTCGGATCCGGGTAATTCGACCCGCTTCTTTTTTTTTTTTTTTCGCGCTTGTTTTTTTTTTCAATTTTAGTCATGACTTTTAGTTATGCGTAAGAATACCTTTATGTAATGCGTAAGAATACCTTTAGATTACCTTAATGATACCATTATGCCCAGATTTCATACCTTTACGTTAAGTTAGACATACCTTTAGGTTATGTTAAGAATACCTTTAGGTAATGTATAGAGATACATTTAGGTTATGTTAAGGATACCTTTGTGCCCAAATTTCATACATTTAATTTAGGTCAGGCATACATTTATGTTATGTTAAGGATACTTTTATGTTATATTAGAGATATCTTATCCATAAGGTAGTTGTGTTACACATTTTGTACATAAAGGTATCTCTAACATAACATAAAAGTATTCTTAACATAACCTAAAGGTATCCTTAATATACCTAAAAGTATGTTTAATATAATCAAAAGGTATTCTTAAAATAATTAAAGGTATCCTTAACATAACCTAAAGGTATGCTTAACATAACTAAAAGGTATTCTTAACATAACATGGTATGTAACCTGGAATCACGATTTCAAATGTATCCTTAACATCACTTAAAGGTATTCTTAACATAACCTAAAGGTATGCTTAATATAACCAAAATGTATTCTTAACATAACTAAAGATATCCTTAACATAACCTAAAGGTATGCTTAACATAACTAAAAAGTATTCTTAACATAACATGACATGCAACCTGGAATCAGGATTTCAAAGGTATTCTTAACATAACTGAAAGGTATCCTTACCATAACTTAAAGGTATCCTTAACATAACTGAAATGTATCCCTGAAAGGTATCCTTACCATAACTTAAAGGTATCCTTAACATAACTGAAAGGTATCCTTAACGTAACCTAAAGGTGCGCATCCGCCCAGGCGCGTGGGAGCGCGTGAGGGCGCGTCAGACGCGGGTAGAAGCGCGTACACGCGCGGGTCGGGTCGGGTGCATGGATCTAGGATCCATGCACCTGATGCATAAAAGTTTTTGTGCTCAATCTATCATCCTAACATATATTTTGAAATAGTAAAATTTGACTTTTTGTAAAACTTGAAACTACATAAAAAAATGTAAAAAAAGAAAACAAAAACAATGGAAAAAGACATTAAAATAAATTAATAAAATAAGGATAATCAATTCGTTTAATCATTAAAGAAAATAGAAGTAAAGAAACATCCAACGATGCAGCAAAGACACATGTTGTTCATTGTTGTTACCATTTACGAAGTATGGAATTTCAGTTATCTTTTATTTAAACACGAAAATATTTCATATAATTTCTAAACCACGTATTATTCAACGCTGTTAATACCTAAGAGATTGAAGATTTAGATCTTTTTTATTTAAACTCAAGCACATCTCAAGCAACTTTTAAATGCAAATAAATTTGTTCCAACTTTCCAAACCACAAGACTTGACAAATATAAACATATTAAAAACATGGCCGGCGCAACAGTTTAGATCAGTTCTTCATTTTCCATTCATTTGATATTGATAGTACGTATATGAATATTATTTTGAAATTAGATGTGAAAATGTGGGGTTGTCCCACAAATTAAGGTTTTTTCTTATATAGTAGGGTACGTATTCCGTCCATTTCATGTTAATTATCGTTATAGATTTAAAAAGAAAATTTATACATACAATAATATAAAGTTCATAATTTACTCCAATTAATCATACATATCTTTCATGCATACCAAAGCAATAACTATTAAAGGACACTTGTCACTTCTACAATTTTCTCATTTTATTTTATTTTTTAATTAAATATATTTTGATAATCGATCAATAATGTTAATTTTGATAATAGTCACTAGTCGGTCAATAATCGATGATAATCTCTAAAAATCAGTTATGCTAATAATCACCGCCTAAATGATCTAAGCACTGACTAGTCGACCCTATCTAATTGCTTAGCCCAATTTATTTTTTTTTCTTTTATAAAATTCGTAGCTAATATTGTGAGTTATGTTTATAATTATAACAAAACTAAAGACTAAATTGGTTATTTGCCTATTTGGTAGTTAGTAGTCCATAATTTAATATGTATTATTTTGAATTTAATGTGTCTTTGGGGCCTTCTTGCTCAATGCATTATGGCGGACAAAAATCAAAACTCTACTCTATATATTCTAATTTTTCCGTAAAGATAATCGTATATAGATCATGTTAAAAAAGATTATATAAAAAAGAAAAAAGAAAAAAATTCGATGATGCTTAATCAACCAACGCATTTGGACAACGATCGACTAACGATTTCTGACTTCCACGATCATACGTAAAGACTATACTAATATAATATATACTATTTCGTATAATAACCGGGCTCATCTAACTCGCACACATTCAATTGCACATGTACTAAATTGAGAAGAATACGAGGGGGGAAGTTGATGGCAATTGTGAATGAAAAAGGGAAGATAAGTTCAACACTTCCCAAAAACTAAAAGTTGAAGCACTAATTTTAACAAAATGTTGAAATGACTTTTTACCATTTTCTTTAACCACTCACAACTAGTGGTTTAAAAAAAGACACATGCACTTAACACAATTAGACACACTTTATTTTATATGAGCTGAACTTCTATGAGACCGTCTCATGTGCGACGACACTCGTGCACGGTCGTTTCTTGGGACACGAGTGTCGTCACATGTGTGACGATTGCTTATGAGTATTTGTGATTTTATATATCTCTCTAAATTATATATTCACAATAAATAGATAATTATAAAATGAAATTTAAAGTGATTACCAACAACAATTCTATAAAGGAAAAAAACTTATAGTAGCCAACACATGGATATAAGATTCATGCACCAGGGTTGAGTCGGTCAAAGCGTCAAAAAAACATCCTCATGTGCGTTTCACGCGTCTGGTACTCACACTCAAACTCACCCAAATTCACTCAAATAGACCTACATTTATCTTATATTAGACCTATCTTTATGTTATGTTCGACCTACCTTATGTTGATAAGTCTAACATAAAAAAAAAAAAAGTTTAACATAATATAAAAGTATGTGTAATATAACGTAATTGTACATGCATAAAATGTGCCAAAACTAGATTTTTTTTCTCTTTCTTAAAATTAAGGTATGACATGTGGATAGAAATGTAGGTTTAACATAACGTAAAAGTATGTCTAACATAACATAAAGATAGGTCTAACATAACATAATAATATGTGCCAAAATTCAAAAATCAAGCGCTAAAAAAAAAAAAAGGTATGAAATTTGGACAGAAATGTAGGTTTAACATAACATAAATGTAGATCTAACATAACATAATGGTAGATGCCAAAATTAAAAAATCAGGCGCGAAAAAAAAAAAGAGAGAAAAAAACGGGTTAGACGACCCGGATCCGACTCTTCCGTAAAATAACATACTACTCAAGCAAGAACACAATATGAACCCATTAATTCATCAACATTTTAACCAACATGGCATCACCATCATAAGTATAAAAGTGTAAATTTCTATTCAAACCACGATCAATAATAGTTCATAACATTTTAAACACAGAAGGAAAAAAAAAATTCTAAAATGCAATTTTATTTCATTAAAAATAAAAAGAGAAATGAAATAAGACTAGGCATTGGCAGTTGCACACCAGGATTTTAAGAAAAATCATATTGCAATATTAAGCAATCATAGACAATATTTAGGGACCTAAGAGCACCAAGCATCAGCTCTCTTCACAAATATTCTTAATTAAAATTTTGTTAGATAATAATTAAAAATATTGGAATGATTCTTGCAGAGATGTCAGAATCTCCCCTATTAACATTACTAGAAGAGAGAGAGAGAGAGGAGAGATGTGTGTGTATGTGTGGGTCTCATTAGATATAAAATTATATTATAAAATCATTATATTATTTATATTCTTATAAATTATTAATGTGGATGCCCTAAATATGCAATTTTCCCTGAACTAAATGAACTAATATGATCTTGCATTCATTTTTTAATATTGTATCAAATCAAATAAAAGATTGATTTGAATTACAAACTGGATGGGACAATGTGCTGCACCTAGGGTTGTAAAAGAAGCGAATATTTTTTATTCGATTCGGTATTCGAATTCGAATATAGTGATTCGAATTCGAAAAATTAGAATAAGAATCCGAATAAGAATATTTTTTTATATTCGTATATTATCCGAATACGAATAAGAATATGATGGTATTCGATTCAAGTATTCGCGAACATATTCGAATAATTATATATATCAATAATTAGATATTTTACTTTTTTTATATTAGTATATAGTAATGCCTAAATACATATTAGTATTATATAAAACATTACTACATATTATATACTCCCTCCGTCCCACCTTATTTTGCCTACTTTCCACTTTTGCTTGTCCCAACTTATTTTGCCAACCCAAAAATGGCAAAAAAAAATTACGACCTTACCCCTTCATTTCTTTCATTTTACAACTTTTACACTCAAAAAGCACACATTAATTACAAAATTGCCACTCAAAAATATTAAAATAACACATCACATCAAAGTTAAACAGTTTTTTCTTAAGATCCGTGCCGGTCAAAGTAGACAAAATAAGTGGGGACGGAGGGAGTATATTGTAAAGTAATGCCTAAAAATTACCTAAGTATGTAAAAAATAATACTAATTTCTAAGTATGTAAAACTTGAAATCCCAAAATCAATACAAATTGAAAATTTGAAACTTGACTATGAATTTTAATTATGTTTATGTATTAGAACCTTGGATGTTAATTTGCAAGTTGATTTTTTGTTGCAGTACTTGTTCGATGATTTGACAATGAATTTATATTTATGTATTTCGAATCTTGAATGTTAATTTGGTTAATGAATTATTGAACTTGAGTTGATGAATTTTATTATTTATTTAAGTACTATGTAGGCATATTAATTTGGGAAAAAATATATATTTGATTTTTGTTTGTTGAAATTTTAAGTTTAAAATTTTCGAATACGAATATTCGAATATATTCGAGAATATTCGAATATGTTAAAAGAATCGAATAAGAATTTTATTTGTTATTCGAATAATAAAAGAATAAGAATAAGAATATTCGAATAGTTAAAAGAATACGAATAGAATATCATGGTATTCGATTCGATTCGATTCGATTCGTTTACAACCCTAGCTGCACCCCAATATATGTACAATCTCCCAAATTCACACATATATGGAGATTTGACCATGTTTATGAGATAATATGATCTCACTTGTCTAGCTACTCATTTGTTATGCCAATGTATAAACAAAAAAATGGCTAGAAATTACCAGTAAAATAGTAAATAACACACCATTTCCAGCCTCAAAAGAATTAGGAGCCAATCGATCTGGTGATGTGTCATACAATCATATGTTCCACCATTTACGTTTTTCCATAGCCTTAGCAAGCTCGTTAGCCATCTCAGCGAAGTTCTGTGCACCACTTTGTAGCTCTTCAGTCCGTCTGCTAAGTTTCTGATTTCCAACAAAGAAGAAGATAGCTAGAAATATTAATACCTACATGCCTTTAATTTGGCATATCCGAGCAGTAAAAGAGAGCAGTGTGTAATAACTGGGTATTCCCTCCCTCACATGAAGTGGTAACA